>LPNX010696699.1:0-44603 GCA_001517045.1 Pseudotsuga menziesii | reverse complement strand
TGATTATAATATAAAATATGATCATTAGGACATGCATCAATTGCTTGATAGTCCATTCCAACATAGTTCATGATATTTTTTAAATCCCGGTATGTGTGAAATAATTTATTTGATGGCGGTAACAAATACTCACCTATCAAACTGTTACAACAAATTTTAAAAAAATGGTTAATATAAATATTTGAAGAGCATAATATTAACGACAACAAATACATCCTTATTTATTTTTATCATGAAGTACGTATAACAATACAAATATTATAGCAACATAAATCAAAGCATATATATGCGATCGATGAAACATATAATCACATACGTACCTTAACACCAGCGTGATGGCTGTGTTTGAAAAACCATGCTTAACCTTCAAGTTCATTATCAGCAACACAGCAGAGAGAACACTTATGCGGGAGCCTTCAAAAAGCGGTTCGTCTGCCTTCTCAAGTGTAGGTAAATCATGAAGATCTTCAAAGTCATCAATTGGAGGTGCATGAGGTTGATCATCGTCCATTCTAACATTAAATGCATCATTGATTAATGCATTTGCACGATCATCCTCAATTATGTTATCGTCATGATCATCGTCTAAATCCATGTCATCATTAACTTGATCATGATCAGTATTCCCAGGACCTGCATATTGACGTTCCTCCTGCACTAGTTGTTCCTGCGTAATTACCACATTCTCCATGTTCGGAACAGCCCTGGGAGGCCCTTGCTTTATAATTACAATTAAAACATCAAACAACAAACGTTAGTCATGTCGATTAAGTAACCAAAATAAAAATGATACAATATACAATTACAAAAACTCTCAATATAAAGACCGAATGATATATAATCATGAATTATATTGACTTACCAATGGATGATATTCATGCCCCCCCTCAACATGTCCATGTTCTCTACAATGTCTTTTAGCTGTTTTGATCAGTAACCTTCTCGTATTAAAGCCCCTACATCGACTGCAAGGACAATAACATTTTCCATCACCCCTTCTTTCCACTCCCTCCCACAACCTAGCAAGCAATTGTCGATTTTGTTCTGTCAGATTTTGATGACCTGTAACATCATTGTTACGTGGCATTTTATTAATCAAACCCTAAGAACAAAGTACGAGCAAACCCAAGTATATGATGAGTCTTCTTTTCCACAAGGGTTAGAACCAAATCCAAAGAGCAAGCTGACCAAAATCCAAGACCAAGTGGGAAGATCCCCACAAAAGAGCAACGCCAAAATCCAAGACCAAGTGGGAAGATCCCCACAAAAGAGCAACGCCAAAATCCAAGACCAAGTGGGAAGATCCCCACAAAAGAGCAACGCCAAAATCCAAGACCAAGTGGGAAGATCCCCACAAAAGAGCAACGCCAAAATCCAAGACCAAGTGGGAAGATCCCCACAAAAGAGCAACGCCAAAATCCAAGACCAAGTGGGAAGATCCCCACAAAAGAGCAACGCCAAAATCCAAGACCAAGTGGAAAGATCCCCACAAAAGAGCAACGCCAAAAAAAAACCCTTAAGAATTTCGCACTTCTTGTCCAAGAGATAAGTGCGAGACTCAGTGTGTGAGATAATGAACCTAGACGTACATCTATTTATATGAAAAATGAACCTAGGATTTCCATTTTAATGTGTGTGGGATAATGTCTTAAGCGCCGCTTTCCATTTTAAATAATTAACCAATTAAGACAAATTATTAAATGATTGAGCAATTTAAGCGCCGTCGCTTAAGCGACGCTTAAGACATTATTAAATGAATTAGAAATTTAAGTTCCATCACTTAAGCGACGCTTAGGATGATATCCGTCGCTTAAGCGACGCTTGCAAGCCTAGCCGTCGCTTAAGCGACGCTTATCCCCACCATTTCAAAAAAAAAAATTATCTTTCTGATTTTTGGCACGGTTAAAAGAAAAAATCCACGCGCCGTCAGAAAAAACCGTCGGATTTTGGATCTAAATGTAGTAGTGTAAGGTAAGCAGTTGCGCTAATCTTTCATTCATCGTGTCTGTATCAGCTATCTCGGTAATCTGAGCAATTCTTAAACTGGGAATAATATATTCCATAGGCATAACAGCCTCTTGTCCATACACCAAGCTGAAAGGTGTGTGCTATGTAAGTTTCTTGCATGTGGTCCTATAAGCCCATAATACAGCATTAACCTTGAGGTCCCAATCATTTCTTTGGCTGTTACAGATCTTAGTAAGAGCATTTTCTAAAATCTTGTTAAAATCCTCTACTGTACCATTAGCTTGTGGGTGGTAGGGAGTGCTCTTATGGTGTTGTATCTGAAATTCCTCCGTCAAGGCCTGAATAGTGCGATTCAGAAAGTGTGTTCCTTGATCACTCATCAAAATTACTGGACATCCAAATCTACTTATGATGTTTTCAAAAATAAACTGTGCAGCTGTAGCAGCATCACAATTCCTTACTGCTTTGGCCTCTGCCCACCTGGTGAGGTAGTTTGTTCCTATGATGATGTCTCTCGCACCAGTTCGTTTTCCTGGTGGGTTGATAGGACCCACAAAATCTATAGCCCATTTGTCAAATGCCCGCAGCATAATCTGTGGTCATAGTGGCATTTCATCTCTCCGCGAAGGTTTTCCTACCCTCTGGCAGATATCGCAGCATCTGCAAAACTCCTTAGCGTCTTTGTGCAAAGTAAGCCACCATAATCCTGTAGCTAGAATTTTCTACGCAGTCGGCTTTCCTGCGAAATGACCTCCTGCGGTACCGAAATGTGCTTCTCTGATAATGGCCTCTTTCTCGTGCGGCAGAATGCATCTGCGCAGGACTTCATCTGGACCTAACTTATATAAATGTCCTGCGATCAAAGTGAAGTCTGCTTCTTTAACAACTAACTGTTTCTTTTGCTGCTTAGTAAACTCAACCGGTGCCCACCCTGTAGTGAGAAAGTGAATAATATCTGCGTAATACTCATCTGCAATCTGGATAGAAAACAATTGCGCATCTGGAAAATTATCCTCTATATTTCTTGGTTCTTCTCCTAAGTCTAGTCGCAACAGATGATCAGGTCCGGCATTTAATCTCCCTAGTTTTACAATAATTTTGAAATCATGCTCCTAAAATAGGAGTAACCATCTGCAGATCCTTCCTCCTAACACTGGCTTATTGACCAAATATTTTAAAGCAGAATGGTCAGTGAACATCTTGAATGGGGCACCCAACAGGTAGTGCCTGAACTTCTGTAGAGCATACACCATAGCTAATCCTTCTCTTTCTGTAGTGGTGTAGTTCTTTTCTGCAGTAGATAACTTTCTTCTTGAGTATGCGATAGGGTGATCGATACCCCCTTCTCCTGGTTGTGTTAAGACAATCCCTAGTGTGATGCCAGATGCATCCACATGTACATGAAATGGCTTGTTCCAATCTGGAAATACTAAGATGGGTGATGTGACCATATTCTCTTTAAAGTGTGTCTAAACTTTGCTGGCATTCCTCATTCCATAGGAATTTCACGTCTTTCTTTAACAGCTTTTCCATAGGTGTTGTGATCTTTGCATAACCCTTTATGAATTTTCTATAGTACCCAGTATGACCAAGCACTGTCCTCAATTGCTTGACTGAGTTGGGTGTTGGAATATTGATGATGATGGCAATCTTTGCAGGATCTACCATCAAGCCTTATCTGCAAACAATATGACCCAACAAAATACCAAATGGCGCATAGAATATACATTTCTTCAAGTTAAGAGAAATATGATATTGCCTACATTTCTCCAACATGAGCCTCAAATCTCCTATATGCTTATTGAGTCATCCAAATACAGTCCAATCATCAAAATAGACTTCTAAGAATTTATGGATGTATTCCTTAAAGACAACAACTACTACTCTCGAAAAAATAGCTGGTGCATTTTTAAGACCAAAGGGCATTACTGTATACTGGAATGAGCCCCATTCTGTTGCAAAGGTGGTATTATGTCGATCCTCTGGATGGATTCTTATCTGGTGATAGCCTGAAAATCCATCAATGAAGGAATAGACCTCCTGTCCTCCCACATTGTCTAAGACTTTATCAGTAAAAGGTGTCAGAAATGGGTCATGAAGTGATGCGTCGTTGAGCTTGTGCAAATCGACACAAATATTGATTTCTCCTTTGGTTTTCTTTTCCTGCATGACCATGGGACTAGCCCATTCGCTCTCTTCTACGAGCTCAATGATGCCTGCTGCTAGCATCTTATCAATCTCATCCTTAACTTTTTCTTTATAACGAGGATTTAATCTGTATGGACGCTGCTTAACCAGCCTAGCATCCACTTTCAAAGGTATCCTCATGACTCCCAAATCTCTGACTATTCCCTTCATCTATGTAAACTTAGTGGGAAATAAGTCCTGATAGTCATGTAACAGATCTGTGATGTGTCCTACCGTTTCATCATCCCAATAGTATCCAATAGAAGCAAACTTTGGTTCTGTTTCTATGCCAATATTGATCTTTTTAATCTTAATAGGCTCTGTGATAGTTGGAATCTCTAGCTTCGGTCCATCAACTTCATGATTCCCTTCTGACTCTGGAATGTTGATACTGCGAGGGTTCTCATCCTCATCGCCTGACTCTTTTGTGAAGTTGTAACACTCTAGCGCATGTTCTAACTGGATAGCCCAATCGGATTGAGCAGACACTGATAGGGTACAGTCATCAAATATATTAGTCCTTATAACATCTAGATCCTGATCAATGCTTGGATACTCAGATTCAAAAGCGAAAGTGAGTTCAAAGCTATCTATCATAACTAGCCATGTAGTTGTTTCTCTGCGCAACTTTGTCTCAGTGTACCAATTCCTTGGGATTGTGTCTAAAGTGTGAATGAATAGGTGAACCCATTCATCCTCTGGAATGTCTGACCAATTCTATTCACAACTCTTAATATGTGACCTGGGGTCACTTTCTCCTGTATATTTCTCCTGTAGACACTCCTTGTCATTAGAGAATCTGATCGCCATCAATCTCTTGAAATCATCCCATGATGAGATATGTTCTTTATGTGCATGCCACCATCTTGCAGGTGTGGCTCTTACTACAAGGTCAATAGTTGCCATCCTATGCTCATGAGGAATTTCTTGCTCAAAATGCTGTAAAAAGTCGTTGACATCTGTTAAGCCATCAAATGATGAGATATCCTTAATCTCTGTGCCAATCCATCGCAGTGACTTAGTCATAAACGCACATCTGCAAGCTGAGACTTCATAAAGTATATTCTGCCAATTTTCTAAACCAACCTCCGAATCCGATGCGCATGAGCTATCGCATCACCAACTAATATTTCCTTCTGCGGTCGAATTGATATAATCACTTTGATTAGCAGTCATCTGATAGAGGCTCTCCATATTACGTACCTCTTCCTCTACTCTGATAGGTTCAATGTATGTAGGACCCTGAAAAGGATCCAACGGTGCAATGACTTGAATCTAATTATCCTCAAAGGTAATTTCTCTTTTCTTCAAATCGATAAGAGCCATGTTATCAATTTCCCAATCAATACCTAGTAGAGCTGGATACGGTCTACTATCGCCAATGATTTCTATGACTTCAAAATCTGCAAAGCTGCGAACTCCATCAATATCAACTAGCACTTGCGGTAATCGACCCAGTGGTGATACCCTCTGCTGATTGGCTAATCACAGATGGATAGGTGATCTAGCTAACTTAGGGCTACCCATCTGTTCCCATGTCTGCTTAGTCAGAACATTTACCTCTGATCCTAAATCTAGGATTACCTCATCCATTTCAAATTCTCCAATTTGTGCTGTGAGTCTCATTTCTCTTCCTGTTCTTGTATGGCCCATAATACTATGAACAGCACGTTGCGCACTGCTCATGGAAAAAGGCTGCTAATATTGATCTATGATGCGCTGAAGCTCTTCGATAGCTTTCTCATTTCTTACGAGTTTCAAGCAGCTTCGCAGGAAGGATTGTACACTTCCTATCAGCTCATCCTCTTCGCACCTTCCAGATGTGGTAGCCTGCGATATTTGCACAGGACTAACGCCACAAGGTGTTTGCTGCGGTATGCCCCTACAAGGTAATACCTGTGATACTGACGGTGTAGGGTCAGTAAAGAAAGTTTTAGCTTGCTGAAACATTTTTTTGTTCTTCTGCAGGTCAAGTGGTGTTGATTTATTAGTGGCTTTATGCACCCACTCCAGACCTGTATTCTTTTCGACATCCTGCGATGTCGTACTAGTAGAAGCACCACTGCGAGTCACAACATTGATGCTTGGTTCTGGTTCTTTCTTCTCAGCAGCAATAAGCTGAATATTCTGGTGTACTGCTGGCTTAGGGTCCCTAATCTTGGCTATCAAGATAGGACATTCTTATATAATGTGATCATAGGACTTACAATATTTACATGTTGTAGTAGGGTTATGACAGTCCCTAGCAAAATGTCATACAACTCCACAATTGTAACAAACAATTGGTCCACGGCCATAGCCAAAACCTCCACGATGACCTCTTCCTCTGAATCCTCCTCTACGGCCAACATGAGCTGGTTCATGCTGTGGTCCTGCTGCTGGACCTGGTGTCTCTGACTGGACTCTGTATAAGTCATGTTTTCTCTCTATCATGAGATCATACGCTCTATAGTTATTTTCATCGTGTCCTACTGACTTACAAAAGTTACAGTATAAATTCTTGGGGGTTTGTACATACTTCTGAAGTAAAGGGCATTCCTGGGGTCTATTTCCTCTTGTTCTTCAGAGTTCACACCATGACCCTTGATTCTGTACTAAGGGGTTAGGAGCCCCACTTGCTAAATACTCAACAAATATTGGACAGTTATCTTTAGTATGGCCCTGTCCTTTACACTTTGTACACCATAGCTCTTGTGCAACCTCTTTTCCTTTTTTAATCTCATGTAGCTGTAACGTGAGATTGGCTAACTGGTTTTGTAAGCTTGTCATACCTGCACTAGTCTCAGCTAGAGGTGAAGCCTCTAGTTTCATTTCCATCTCCAATGCTTCATCCTACGTACAGATTCTCTGTTTCATTATTGGAAGTCTGATATGAGGGAGCAGTGTTGCGATGAACCATTCCTTATGCTGCTCCGGCGCAAACTCAAAACTAACTTGGTCTATAAGAGCTTTAAATTTCTGATCAAAGTCCCATACCGACTCTATGGGTAACTGTTTGATGTCTTTAATATGTGTGATACATTGTGACTCCAACTTAGGTTTCTTAAATTCTTTAATAATGGCAGTCCTGACCTGTATGATCGTTCTGGGCTGCGCTGTTGTATACTTCATATACCATGTTAAATCTCTGTCTCTAAGTTTAGTGTCCAACTGGACAAGTTTAGTATTATCATCTTGGATCTGTTTAATGGTCCATACAGCTTCACATAGGAACCAATGTTGTTCTGGGTCTTCTGCCCCTGTACCCTTAAAGGTAGGTAATTTCATGTCATCCTCCATTCTGTTTCTACGTGGTGGATTCTAATTTGTTGTATTACTACCACTTGGCGGTGTAAATGTAGGTGATGTAAAGGTAGTATGTAGTGTGTGTGAACTACTAGATGTAGTTCCCGTGGGATTAGTATGAGTCCCGGTCGGTTTCTGTGGGGTATAAGGGTGGTAAGGGATACGCCCTCCTGTTCTTTCTTTTTTACTTTGACTCTGTTCTCTAGTGCTGTCTGAACTGTCTTCAAAGAAGGAAGATCTGAAATCTACTTTACATTTCTTACCACTACGTGTACATCCAATTTCTTCAAAATCACTCTCAAACTCTTGTGACATTACACTTACTTTAAGTTATTCATTTGAGAAGATATCCAGTACTCCTTTTTCATGTAATAACATCTTAAGAGACAAATTTAAAGAGTTTAAGTACTTACCGCGATATCCTTTGAAGAAGTACCTCTCTGCTTCACTGAAACTTTTTCTTTGATCAACTGCAAACTCTGTAATGAAACCTTCCAGCAAAATCGCAAGCCAGAAGTCTACTTCCCGTGAAATGGGTTTATCTACGCTCTTCACGGTGTGAATCAACTCCAGTGTCCACACAATGTTCCTTTTCTTCTTGAATATATGCTTATCAATCAACTTTGACAACTAGTCGTACAACTCATTTGCATAGGTCACAAAAAATATCTCATGCAGGTCTGTGAAGATATGTTTTTGTAACCAGTTCTCTGTACTCAACGTAGGACTCTTGTTTTCTTTTTCGGAAAATTCTCTCTCCTTAGACTCAACCCAGTGGTTAAGTTCTTCTTTAGTAGGATGCCAATAGAACATTAGCTCTTCAATATGTTCAAAACCGGCAACTAAACCATTTTTTGGTCTTCTGGGCAGACCTGGGTTTACTGTATTGTACCAACTAAACCCCTAGCTCACTAGCCCTTTCGGCAACAGACCGCAGAACGGTCTGGAGTCTCACCCGAAGTGATCCTAGATGGGGTGGTTGAAGAATCACGTTTCCTCAACCAGGTTCTGTAGCATCCTAGGTTTCTCTTACTCTGGTTAACCAGTGGGATCTCTCTCAGTGCGAGCTGTTTCTCTCTTCCTCGTTGACTCTTCTATTGGACTGGCTCTTACCGCATCGCAGCTTCCAAGACGTTGCGCAAACTTTCTCTTCTTCCAACACTTAACCTGCGATATCTCACATCGCAGCTCCTCCGACAGTGCGATATCGCCTTTCTATGATGCTATATCTCCTATAGTAAGGCTTACTATGCTCATCAACTCTTAAGATCCAATGGCTTTCTCTCTGGGTATAATAACTCAGTTAACCTTCATAAGGGTGTTACACAATCTTCACTTAAGCTTCTACAGTAACACACTGAACATTACTTATGCTCAACTTGCTGAACTAAATATATAGAGGTTATTTAACACTGTAACTATTAACTGTCATGAATCAAGCACTGGTAGGCTCATACACAGAATACTTAACAGATTCAACTCGCAGTTAACATTCTATGCTAGTGTAAACTGAAGGATAGCATACATACATTCATTAACTGTTAAGCAAAGTTCATGTAATGAATAACAGATAGCAAATAGGTAAACATAATCACACGAACAGTCGCACAACACACGGATTTTACGTGGTTCACTTCCAGGGAAGGAAGCTACGTCCACAGGAACTGGTTTTTATATTATATCTTGAGAGAGTAAACACAGTTCCGCTGCAACCTATTATGCAGCTTGAGATATTCTATGAAACTCCGCACACATAGCCAGGAGCCCTTCTCTCCTAGATCTCTTCTCCTTCTATATTGCTTCCTCTTACAATATACTCTTCCTCTCTCTCTCTCTCAATCCTTGTGGATTGTTACATTCATGCTCAAGGAGCCATCTACTAGTTACAGTAAGATAACTACAGATTGACTAACAGAACCAGAGCTTGACTCTTCCTCAATGTCTAACTATCTATTGACTATGAGCTAACAAACCAACTGACTAGCTAACCTTTCATAATAAAAAATACATGCTTAAATAGGCGGCTCGAAGGTCTCACCATGTTACAACACTGTGGGCCTTTCCCAACAGTAACCCAAAAACCCTAACTATTACAGTCGGCCTATCTGCACTTTGAACTGCCACTTTTCGTCACACCACAGCTTTCTGCAGTCTTCCACGCTTCCCGGCGCTGATCGTGGGTATGGGCGCCACTTCCTCGGTCGCTCCCCTTCTGTCCTTTGTCTTAAATACCTCGACTCGTTGCTCCTTTTCCATTTATGAGGGTAGTTTATCCCTCCTGTCTTCATCGCTGCCTTAAGTGCAGTGGTTGAGCTCTCTCTTCTTGGCCGCTTCAGATACTATTTCCTTTGACTTTCTTGTCCTGATATAGCAGCTTTTCCTGTAGCTGCGGGGCCCTAATCCAACACGAGATAACTCCCTACTCATTGCATGTGGGGATGCAGTTGTGGTTACTGCTGCGCATAATGCTGCTGCTGTGGGTGATGTTGCAGCTGCTATTGGTGTTTTGGCTGCGGACAATGTTGTGGTTGTGGTTGGGGCTATGGCTGTGTTTTTTGTTTGGGTGCAACAATGCTGGATGAGACCATGCACAATTCCACAGTATCATTTTGTGTCGGTGGCGGTGACACTAACGGGAAAGGAGCCGTCATGGTGGTATCAGCAAAAAACCCATGGCCCACATTCAACAATGGGTAGGCTGGTGTGTTGTCAACCATAGTGTTGGTTGTAGGGACGAGATTAGCGTGTGTGGTCGCCCCTTGCGGCTCAATGGTGGTGATGGTAGGGATAAAATTGGTGGGTGCCATTAACCCTTACGGATCATGATAAGTGAGTTGATCAACTGTCACAATCTTCCCTTCGTGGGGGAACATCATGAGATGGAAGATAGTTGATGCGAATGCTCACATGGCGTACATATAACTTCTCCCGAGGAGAAGGTTATAGTCCATTTGGGTGTTGACAACCTCTATGTCAATCAGCACTGTCTTCCTGGCTAATGTGATGGGGACATGGGGGAGGATTCCTTGGGATTTAGTGGGATGTCCATCATAAGCCCGCAGAGTTGTGGAGGATGGTTGCATAATTGGTGATCCAAGTTTCTGCCAAACCAAGGTAGACATAATGCACATGGATTCCCCCTCACCCACTATGCACTGGTGCACAACCAAATTTTGGATGGACACCGGGATTTGAAAGACGATGTTCAATCGCATGCGCTGTTCTCCGTTCTCCGTGTCAAATGTGATCAACTTGGAGTCGGAGGGGTCTACTGCCCCAAGGGAGACTAGTAAGGATTTCCGTTTCCTTGGGCATGTTTTAAGTACCTCAAGAGTGGACATGGCGGTTGGTGTTTGGGACAAATCATCCACAATGCTATAGCTTACTGCAGCTCTAGCCGTGGCGTTATTGGAAATCCTGCATACAGGGGGGCACAGGAATGGGGGTAACTGAAGAGGTAGTTTGACTATTTTGGATGTTGAGGCCGCTGATGTGTTAGCGGGTTTAGTGGTGGTACCTTACTGATTCCGTCTAGTTTGTAAGTTGACCTCTTCAGTCATCATGGCTAGTAGGTGGTGAACACATGTTTCGGCCATAGGAGGTGCCCCTGGAGCATTGGGATTGGGTTGGGGAGGAGGTGCGGTTGCCACCAACGCTTGGACCAGTAGTGGATTTTGAAGCACCATAGGAGGAGGTCCTTGTGGTGTTGGGTTGGGTTGGGCTTGATTTGCAGCGTTGGTGGCTTGTTGAACCTCATTCTGAATGGCCTGCTTAGCTCAACCCATGAGGAGACACTCGAATGTGTAGTGCCCATAAACATCACAGAGTGTGCACGGTTGGTTTGTGTGCAATGGGGCGTTGCGTCTTGGTGCGTTTAGTCGTGGGGGATTTTGAGCTAGTCGGTTTGTTGTAGCATTGTTGGGAGGGTTCGATTGTTGACCGCCTCCCTACGGTTGGTTGTTTCCTTGGTTCCGGGGTCGATTATTTCTAGCTTGCCCTTGTTGGTTGTTGGGGGCACGCTAGTTGGGATGGTTTTGTTGTGCGAACACTTGTCCCAATGGAGCGGGTGGAGCGAGGGCGAGGGCTTGAACCGCTTGCACTGGCGGTGCATAATAGATTTGAGTGGGAGGTGGTGCCACAACTGTGGGGATTTTCCCCACATATTGATCTGTTGGCCAAGCCATGGCCTAAGCTTGCTATGGTGGCGCAGGCTATGCGTAGGAAGTTGTTGCTTCAGACTGGGACATCATTCTAACGTAGTCCAGAGCTTGGTTTTGGTAAGAAACATTAGCAGTGTTGCTTGGTTGTGATGGAACTGCAGATGGTGTCAGTTGGTGTTGTGGCCATTGGGAAACTGATCCTATGATGCCATCTACAGCATGGGATGCCTCCAGTGCGTCGCAGTAAGAGGTGCCTGTGCGGGGAGCATCTGGGATGACGATGTACAGGTATCTAGACTGAGCATAAATGAGGTAAAACTATTGAGCTTTCAGTATGGCCACTTCTTCGGATTGGGGACATTCGGATGCCACGCCCTTTGCTATCAGTGGGAGTAAGGTCTTAAGGAACCAATCCAAGAAGATCCTGTCGTCAAGTTGTATTTTACATAGGCTACAACGTCACTGCCACTCATGGATATGGTCAGTTATATGAGTGGCAATGTTTTGACAACAGGATAACAGGATCTCCACCCCCTCGTCATATCTGACGGGGAGTTGGAAATACTGTAGGAACATGAAGGTTAGGGAGTTGAAATCAGGGTACTTGGCTTATGGTAGCTCAATGTACCATTTGGCCGCAGCACCTGTGAGGGTGCATTGGAATAGCCTCAGTCTAATGGAATCATCTACGATGCTATTTGACGAGCACCATAGATGTAATGTCATTATGTGGTTTTGGGGACATTCCCCTGCCTTGCCTTCAAACATGGGGATGTGTGATGGTAGCTTAGTTGGCATGGGTGTCTAGAAAGCTTGGTGGTGGATGGGGTCATTTGTTAACCAAGCCAAATCAGGAAGGTTAAGACGAGCCATGAATGGCATATTTGACCCCAGGTTGATGTGGGATGGAGCTGTGATGGTGGTGGGATTTGCAGGTGCATAATGCATCTGCAGAGCTAGGGGCACTTGCGGTGGCACCATTGTGGATGGGCCAATGCCCCCAAGTGTTGTGGGGGCAATAGTATGGGTGGCTGGGACATTGCCCCCATGTATGATAGTAGGGAAAATGTAAGTGGTCGATCCACTACCCCCTTGTGTGCTAGGAGGGGCAGTTTGCATGGAAGGGCCACTGCCCCCATGTGTTGCAAGTGGGCCAGCTTGGCTGGTCACTAGGGGTGGTGGCAGTTGACAGATGACAGTTTGCATGACTGTTCTTGGGCCACTTGTAGGGTTGTTGGTGACAAGTTGTGGTGTGTGGACATGGGTCCACTTGATATGGTTATGCCGGAAAATGGATCCAGATTTGCACCAGCCATGGGGCTTGATGGTGTTGTGTGGAGGTCTAGTTCAGACTGATATGGGTCTAAATCTGAATCAAAGGCTATATGGCCTTCCGATGGTGTGCGAGGTCATCAAGACTAGGCTCAACGGTGTCGATTCAATGTTCCGAATGGTGGTGGTTCGCCTCTTAGGCTTGAGGAAGAGCGTGAGGGATCAATTGTGTTAAATGTTTATCAAACTGATGGGAATGATGTTTGGACCCCAGTTTCAGTGGTTTCCTATTGGCTGTAGGTGGTCACTCGGTCACCAAGACTGCCAGAAGAAAGCGCTTGGATTTTTCCTCATAGGTGTTTCTACTCAATCGGAAGGGGTCGTTTCCCGTTTCACTTGGCAATTCCTCTTAGTGGCCAGCTACTTTGGGGTTCTTGTGGTACTCCTCACAATGCGTTTTTGGGCAGAGCGCAAGTACTTCCCACAATTGAAGTAGTCAGGGACTTATGTCCTCAAAGACTACAAATTTGTTTGTACTTAATGTAAATTGATAAATTTTAAGGCTCTCTCAACGTCATGAACTTAGTTGGGTTGATTAGTTGGTATGGTGTATTTGTTTGTCTGTCTTTCTAGTATTGGGTAGCTGCAAATAGTTTATGAATTCATCATATTTTTGTGCATGCAATGAATAATCAGAAATTTGTAAACAAATACAGTTCTTAACCCTGAATGTTTATGGCCTAACTAGATGACTACCTCACACTGATATTCCTCTTCAACCAAGAGAAGGTGTTGGGCTCTCAACACAATGGGACTAAGTCCATCAGTATATCCATAGGTCACCTCCCGGATGCAAGGTTGGTCAATAGGGAGGACGCTTAGCGTCGTGAGAAGCCCTCCTTCTCTACCCCCTCTACCTTCCAGGTCATCTGGTTTTAATGGTTTGGAACAATATTAGTGAAGGGCCTAGATCTATACGAGATTTCCCTTCATCGTATCCCAGAATACCCTGGAGGGTGATGACTAGGTAGAGGAGGAAGGGTAAGCAAGATAATTAGTTTTAGGTTGATTTTAGTTAAGCAACATTCACTTGATTAAGCAATTAAAATTTACTTGGAATTTACACATTGTTTGTAAAAGAAATTGCAGGAAATTGAAACAAAAACTAAAATTGACTTATAGTGCTGGACAGAGGCGATTGAGCCACATTGACAGTCCCTATAAAACTGAAATTTAAGCTCTGTTTGACAGGCCGCACATTTTTTATCAAATCTGGCGAGGGGGCCGCAATATTTTTTCAGAAACAGGTGAGGGGGTCGCACAGATTTCACAGATAGTCGTAGTATTTGTTTATGATTGAAGTCACACTTTTTGAGGGATTAAGTGCACCCTGGGCATGCCTGTTAGGCAATTAAGTGCGCCCTCATCCCCTGTTCAGGCCCAATAAGTGTGACTTTCCCCAGACTTGGGGTTTTTATGATCCAGAGTCAGATCCAACTGATAGTAACTTGTATTGTGGACAAACTAACTCGGATTTGCCTAGCAGAGGCTTTGGCAAGACTAATAAATAGAAATAAATAAGATCTAAATTGAATTTGACATGAAATTTTTTAAAAACTAGGGAAAAAATTAAAAAAAACTTGAAATTTTAAAAATTTGAACCAGGGATCCAGTGGGATGGACCTGGTATGGTCGCCAGTTCTGTAGCAGGGATTTATCCTTGCTATAGGGGCAAGAATGGCTCACTTCTATCTAAAGGACAGAAGGGTAGGTTCCTACTTGGAAAAATACTAAAAGGAAAAATGGAATGTAAAGAATAGAAATAAAAGCAAATATGGAGAACCCCTCTGCAAACAAAGGTTAAGGTTCCGCTTCCAATGACCTGCAAAAAATCATTAAGATATAGTAAACCGAAATAATTGCAAAAACATTTAGGAAATAAACCTGCAAATGAAATCATGGGCTAGAAAACAAAGAAACTACTAAGCAAATAAACAAAACAAGAAAACACAGTTATACCTTCTATTTGGGTGGAAATGGGCCACCATGCCCTAGCTTGTGGAAGCACCTCTCTTGGATGGGGGGAGCTATGGCTCAAAGAAGATGGGGGAGAGGGAGTGTGGGTGGCTTGAGAGACAAAGGTTCTCAAGGCATCCATGGGCAGCATAACAGTATGCAAGGGAGAAGTGTTTTGAGAGTGACCCCCCACCCTCCTTTTATAGCTTTTTTTGGGGTTTTAGGGTTTTAATCCCTTGGTCCGGGCTTTAGCCCCTTCTGCCCTAATTTTAGCTCCTTTTAGGGTTTTAGCCCCTTCCACCCTAATTTTAGCTCCTTTTAGGGTTTTAGCTCCTTTTGGGGGGCTTTAGCTCCTAGGAGAGTATTTTAGGCTCCTTTTTGGGGTTTTTAAGCCCTTTTCTTCATCCTTAAGCATTTTTGAGGGTGTGGGGGTCTAACGGAGGGTCGTGAAGTGGTGTCCTTGGGTGGTGTAGTTCATGGAGAGCTTAGTGAGGGATTTTTTGGGTTAACAAAGATCAAGTGGTCTTTTGCATGGAGGGAGGAGGGAAAACCTACAGAGTGATAGGGTTTACCTTGCGATCTGATTTTTGCAGGCTATGGTCAAAACTTGGTGTTTCAGTCGGTATTATCCAACAAACAAGGACGAAACCCACATGGAGGAGTCCACGAGGGGAGGGATATCACCTCTTTTAATGAATAAAGGAAAAGGAAATGAATTTGGACTAGGTATTGTCCTCCCACTGGGAACACGAGGAGAAGGAATGAGTGGGGTTGTCAACCAAAATAATCCTTCGGGAGAGAAAAGAAAACCTGAGAAGTGCTTGCCGAATAAATAATAATGCAAAATATCAAAATATGGTCAAAATGAGTTCGTGAAGATATTCATTACATGAAATATCATGCACTTATTGGTAAATTTTTAGGCATTTGGCCTTCAGAGAAGGATTTGGTCTGGTTGATCAACACAACCTGGAAACCCCAAGGTCACCATGATCTCCAACATGGAGCCAAGGGGTTATTTACGATAATATTTTTTAATGAGGATAATTGAACTTGCATATTTGATAATGGGTTGTATTTCTTTAACTCCGCTGGGATATATTTAAGACCGTTGAAAGAAATATTTAACCCAAATAAAGAAAATATGGTGATAGGAAAAGAGGGAATACTGGTGGACATTGGAAATAATATGGGAGTCTTTGTTAAAGTATTAGAGAAAACCAAGAAGATTAGGTATGCCTCTTATTCCAGGATCTACCTTTATATGGATATTTTACAAGATCTATCGGAGGGTATCGACTTGTCTTAGGAAGATGAGGAATAGTTCCAGGATATAGATTATGAACAGATACCATTTAAATGTAGACAGGCAAATGATCATGGTCATATTTTCATAGATTTACTTTTAAATAAAGCTCCTACTCTTTCCCCCAAATCCAAAGTAAATGACGTGGACGCTTTTACCAAAGTAACAAGCAGGAAAAGGCCAGAAAAAGCAGAATGGGAATGAAGGTCCATAAGAAACCCCAGACAATTAAAAGGTTTGAAGTTCTTTAATAGGAGGGATCCAAGAATGAAGGGGAGGAGGGAAAAAAACATGAAACTAGTTCGGTGGGGATAAATACCACTATAGACCACCAAACTAATGGTGCAGAAAAGGAACAAATGGTGAAATATGTAACTATGCACAAGGAGGACATAGATGTAATAGAATTAGGAGAACAAGAAATAGAAGGATTGGAGGTGACATGTTCAAATAAATTCCTTGACTCCATCCCTCCCCAACAGGTTTCTCTCCTACGGGGAAACCATTATTAAACCAAAAGCAGTCAAATCCCTAGGAATTGTTGTGGATTCCTTAAAGGAGAATGAGGGGAAAAATAAAGGGAGAGGGGAGAAAATAGGGAGACACAACAATGTCCAACGTATTCAAGAGGTAGGAGAAAAATCGATTGCTCCTGGCCAATACCCTACTGTCGCGGAGGTCTACGCTTCTTCCCTCGAACAATTATAAGATGCATATTCTTTCTTGGAATATTAGAGGCTGTAAAATCCCTTTGAAGGCAAGAATATTGAAAAGGAAAATAGAGATAGAAAAACCCACAGTGGTCATGCTTCAGGAAAAAAAATGTTCGGAGGAAAAACTCAAAACCATTGGTAAGAAAATATGGAAAAAGTGTGTAGTAGTAGACAGTGATGCTATAGGAGTGGTTGGAGGGATATGGATTCTCTAGAACACTTAGGAGGTATGTCTTCAAGGTTTCATGGCCTCCCATTTTAATATAACTTCTTCCTTCCATCTAGTAGGGACGAGAAACAATTTTCTTTTTTCCAATGTGTATGGGCCTTCAATGGCTACCTAGAAGACATCCTTCCTAGACTCCCTACTTTGCATGAGGGATGTACTTGGCCCTCATCCTTGGGTCATGGGAGGAGACTTTAATCTAATCCAAATATTGGAGGAGAAAATAAGGGGCATCGGACAATTAATTTTATTTAATGAGAGATTCAGGGAAGTAATAGAAGCTCTTAACTTGGTTGATGTTAGAACATCCAATAACATTTTTACTTGGAATAATAAACCTTCTAGGGACAAAAGTATAGCTCCCCATTTGGATCAATTTCTAGTATCAAAGTATGTATTGATGGGTGGAGGAGGGATTTCAGTTGTTGTTCTTCCCTCAGTTGGGTATGATCATTGGCCCATCAATATGGAATGGAAAATTATTGGCGAAAATTTATGAAGACATTTTCGGTTTTAGCAATTTTGGATCTTACAACCGAACTTTCTGGAGCTACTAGGGAAATGGTGGAAAGAGATCGCTCCCAATAGAGAGGCCTTAATGTACTAATTTCAATAGAAACTCAAGCTCCTGAAAGGGAAGATTAAGAAATGGAATAATTAATATTTGGGGACATTTTTAAAGAGAAGTAAAAGTTGGATCAACAAATGATAGAGCTACAACAAGAAGCCATGACTCAGGGCTATTCAACAGAGCTCCAGGAGAAAGAGAAATGCCTCTTAAAGGATATCAATATGAATTAATAACATGAGGAGATTATTTGGAAACTAAAATATAGAAATAGATGGCTCAAAGAAGGTGAACACAACAGTAAATGTTTCCACAAGGCATAAATCTAGCATCAACAGGAAATAGACTGGTGTGTTTGAAAAAGGAAGATGGCATCTAAGTGGAAACACAATAGGAGATGGAAAATACTTTGAATGGATTCGTTACAGATCTTCTCAAGGAAATAGATATCAATCACAGAACCACTAGAGAGAAGGTATTGCATCATATCCCCACTTTGATTATAGAAGAGCATAATAAAATGTTATTGCAACCAATTGAAATGGCCGAATTGGAGGAGGCTATCACGTAGATGGAAGTTGAAAAATCCCCTAGCCCAGATGGGATTATAACAAATTTATTCATGCATGTTGGGATTGTATAAAAGAGGAATTTCTAGAAATTGTGGAAGATTCGAGAAGAACCTGCATTTTCCTGAAATCCTTCAATGCCACCTTTCTGATGTTGATACCGAAAGATATGGGCACAGAAGATCTAGGGAAATTTAGAATGCTCACGTAATGTAATTTCATCTACAAATTTATTGCTAAGGTGATATCAAATCAGTTACGAGCTTTACTCCCCATGTAGATATCTCCCGAGAAAGCATAATTCACGGAAGGGAGTCAAATTTTGGACGACATCATCCATGTTCATGAACCATCCATTCCCTAAAAACAACTAAGTTTCCAAGTATGTTTCTAAAAATTGACTTATCTAAATCTTATGATAAGATCAATTGGATGTTCTTAGCCGATATCTTAAATACCTTTGTATTTCATGAGAAATGACTGGAATAGGTGATTATTTTGGTACCCCATCCTTTTTTTCGATTTTGGTCAATGGAACACCTTCACAGCCCTTCCCTTTATCGTGGGGGATTTTCTAGGGTGATCCCTCATGCCCCTTACTATTCATTTTAATAGCTCAAGGGTTGGGGAAAATGATCAAAGCGAGCTAGAGGGATGACCATATAAGGGGCCACACCCTTTGTGAAGGAATGGAACCACCGACTCATCAAAATTTTATGGATGATACTATGTTGATGGGCCCCTCCTCGGCATAGGAAGCAAATGGATTAAGGAAGGATTAGATAATTTTCTGGAAGCTAACAGTTTGGACATTAAAAAAGACAAATCCCAATTATAATTTTTCAATACTCCACCAATAATATGAAGGAATATCATACAAGTTTTGGAATTTCAAGAAGGTAAGCTTCCTTCCAAGTATATGGGTGCCCCCTGGGTCGAATCCACGATACGAAAAATATAATGGAAATATATTCTAGATAAAATTAAAACAAAAGTTGGAGCACTAGACTTACATATCTCTTAACTTCCCTAGTAGGATTATACTAGTGAAATCGATGCTTTAAGCGATTCCCATTAATCTATTCTTGGTGTTGATAGCCCCCAAGTCCGTTCTTAAGCAAATTTGTAAAATATAGAGGAATTTCCTTTGGGGAGGGACGAAGGTTCACAAAAATGGGAATTAGTAGATTAGGATAGTTTGTGCACCCTCAAGACTGCAGGGGCTTTGAATTTACATGACCTGAAATGTGCAAACAGGGTGCTAGGGGGGAAAATATAGTGGCGATGGATTACACACAAAGTTGAACCATGTGCATTGCTATGGCATAAGAAGTATACTTCCTAGTGGCAAAAACATAATCTTATTCATTTGCAGAGGATTTATTAGGCTCACGTATCTGGAAGGCAACACAAGAAAATAGAGAGTTGGTTCAAAGGCACAGATTTTGGGAAATCAAAGAAGGGTCCCCAGCCTCATTCCTCCAAGATTCATCGAAACAATGCCCAATACTAGAGGACAGGGGGGATGTCCAGGATTTAAAATGCTTCATCCAGAGTAGCCAGTTAGAGCACGTTAAATATTTATGGGAAAAAATGAATAGTACCCAACAATTTCGAATTTGGAATCCCATGAAATGGTGGAAATATTGTGTACCTAAAGGGAACCTTGATATTTTTTATGAGGAACTATGAGACATACAAATTTCTGTGGCTGAAGGGTGGATAGAGTCTGATGGGGTTACTCCAATATTGGAACCTTCAACATCTCAAAGGATGTAGGATTACTTGAGTAATTCAAAAGGATTCCATGAGAGGATAAATGGAATCAAGTATGGAAAATGAATCTATGGTTGAAATCACTACATTTCTTTGGTTGTTATTGCGAAGACAAATTCTCATGCGGGATAATCTAAACAAATGAGGCATGAAAGGCCCCTCATGTTGTTGTATGTGTTACACAGCTTCAGAGACAATTAATAATTTGTTGGATAGTTGTCCCTTTGCCTCTTCTCTTTGGGATAAAGGATGAGACAGGTTTTGATACGATTACTGGGTAAGGGATAGATCAGACCTCACCATATCCGCATAGAGGAAACAACCATTCAAGAATGTGATTGTCAATCTCCTTTGGGAACTATTCCCAGGTTTTCTGGTGTGGGGAGTGTGGAAAGAAAGGAATTGAAGGACATTTGAAGACAAAGGGGTGCAATATAGACACGCTCTGGTCTCTAGTTTACTTGCATATCAAAGAAATGATCAAATTGTACTAGTGGGAAGATGAATACTTACAAGTGAATATTGGACAAAGGAAAATTCTAAATGATTGGGGGGTTTCTGGCATACTTGAGTAAATCGACATCTTATGAAGGGTTCCTGCTCCTCATCCGATCCCTGACCATTGGTAACGTCCACCCTTAGGATCCTTTAGGCATAAATTTGATGGTGCAACAAAAGGAAACCCCGGTCCTGTTGGATATTGCAGGGCAATAAGAAATGATGAGGGAAATTTGCGAGTGTTTTTTGGGGATACTCAGGTGAAAAAACCAATAATGTCATAGAATTGGAAGGCTTGGTGAGTGGTTTAAGATGGACATTACAACAGAATTGGTAACCATTTATGGTGGAAGGGGATTCTCTGATAACGATATCTATGGCTAGTAGAATACAATGCGGGTCGCCATTCACAAGGTCTCTAAGAATTGGAAATGGGAAGGATGGTTGTACCATCTCCAAAGCATCCTAGAGGCTAACCTGGTGATGTAATTCTCCGATGTAAGGCACAAGGAGAATAGGGTGGCAGATTCTCTAACAAACAAAGGGGTTATGGCCCGTGTTTCTTTTCCGAAAATCCAATCGGAGGATAGCCATGAAGGGAAATTAATGCACCAATGCACAGACCTCGTGAACAAGGATATATCCCACATGGAAAGACTAGATGGAGGCGATGTCGTGAGGATGCATGATCAAAGAAAAACGTGGCTCCGAAATGTGAGAGGTTTCATTCTAGGAACGTATTAATAAATGATATGACGAAAATTGAAAGGTCATACATTTAGAGAAGCAGGTATCGTTAAATGGAAGAGGGAAACAATGTGGATGAGAGGAGGAAGGACAAAGGGTACTATTGTTGCAACATGAGAAGGGGATGAGGTAATAGCTAAAGGTGAGATCTACAAATCCGAAGCCTATGGGTTCAAGGGATGGCACGAAATGGGAAATATTACCGGGTACAAAGTATGGATTACTAGTACGACTATCAAGGTGAGGATGCGGAACAGACATTTAAAGACGGTGGCTAACATCCGAGGGAATGGTTCCAGATATTATATATCAAGAAATCCCTTTAGGAGTGGATTTATGTTAATTATTTTGCAATACGAGAACCGGTGGCTAATTTTAGTAGCGTCCCTCTCCCTCACTTTTGGTAGTGTGTTACTCTATATCATGGCCCTCATAATGTGAATGTGTAGATGCTGGGCAATCAGAAGGGGCACTAGTGGAAGAGAAATTCACCTGGAGGTGGGGAACTCGCAGTCATTGTTAGGGGAGCAGGAGGAATTTGTGGCCCCAAAGTTCAATTGGGGTGACAATTATCTTGCGGCAACACCGTTCTCCATTGAAGTGAAGATAGACACTATGGAAGAATCCCTTCTCAAGGAAAATGAAATAGAAATGGGAAAATAGGTAGCGACTAATCCGCTATGGTTAGTTTGAATGCTTCTATCACGAGAAATCTAGACCAGGGTGGTGATGGAGACACATGCAATGGAGGTTACAACAAAAATTGAAGGCCACTTACACGTGGCATGGTAGGGGTGGGAACGCTGGAAGATGTTTGGGAGGCCCAACTAGTTTCGGGTACTACAAAAGCAGAAGACCTAGCAACTCCACCAACCAATGTACACCAATCAGAAAGACCTAGAGCATCAGAGCAGTAGTGGGTAGTATCTAATTATTCATAGTTTGGTTTTGTCTATGAATATATCTTTTTGTTTTAATCTGACGATGAACAATAAGGTTAATCATACTAGGGGGTTAGTATGTAGATTCTGAGGATATCAGGTGGTTGTCTTGTTATATTTTGGATGTAATATTTTGTTTAAACAGTCTTTGTCATGTTTTCCCAATATGGGAAGGGTGTTAGTCAGGCATTTAGAAACACAAAACTTTTTATTTTGTTGCATTTTTACTTAGTAATAGAAAGTTCCATAAGCTTACTTACAAAAAAAAGATCACTCCAAGCAATACAATATTTATATTAAGATAAGTTGCAAAAGTTGCCTTGTTCTCGATATGAGGCTAGGGGATCATCATTGACACCTAGTAGTGACTAATCACATTTTATTTGCATAAAGGTGTTTGAGACAATTAGAGGAGAGAAATAAAATGCTCTACTTAGATTATTATTTTTGTGTGTGGTTGTTGCTAGCATGTTTGGGATTGACATTGACTAGATGGGTTCCATTGATGGTTGTGACTTATTTGTTCGCAATGAGAACTCGTGTAGACTAACAATCATGGATCATATCGACATTGATTATTGTTCCCTTATTGACTAGAATGATGTTATTAAGAAATAAAGATTCAAAGAATAACTACATAAGGTGGCAATAAATTGATTTCTATAATGATATCTCACATTCCAATACAAAAACAAACACCAATAGTGGATACATTGTGTCATTATAATTTAAATACCTTACCTAATATATTTAAGGATAGGCATGAACTACCCAAAATAAAAATTATACAAAGTTTTCTTAAAATTTTCATATTAAAATTAAAATAATTGTTCTTATATATAATATAATAAATTAATTTATAATATATCATGAGGTTGAAGATCTTGATTTTATATCTATTTAATTTTTTAAAGGCACTCAAATACATTACATTAAGATGGTGCTTTTTAAAGGCACTCAAATATATTAAGTTGGTACTTGTTTCTATTCTTTTGGTAACTTCTATAACATTTTTTTGTTGTACATTGGTCCTACATGTAACTCAGCGTAAAAAAAAAACATCAAAATATAACATATCAATTAATACATTTTTTATATAACTTTTTATATATTTTAAAATTTTACTTTAATTATAATATTTAACTTATAAAAAAAATACATAAGCAATCAACTTAAAGATTTAACTTCGAAAACTTTTACTTAAGCTAATCATTCAAATCCCCAGCTAAAATCTTTATATATTTATTTATATCCATCTTTTACCATCTATATACTCCAATTTCCTTCTACATTTATTTACCCTCTTTCAAAATATGCTATTTAATATAATTGTAATTATGTCGTAACTTAAACAAAATTTCTTTTGTTTATTTTTCATTAAAAACTTAGAATGCAGCTATTAAAAATAGTTCAATTAGTTCTTTTCCTTAAATAAATTATAATCAATAAATTGAATTAAACACAGTAGTGAAATTCAAAGCGTGAGATGAGAAAATCAAACACTAAACTCAAAACTTTAAAATCTAATAATTTATTATTATTTTTAAAATGTTAATTTTTTTAAAATATTATTATATAACATATTTTATGTTAATGTCAATGTAGTTAAAATTTGTTTTCAATCAATTTCAATTACTTTCAATGTTAAGCATGTTTTTCCTTTTGTCTAATAATCTGAATTCCAAAAGTAGACATAGATAACTTCACATCAAGATTCACCTAAAAAAGAAAGAAGAAAGATAAAATCATTGACAAGTTAACTACATCTCAATGACCGGTCCCTTTCATTCAAAACGATGTCCTTCACATTGTTGTTGTGCCTTCCAAATATATATCGATGTCCCTCTCATTGTTGTTGTGCCTTCCAACTATATAATCTTTCAGCTAGCTATATCAATGAAAACATATAACGATGGGTTTGTCGGTAAGTTTACCTCACGGTAAAGTTTCTTAACCACTTTATGACATGATATATGCTGTCAAGTTAAGACAAATATTTAAAAAGAGTAAGTTAAAAATTAAAAATCAGAGGATTTACTTGGTCAAAATTTAGTAAAAATTGTTGAAATAGTAGTTAGGTTGTTGAAATTGTGTAATCAAGGTGGCCCAAGCGTAAACGAATATGCTGAATCCATTTTTACAAACAAAATTGTAATTTCAACAAATAATCAGATAATTAAATTCCTACAAAATCACCAGAAAAGTGTATATAGTTTAGCTTTAAGCTGACTTCATTTCAAAATAATTTGTATTTTAATAAATTAGTAATGATAAGTTGATCAAAGAATGACTAAAAAATGTTAATTTAGTATATTATTTAAAAAAAATTGATGGTGAGTGGTAGTGATTATTGATTCATATCAAAATTAATTTTCATTTTTTAAATATTTAAAAATAAAAAATAAAAATTATTTTAAGTTATTTAATAATTGTTAGTTAATATGAAAATATGTATTATAATTTTAATCAAGCATAATATGATCTATATCTTAGTGGATACTTGATACAACATGACTTTTATTTAGTTTTAATGATGATGGAGAATATAGGTTATTGGGTAACTTGGAGTAAAGACTTGAAACTCCTTTTGATTATCTAAGAGCTCTTCTCCTCATATATAAGAAAATAAGGTAGCAACCTAAAGTCCAAAAACATCTAGCAGAAAAGGAAATCTGCTTTTATAGTTATTTTAAGTGATATGGTATTCCTTAAATAATGATTTGAATCAGCTTACATTTACTCATGACAACCAATAATGTGTATCCTCAATATTAGTTTGACAATCAAATTATAAAAAACATACATACCATTTTATCTTACTTTTCTCGTTTTTATATTCTATATAATTTACGTGTATGAATGATTTGAATGGAATCCAACTAACTCTTGATTCAGCCGAGGAAGCAATAAGGTGTTTGTAAGGTGATTCTCGTAACATGAAGATAAGCTGATTAAGGCCTTTCGTGACAAGATTGTGAGTCCCCCAATTACATTTCTACACCTACCAAGCGTTGTGGTTGTGATGTGTACCCACCACAACGTTATATGATGTGGATTACATTATAATCATCTTAATCATGGTACTTTGGTTTCTTAGTGGGCAACATTACATATGATGTGGGTTACAGTGTAATCATCTTAATCATGGTACTTTGGTTTGTTAGTGGATTTATATCGAAAAAGTGTGAGGATTTGTATATATAAGACCTAAATGGAGTAATTATCATACATGCTTATTAATATATAAATACATTGGGTTATTATGTCCTTGATATGGTGATTATATAGTTATTGCTAAGGTGGTATTAGTTTATAAAGTAAATTTTTTTGCATTTCCAACATCAAGGTTATGATATGTAATTTTCATATTATTTTAATAACTAGTTTTCATAAATTAGATTGGTTTGTATAAATTATTTCAGCCTCATAGAATGGTGTTTAGGATGTGGCGACGTGTTGAGATCACCTTGAATTTATTATTTTAATTTGGATACGCGTCAATCTTATCAATCTCACAGTCACTTGCAACTATCTCACCAATCTATTACCTCGTGAGATCACAAAAATTCTGAGCCTGAGGTTGAGTTTTTAATGGGCATTGTGAAAACTAAAATGCATACAGAGCTCTCTCTCTCACTCAGCTTCTTAGAGTTGATCTCTGTCAGAAGTAATGACAAGGTTGTGAGATAAGATCTTAGAGTAAACGTTGAGTCATAGCTAATCACGTTGCGTGAATGGGTCTAGTGAAACGTTGAATGCCCATGCATTTGGACTATGTATGTTAGAGGATTCTATTTATTGGAAATCCCTGATAAATTGTTTCTCACCTAAGAATTTGAATGACAACTTGGTGTTAAGAGATATAACCACTAGTTTTTCTTTGTCCTAGTGAGCTTAGGTGTTAGAAATGGTAGGAAATGGGATGGTGAAGGCGGTTGGGCTGGTGGTAGCTGTGATTTGTGTGTTGGGTACTATGATAATTGAAGGAGCTATAACATGTAGCCAAGTGTTGATTTCCATGACTCTATGCACTAAATACCTCATAAGAAATGCAGTGAGGCATTAATTCTACAATATCGGTAATTAATGTTGTTTTTTCCTTTGGAAACATAATTGATTTTAGAAATAAGCCAAGGATTGGAATCCATCATTTCTTTTTGGGGTGTGTTTGAAAAAAATAAGGCCAGTTCCAATCTTTTGTCAAAGCAACAAGCTTGTGCTAAAATTGGCTAGGAAAACCGAAGGCATTAATTTTGCAATATCAGTCATTGTGCAAGTAATTGTCATTGCTTAAAAGGACAACATAGAGTTTGAATGCCCCGTTGTTAGGTTCTATACAAAAATATAAAGAAGCGCCATCCTTAACATATTCAATACAAATTTGCTCAAATTGCATATTTTGACTGTACAATCCGAATCAACAACCTCAAAAACCCCTATTCCATTGAGATATTGTGCAATGCATGCATCTCATGCCAGCAATTTCATTAAATAAAAAATATTTTGATGGATATCCATCCAAAATTGCTAGTTAATTGAGGAGCTAGTAGACAAAACCGATATACATTTAGCAAAAGAGAGTTTTCTTACTTTTGGAGCTCTAGCAGATGTGGACAAATAGGTGACAGATATTTCTCCATCACACCATACAACTTGTTATTTAGTTAGAGGTATCGCACCATTTCCCTTTGGTAGTAAATATTTCACTCTTTCTTTGGTGTTTGCGGCTCCATAATTGTTTCTAGTTATTTCACCTACGTCTTGCAAGTCTTATTACTAGGAGGGGTTTTAACATGAAGTTTAATTGACATTTTTTTGTTGATTTCCGTTTCTCATTAACTTTCTTTGAAATTTTTATTATAATAGTATTTAGAATGCTCTCTCATAATTAGAGGATTCTTTGGTTTCATAATTTGTGATTTACTCTTCTTTATGCAACTTGGTTTCCATAGTGTTTATTGTAGACACATTTGCTCCAACATTCCTTAATATATTTTCTAATCAAATGCCCCTTTCAAGCATTAAGTTTATACTCTATCTTTGTCCTTTCCTAGGGACTATATCCAATAGGTTTAGGTTGCATATGTATTGAAAGTGCTTCCTCCAAGGATTCTCTCTTAAAGACACCATTCCTTGTGCAGGAATACTTGCCTCTTTATCTTTGTTGCACGTGCATAAGTTATAGGAGATTCTAACCAATTGCAAAAGCACTTAAGCAATTGCCAAAGCAACCTGATCAACAATTGAAATGATATTTGATTCGCCCAAGGGAAACGTTCATGTACACATATTGATAAACTATATTTTTGGGTATGTGGTAAATTATGGAAGGAGAACTTTCATGAATTAACTCATTAGTAACTGAGATTTGGAAATTATCTTCACTCCTAGATATGTCAATGAGATCATGCATTGACCTTGAAAGCTCTGGCACTAAATTGTCATCTTTCAATGCTATTAATTAACATACTAGTTGAGCAAGCATGATCTTTTGTTTCAAAGTTTTCCTGGTCCTTATCAGGCATTGAAGTATATTGAGTTTTTGGTTTAATTCTCAGATTGTGATGAACTTTGGTTTCAAGACATAATCTTGAAATATAGGAATAATTGAGAAAATATCAACGTGTTATTCATCACAAACTCAATCACTCGAAATTCAAAATACGTTGACAAAACTTATGCATAAATCACATGGCTAGAAAATTAGGTGCAAGTATTTTAAACAATTGGAGAATATATCCTTACACCATTTTAAGGACTATGCTTGGATACGAAAGGTTCAATATTGAAATGTCAATGTTATGGTCCAAGTTCCTTTCTACAGGAACTCATCCTTTAAAACTAGTATTATATTCTAATTGTGTTGGTCCATGGGCTAATTTATCAATACATATATTGTATTCAATGTTAGATTACATATGGCTTGATCTTTGCAAGCCATTGCTATGGTCAAAATATGCTTGATCTTTACCTTGCATATTGTCCTTATATTTAAATATTGGCAACTAGGTTGTTTGCCTTACATATTGTCGTTGGATTTGAATATTATCAATTGGGTTCTTCTCCTTGCATATTGTCCTTGGATTTGGATTTAATGATTATCAACTGGTTTGTTTTTTCTTTTTTAGGAAGAATTTTCGTAGAGGGAATTTATTCATTGCCCATTTCCTTGAAAGATTCGACTAATGCACCTAGAGAATCGAGGAATTGAATTGAAAAATATTGTACTTCACAACCATCTTGTCCTGGATAGAAAATGGAAACAAAACAATGAAAACATAGAAGTCAACAATTAGGAACAACCAACACCAATAATAGCTCTAAGATGAGACTGAGCTTATATGCACAACCATATGTAACATAGTAAATGTTGGAAAATAAACTAGTTTATGTCAATAATTTGTCACACTTCATACGAAAGAATTTCCCTTTCATATGATCTAATCACCAGAAAATAAGTAAAATGTATTAGGAGTACTATTGATGCATAACATATTCTAATAAAATTGTAGTGTGTTTCCTTATGAGAATATTATATGACAAAATTCTAGGTTTGACACCACTCTTTTCCCTTTCCAAAACATAGTGCAAAGCTCTTTTCCAATGCATAGCACAAACCTCTTTCCTAATTCCCAAGTTGTTCCAACAATGTTATATTGTAAATCTTAGTATCCATTATAGTTTTTTATGCTTTCATTCTTTCAAGAAGGTTGATAAACCTTGAAAATTGACTTGTCCTCTTCAAGCAACTAAGAAAAGATCGTATTGTGTTTATTTTTTATTTGTTTGTCTCCTTGCACTTGGTTTCTTCCTTTCTTGTCAAGGTTATTTGTATTTATTCCTTCATTCCTCATTTCGTTGCATTCATGTGATTCTTGGATTTATCATTATGAGGTATTCTCCTTTTCAAAATGAAGCATATTTAGGTTGTAAAAAAACATTATAGTGAGCACATTCCCATTGGTTTTCAAGGGGGTGTTATCATCCATTGCCTTCCATTTTTTCCCTTAATCAAGCCTTGTAGCTATAATGATAGAAAAAACATGAACATCACTGGCGTTACTGCTCATAGTGGGAGAAATGTCGTGGGTTCGAGTCTCGAGGATGTTTATCCATTAGGTCGAGAACATGCATCTTGAGAATTGCTTTTAAGCATTGTGCCAACTGCTTCTCATTTTTTTTATGAGACCAAAGAAAGGTCCAATTCCATGTATTGTCAGGACGACCATTATGATCAAGAACATTCCCAATAATGTAGCACCTTGTTTTCTTTTAGACGATTGAGATTATGATAACTATTCTTTGAGGGCATTTGCTGATGAATGACCCAGTTATTTGTGGTTTGAGATCTAAAACTATGTATGGATGTATTTTTGAGGGAATCCAATTTCATATGACCTAGATATGTCTGAAACAATTATTTTCTTATGAAAAATAACTTAAGAGGACTTATCCTGATATATTGTTAGATAATGAGTAATTGTGACTATGAAAATGATGTTGATATTGGTCAAATGTGAATGCGTATATTATGATTACCATTTATTAATGAAGAATCATGTGATGTTATTGGCAAGGATTGAATGTTGTATAATGCTTATAGTAATGAATGTTGACAAAAGTAATGTGATAACTAGAATGTACTATGATGACCTGTCGAGTGTGATAGGAAAGACATGTACATGAAACGTGAGAAAGCCTCATTATACAAGGAATCTAGCTGAGTCGACGACTATGGTAGGTGATGTCAATCTTGTTTATAGTATGCTTTAATTATGCTATGTTTGATGCACATAAGTTATGAAGTGCATGGACTTTGGATGAGTTGGGAACCCTCTACTATTGATGTCAATTTGGTGTTCATATTATGGTTGAAATATTGTTTATAAGATTTGAAGCACATGGTATTTTATGTGCAGCTGATGGAATTATGATTTCTAATCGAACCACATCAAGTGACGGGGCTACAAAATTATACTTTTAAGGATAGAAAATGGACGAAACAATGATCTTTGAATAGAATGAGGAAAACTCTAGCTCATCATATGCGCGTGTTGTGAGTGTAGTCCACGAGTTGATCACTCATGAGGATTGTACTGGGGGGGAACGCAATAAGTATTTTTCCTTATTCCCTAGGAACCACCTGGCCCTCCATAGGGTAGGAAGATTGAGGTAAAATTGGCTCAGCCATCATACCAAATCCCCTTCTATGGGAATTATCAGAAGGGTGTTGGAATTATAGTAGGTTTTGCGATCATATGGAAACAGATCAGAGTATGATATGGTTTACATTGATGGAAACACATAGCTCCAAGCATATGATCTACATAAGCAAAGGACTCGGAAGAATCCATGGTTTGTGCACCTTGGTAAATCCACAAAGTTTGAAAGAAAATATGATGAACAGATTCGACGGTCAGGAGTCAACCTGTAAAGAAATCCACAGTTTAGAAGAAAAGTGGAAGGCGCATTGTAGAAGATGAGAAATAAAAGTCTAAAATTATATGTGTTTCTGCAACCCGAAGTCCGCCAGCAGAATGCGGAAGGCAGAATTCAGAAGATGAGAAATCAAAGTATAAAGTAATATGGGTTTCCGCAACCCGATGTCTGCCAACTAAATGCGGAAGTCAAAAAGCAGAAGGAGTATTGTAGAATATGAGAGATCAAAGTATAAAATTATATGGGTTTCCACAACCTGTATTTTTCCCGCAGAATGCGGAAGGAGGAAGGGGAAAAGAGAAAATTGTGGAAGTTGTTTAAACAAATTTGGAAAACCCGGGATCCGCACTCCGCATCTGATCTAAGATCGACAATTGGAAAATGAGGCACACAAAATCGACGGAACTAAATAAGTCATGCGGAAAAGGATGTGTAGAAGAAGGTGCTTGATTTCAGATCAATGGTCAGTAGAGAGACCGTATGAAATCGACGACGCGGAAGAAGTCATGCGAAAAGAGTCCCGAGAAACCAGAACTATGAAAACTTTGATCTGTCAGAAGAATCTAAAATTGTGAATATGCGTTGCAGAAACTTCTGATTACACATCGATTGGACTCCTTGTCTATCATAAGGCATCAAATGGTTTTGATCAGTTATGAATATGAAAATTCAGTCATACAAACATGTGATTGATAAGTATAAGAGGATGTGTGTGAGGAGTTGTTGGTGAGTTCTTTGTAGGCAAAGAGTTGGTGCATGGATCGTCGTTAAAGTGGGAATTGCAGAATGAAAAAGGACTCTAAGTTCTTTCAAGAATATCTAGAATAGAGACAATGAGGGGAACCAAGGTGCATAAGCAAATCTAGAAGTAGAACAGAATAGAGTTGGTATGCATTGTTATATCTGTTTTTCTACATATTGTACTAAATATGTTTAACTCTAAGGAACACGGGTGGTAGGGCGGTGCTAGGAAAAACATGTTGTATTCTTTGAACAAGTTGGAGGTTGTACAAGTGGAAGTTGGTGCTTCCACCCAGTTGTAGCTAGAGAATGTTATTTTAGTGGGTGCTAGAAAAACACGATGGTTGGTGCTCTCCACAAGAAGTAATTTGTAAACATAGGTTGCAACCTCATGTGAGTAGGTGCTCAAATAAAGATGAATATTTGTCTGTCTCTATCATATGTGTGTGATTGATGATCATCATTCCTTCTATTATACTTACTGCATTATCACAACTCTAAATCTGTAATCAGTAATAATGTTTTGAATGTTGAAAATGGTTTAAGCTTTAGAAATAACTGATTCACCTCCCCTCTCAGTTATTTGAATAATATCAACAATTGGTATCATAGTCGGTTCCTTTTATTTAAAGGTAGACCTATAATCCTAAACATGAAAATTTATGAAGGAAATTCATCTAATATGGTTCATTTGTTTGATGGAACATTTTTTGCCTTTTGGAAGGTTAGAATGAGAACCTATATAATGTCCTTAGGTGCTGATGTTTAGGATTTGGTAGACACTGGCTATGTAAAGCCAGTTGTGCTAGCCTCCAAAGATGAAAAGTTGGGATTTAGTTTTAATGCTATCCTAAGTGGTCTTATAGTGGATGATTTTGTTAAGGTGATTCATCTTGAATCTGCGAAAGAGATGTGGGATAAACTTGTAATCAATTATGAAGAAAATTAGAAAGTAAAGGATGCCAAAATACATACATATAAAATAAAATTTGAACATATAAAGATGAATGGGGATGAGAATGTCAATAAATATTTTTTAAGAGTAGAAGAGACTGTGAATGCTATGAATGTTCTTAGTGAAAAGATTGATGATGCATCCTTAGTTCAGAAAATTTTAAGATATTTTCCTGAAAGATTTAATCCCAAAGTATCTGCAATAGAAGAATTGAGTGATCTTAAAACTTTGCATATTGACCAACTCCTAGGTATTATGACAACCTATGAAATGAAGATTGGTAAAGAAAAATCCACCACTAGAGAAGCATCCTTTAAAGAAGATAAGAACAGTGATTCTTAAAATAGTTAGAATGTGAACATATTGTGCAAAAAAAATGGTTTCCATGGTTACTATTATTGTTGTTCTAATTTTGGCCACAAAGCTGTAAAATCTGCATTTAATTTTAGAAATATGCATTCAAAGAAAAACCAATTGCTGCAACATAGAACAAGACATCCAACAAGTAAACAAGAGCTACATATAGCTCAAACAATTACCCATGATAAATGTAACAACTCTTTTGATCTACTGTATAATGAGCCAGAATGTTATGTTTGTCATAATTTTGGACACAAGCATTCAAATTGTGATATGAAGGATTACAAAACAAACCCAAGAGTGAATTACTTCACTAAAAGTAATAAAGTTTGGAAGAAGAAAAAAAATAGCAAATGTGGCTTAGTAATTTCTTAAAAAAAAAAAAAGGCCCCTGGTATATTGACAGTGGATGTTCCACACAAATGACTAGTGATAAAAGTAAGTTTCTATGTCTAAGTGAAAATAAAACAGAAAATGTAACTTTTGGAAATGATGCTCTAGGGAAAATCAAAGGAAAAGGAATGGTGAAGCTGAGTAATGGCAAAGGAAAAACCCAAGATGTGTTGTTTGTAGATGGACTAAAAAATAATCTTCATAGTGTCATTAAAGTTTGTGACAAAGGATGTGAAGTTGTTTTCACCTCTAAAGATTGCAAGATAAAATATGTACCCTCAGGAAATTTGGTTGCAAAAGGAATCAGAACAGAAAACATTGTCTATGTATTGAAAGAAGGAAAAGAAGAATGTCGTCTAAGAAAGTATGATGAAAGTTGGATTTGGAATAGGAGACTTGGACATTCAAACTTTGATCATATAATCAAGCTTGTGGACAATGGGGTGGTAAGAGATCTTCCAAAAATATCAAATCCATATGACTATGTTTGTAATCCTTGTCAAATGGGAAAAAAAACTCACACACAGTTTAAATCCAAGAACTTCACATCAACAGACAAACCAATTCAGTTAGTACATATGGATTTGTGTGGACCATCAATAAAGGAAGGCACAAGAAGAGAAAGATATTTTATGCTGGTCATTGATGATTATTCTAGACTCACATGGGTTTCATTTCTGAAAGAAAAATATCAAGCGTTTGAAAAGTTCAAAAATTTCAAGGCTCTAACTGAGAATCAAATAGGAAAGAGACTGAAGGCACTAAGATCTGATAGAGGAGGACAGTTCAGTTCAAGAGACTTCAAAAAATTCTACAATATACATGGAATTAAAAGAGAATACACTATTCCAGGGACTCCACAATAGAGTGGAGTAGTTGAGAGATAGAATAGGTCATTAAAATAGATGGAAATATCAATGATGAATCAAAGAAATATTTCTCAGACTTACAAGGTAGAGGCTATTCACATAGCTATCCATATTATTATCAAAGCACAGTTAAGGTGAAACGGTGATAAGACTCCTTATGAACTATGGTTTGGAAGAACTGCTCCTATCAAACACTTTAAAGTCTTTTGAAGTAAATGTTATATTAAAAATAATGATGAACATCTTGGAAAATATGATGACAGGGATGATGAAGGTATCTTCTTAGGATATGATGCAAACAATTTAGGAAACATGTGTTATAATATGAGGCTGCATTAGTTGGTTGATTGTATTGACATTAATATCGATGAAGGAATCCTTGTAAAAGATATTCAAATAAATAGTGTTGAACCAGATACAAAAGATACAGTTGAAGATAAGAAAGAACAGGTCCAAGAATCAGAAAAATAAGATTTGGAGTTAGATGATGAAAGTGAAAACTCTTAGGAAGATTCAAGACAACATACAAAAACCAAACCACCTTCCAAAATCATTCATAAGAATCATCCTGAAAGTTAGATAATTGGTGACAAGGGTAAAGGAGTTCAAAAAAGAAGGAAGTTAATTAAAGCTTCAAAACAATCTCAGATTGCTTTCCTATCTATGACAGAACCTAAGAATTTTGAAGAAGTTAGTGAAGATGAAGATTGGAATAAATCCATGAATGAAGATCTTGATCAGATTTAGAAGAAGAGTACTTGGGAGTTGGTTCCTATACATGCAGATAAACATGTAATAGGAACCAAGTGGGTGTTTAAAAACAAGATGAATGAACAGGGACAAATTGTGAGGAATAAAGCTCGATAGGTGTGTAAGGAATATGCACAAGTTGAGGGACAAGATTTGATGAAAATTTTGCAGCAGTGGCAATATTGGAAGCTATAAGAATTTTTCTTTCCTATGCCAGTCATAAGAACTTGAAAGTGTATCATATGGATGTTAAGTCATCTTTTCTCAATGGAGATATAGAAGAAGAACTATATAGAGAGAAACCTGAAGGGTTCCAACTGACAGAGAATCCTAACAATGTCTGCAAACTGAAGAAGGATATATATGGATTGAAACAAGCACCAAGAGCCTGGTATTATAGATTGGATAAATATATAAAGGACAAAGGATTCAAGAAAGGTACTGTTGACAATAACATGTATATCAAATATGAAGGTGATAATCTATTAGTTGTTTTGGTGTATGTGGATGACATTATTTTTGGATGCACTAATGATTCTTCTATTTAGTGGTTTGCTAATGCCATGCAATCTGAGTTTGGGATGTCAATGATCGGATAATTGTCATTCTTTCTTGGTATTCACATTATTCATAGTTCTGAAGGTTTATTTCTCTCCCAAGAGAAGCATTCGAAGGACATGTCTAAGATATTTCAGATAGAATATTCATCACATGTTAGTACACCTATGGTTGTTGGTTGTAAACTTAGCAAGGATAATCTCGTAGCTGATGTTGATCCAAGAATATATCGATCAATGATAGGAAGTCTCTTATACATCACAACATCTTGTCCTGATATAATGCAAGCTGTTGGAATGGTAGGAATATTTCAGTCTGCTCCCGGTGGCTGTTAAGAGGATATTTAAATATTTGTAGTGTAGAATGACTTATGGTCTCTAGTATCCTAGAAATTAGAATCTTCGGTTAACTACATATTTAGATGTTTCTTGGGAAAAAAAATTGGATGAGAGAAAGAACACAAGTGGAGGTGCATTATTCTTGGGTGATTCTTTAGTTGCGTCACTGAGTAAGAAGAAAGGATCGATATATTTATCCACTACAGAAGCCGAATACATTGTTGCTGCCACCTACTATACATGAATACTTTGGATGGTCCAGACACTAACATACTTGGAGGTAAAATTTGTTGATCCCATTCCTCTCCATTGTGATAATACTAGTACCATTAATATGTCCAAAAATACAGTCCTTAATTCCAAGACTAAGCACATAACTATTAAGTATCACTTCTTAAGGGAGTAAGTTACAAACAGAGTGGTTCAATTGAATTTTATTCCTTCTATAGAACATATTGATGATATCTTCACTAAAACCTTACCAAAGACACATTTTGAGTATTTATGCCAGAATCTGGGCATCATATCTTATTCCAACTAACACGTCCACTGTGATATGGGGATCTTTGATATAGAGTCTTCTTTGACATTGATGTCAAAGGGGGAGATAGTTTTTCGCAAGTTATAATTTCGAATGAGATAAGTTGATATTCCTCATTCATATGCTTGAAGATCGTATGGTGGAGATCTGAAGGTGCAAAGATCAATGGATAGAAGGAATTTCGATGGTTGAAAGAGCGAGGATGATAAAAAATGCGTTGAGTTGCAAACTCAGAAACTAATATCCAAGAAGGAGATCATGATCAACAGACGAGGTTGATCATGGAAGCAGATCAATGGTTGACAGTGATTTTGCTGGGAGAACTAGCACATATTAATAAAATTCAGATGTGCACAAAATTTGTATGAATTTTGTCTTATGGTATTTGAAGTCCGCCGTCGATCTAGATATGACGACCCTCAACGATTCCACAAATTCAACTAGTAGGTGAGTTAATGATCAGGATGGGAGTGAAATTTCAATGTAATATGTTCTATAAAATTTGGAGTCCACCATAGATCTACGTGGTTAGATTTAGTGGTTCTGTTAAATTAGAATTGGACTAAAGTGCTTCGAACATGCAGAAAGTGCTTCCAATCTGTGAAATTTGAATGTTTCCATCAATGCGAAAGGGGGATTGTTATAGCGGATTTCACCACACTAGGTGAATCACACATTGTATGGCCTTCCCCTGTCTCGCTGCAGACTCATTAGCCCCTATGGACCACTTTTTGTCTTTTGATGTATCATCGACCATCCCTAAAAACATTAGAAAACTGATATACGCGGCATTTTCCCCGATAACCGTGTACATACGCGGATATTCCCCTTATAGTCGTGTACATCGGGATGTGTACACAATCCAAAATCCTTTGGAGCGTTCCTTGTCTTGGATCCGACTCACATGACTCCTGGCCTTCCATATGCCTTAAGATCGCACGAATTTGACCTTTCAGTATCACTTTGAAAAGCTATATAAGGAACCATTGAGACATTGAAAAAAGAGGAGAGAATTGAGAGTACCGAAACTATAGTCCATTGTTGCCAGAACTTATGCTTGAGTCTGCATCCCTTTGTTCCTTGGAGCACTGTTGTGTTCTTCCCAAGCTTTCCCTTTGTTAGTAAGCTTGCTATCGGAGTGATGGAGGATTGAGGTGGTGGAGGCCCAAGTGGGGGATTCAGTTTCTCCGGTTCGCAGACGTGCCGTCAGAGGTTGTCACTTGTAATCTCTGATTCATATTAATAGAAATATCTTTTCCTGTCCAGTAATGTGTATTTGAATGAATATTGTTTCCATTGGAATATGTCAAATGCTTATACATTATTGATTTATATATGCTAGAATAGATCTAACACCATGAAATATAGTATGCTTGTATTGTTTACTTGTTGTTGAGGACGTGCTATAACAATTCAAGCTGAAGATTGGAAAGCTCAACGGGGATCTACTTTAACCGTCCGGAATAAGGTACGAGGTTCGATCCTTTAGTGTTAGATGTTTTTATTTCTATTGCATATTGGGAAAGATTGATTTCTGGAGTCTAGCTGTCTGTTGTGGTACCCCAAGCCATAGGAATTTCTCTCCGTAACAGAATTGGCGACTCCACTGGGGAGTTCCTAGTAATTTTCCTTTGGGGGTTGATCTTTTGGCATTCAATGTATTTGAAGTGCTCTCTCTCTCTTGTTTCTATGTCGGGTATGGGGGCATGTATGCCTGGTAGAGCCAGATTGGTGTGAATTTATTCTTAGCCTGTCTGTTTGCCTGGAATTTGTGCATCTTTTTCTTCCTGTACGCAGGTTTGTTACTTACAGTCGCGTATACACGCGGTTTCCCCTGGGATTTCCGCGTATACACGCGGGTTCACTGCGCACAGTCACGTATACCCTGGTTTTTTACCTTTTTGTGGAAGATAGTGGATTGCTGGGTGAATGCTGTTAGTTGCTGAGTCTCCTTTGGCACTGCCTGAGTCTGTTAATACCTCTGTTTCTGACCAGAAACGTTTTTTTTGGCCTAATTTTTTTTTTTTTTAGGAAAGTTCTTGTCATGGCATCTTTGATTTTTTGTTTGAGATTAGTGCATTAGAGTCCTTTTGCCTTAGTGCTTTGCTGGAATGTTGTTTATGTGTGCTTGTAGAATCTGGGGTGGTTAGAATCATTCTCTTGCTTTTTGTATCTCTTTATTTTCAAAAAATCCAAAATATTTGCTTATCATCATGCATTGCATTATGCATTTTGCATTGTACTTGCATTAGATCTAGACTTGCTTTGGAGTAATAGTTAGGAATTCATATAGGGAAATTTGCATTCAACATTTGAAGAAGAAATTTTGCATTCACGTAGTACGCATACCCTATTTTCATGGACACAATGCATTTGCATTGATTGTTAGGTGTGCATTTTACTTCTTGTTCGTCATAACACCATTAGTTGCATGACCATATCCTATTTTTGAGTAATAAAGCCAAACTAAAATCAACGCTAAATAAAATGAATTACACTCTTTTCTTTTCTAGGGTGCACCAACAAGCTTAGGTTTTAGGATCTTGGAATAGTTCATTGAAAGTTAATTCTCCAAGATCACTAAACTACAACAACTAGGTGTCTGTCCAGGGAGTGTGTGAAATCCTTTATATAACCAGCGTTCTCAGGAAGCTCCTCTCAAAAGGGAGTCAAGAACTAGGCAGTGTGAGCGGTTGTTGATTGGGATAACCCCTGGTCGAGAACTGTGTAGCACCGGCGATATAGCCAGGATTGTATTCGTATCTAGGGGCTCTTTCGGGAGTTTCGGGCTTTGCTACCCTGCCCATACGGTCAATCCCGCCTGCGACTGTCCGCCTGAGCGTTGATTATATCGAGGTGGCCTTAGTGACCTTACCTAGGATATCGAGGGGGTACGTGTAGAGGTTATTCTGCATGTGTCCCGGCCAGGTTGGGGTCGGAAAACACAGTCGCTTTACGTGTTGAAGCTGAGGGCCACAATAATTGGTTTCGAACCTCCGCTTGTGGTGACAAGGGCCTCTCAAGCCTCTCCTAGGCGAGACATACCGACCACATTCGGGAGCTCACTTATGCAGCCCTTGTTTGCTTGCTTTTGGCTTTAGATTTGATAGTGATTGCTCTGTGCACGCTAGTTGGCCTAGGGTTGACGTAAATAGAGAGTCTTTGTTTTTTTGTTTGAGTTATTGTGGAGTCGATTGCAGTTCCGCGCCGTTCTCGTCAGTCAGCAGGACTTCCGCCTTCCACTTCTCCTCCTCCTTTGGGAGAGGGGCCTAGATTGTCCAGGAAGACTATCTCACACACTGATTCACACACCATGGAGGATCATTTAGAGACTATTCCTGAGCCACCTCCTCCTATTCATATTGACGATGGGGAACTTACTCCTACATATGATCCCTCACCTGAACTAGCTGAGATCGGTCCTGTGATTTCCCAAATAGGATCTTTCCATGATAGACCTACTCATTCTAGGGCAGATTCCCCATTGACCCGTTACCGGTATGGAATGTTGGATGATGCCGAGACTCACTTTGACCCTCCTAGTACCAGCTATGGTAGTTATGTTACGACTAGTTTTCCTATGCATGGTTTGACATTTCATGTTGAATCCGACTTTGACCCTAACACTATGCCTGGGGGCATTCCCATGCCTTACCTTGCGGAGAGGTTTGGGAGTACTAGTCACATTGCACCTTATGTCCTAGTGGCGGAAGCTCCATCTTATATACCTCCTAGGTCTAGAGTTAGTGATCCGATAGGGATACCAGGTTCTAGAGTGACGATAGGCACTAGTACATTTCTTCTTACCGATATTCCTTCGTCCTCGCTTCCGATTTCTTCAAATGTAAACCCTCCACCTTACTCTCGTGGTCCTTCGAGTCGGCACATAGCTACGAGTCAGATCTGTACTACGGTTACTAGACCAATTGTATCTCAAGCCTACATACCACCCGTGGTTTCGGGAGGTTATGTTCATGTCTCTAGAGGTCAGATTGCTACTTCCTTGACATAAATCCCTACTTTCGGAATGTATGTACCTACCTATGGAGTGTCTCATGGGGCATCGCAGCCGATGACCTATGGACCCTACTATGGGGTGCAGTATGGACATGTCTCTCCACCTTATGGAGGTGGGTATTCACAACCTGCTTACTCTCCCAACTATGGCTTTGTAGCTCCTACTAGTCAAGGTCCACCTCAGTATGCTACTTCCACGCCATCCTATACGGGTCATACAGGAGGAGGTCACTATGGCCAAGGTCATGGTGGTAATCAATCCTATATGAACCAGGGAGTGGTCCCTAGACCCCATCATGCTAAGCTCCCTTTCCTCGCGACACTCAATTTACCTGACTTATCGAGACTTACGAACGATCCTGTAGCTCATGACCCGGCTTGGCCGGCCGTCCCTACCAAGCTTCCTTCGGACATACCTAAGTTCGAAGGAAAACCAAGAGAGGATCCGAGTGAACACATTACGAAATTCTACCTATGGTGCTCTTCCAATTCATTGCATCAGGACTCAGTCCGTTTGAGACTATTTCAATGCACCCTTACAGGGCCTGCGGTGAAATGGTATATAGAGTTACCTAGGGGTGCCTTTACTTTGTTCGAAGACCTTGCGATGACTTTCCTTAATCACTTCCAGCTACCAGTACGCTATGATGTTGGTACTAAACTCTTGTCGGCATTTCGGCAAGATAAAGCCACCCATATTTTTGATCATATTCAGGAGTGGCGTAGACGGAAGAGATTAATCAAAGCCTTTATACCGCCGGAATTCCTCCTTGAGTGGTTCCTCAAATATTTATTGCCATATATCGTGAAGGATGTTTCCGCATCCGGAGTGCAAAATGAGGAACAAGCCATATTTAGGGCGCAGGAACTAGACTTGATCTATGCTCAGTCCGGTTTGTTATATGAGATTATACCTAATGCCCCTCGTTCTAGTTTCGATCCCAAGGTCAAACCTGGACCACATGCTGGTGGCATTGTGGGTAGTGCAAGTAAGAAACCTGCAGGTTCGGTTGTGAAACAAGTTTCTCAGTTGTCAATCAACCAATCTGCCTCAGGACAAGCTACGGCTTTGTCTCAGCCCGCCCAAACGGCGAATGTACTTGCTGTGCAATCGTCCGACCAGAAGGGTAACCAGCAACCTGGACGGAATCGAAAAAAGGGTAAAAAAAATAATAAGAAGGGTGGGAATAAAAATGAGAATGCCAACAATAATGACAAGAACAATAAAAATGCTGGGGGGGACAAGCAGAATAAGCGTAAGGTTAAGTTTCCTTGCAAGCTTTGTAAGGATGATCACCTCACTTACTTGTGCCCTAGGATGGATGAAGCTTCGAAGTTCATAGCAAAGGGCCTAGCTGTGTTAACGAACCCTTTACCGCATAACCAAAATATGAACTCAAAGTCCCATGATCAATCTAGTGATGAAGATCCACCTGAAACTAGTGGTCGTGGGTGCATTAATATGGTCCGTGCCGCGAAATTTGTGACGCGTGCGAAAGATTATACTTCGTCACAACCCAACCCAGGCAAAGAACCTGATCCACCAGGAACCCCTTTGCGTATTGAGAAACCTGCGGATAAACCTGAAGCTGCACCTCACATTCCTAAGGGGGTACTTAAGCGTTCGGGGCATAATCCAAATGCCCGAGCCACCCAGAACTATTCAGTTGTCGAGGACTTGGGTCATACTCCTTGTGCAATGTCTACATTGGAAGTGCTTCAGAGTTGTCTGTCGCAAAGGAAGGCTTTGCTTTCCTCTCTTGGTGTGAATGGTGATGATTCTTCCTCAGTGATCAAGTTTGAAACTGCAGGACATCATCCTCGCTTGCCATACTATGTGTCCCTTTTGGTGCATGTAGAATGTCTTAATATGATTGTCAAGTGTACTGTAATTGACGAGGGCGCTACTACTTCTGTGATGTCTTTGTCTTGTTGGAAGGGTCTTGGTTCTCTTGAGTTGTCAAAGTCTACGACCATGTTAACTGCTTTTGATGGGAGATCGTTTAGGCTGCATGGTATCCTTCCTTCTCTTAAAGTCCGTTTGGGAGGGAAGACCGTTGCGATAGAGGTCGAGTTGGTTGATGTGCCCCTTGACTAAAATCTCTTACTGGGAAGGAATTGGATGTATAGTATGCAAGCCGTTGCGTCTTCTGTATTTCGCGTTGTATGCTTTCCTCATAATGGGAAGATTGTGACGATTGATCAAATGGCATTCAAGAATCCGCCTGTTAGTGCATCTTCGGAAGCTTCGGTTTCGAAAGTTGAACATTCCCAGCTGGCAACTGGGAGTGTGGGTGTAGGTATGTATCCGTCCCTCATGGGAACCTTTAGTTGTCTTGCGCCCGTCCTCATGATAGGAGCTAGTTTCAATGGTGCTTCCATGTCTACGAGATCAGTGCCTTTTTGCACAAGTCATATGGGAGATCCTTGGATTCTTCCTTCACCGAGTCCTTCGAGTGAGGCCATTGAGACGAGTGTGCCATTTCCTGCAGCCATGATAGCTTACCAAGCTAATATTCAATCTGCTACAGAGCCTTGTTCTTCTTCTTCACGGACAGAGGAAGAAGACCCCTATGTGCTGCCGGCATGGGTAGTGCAGTCTTCTCATGCCCACGATTGCCTTGATACAGTTTTCCCTTCAGATGAAGCGATCATTGAGGCTATGTCGGGACTTGATCCACCTTGGGAGGAACTTCATCATAGATCATATTTCCTTCCAGAGCTTGACCTTTTGGAGCATGAGGATTATAGGGAGATTCTTAGACAGAAAGTTGGTAGACCCATGATTCCATTAAGCTCTCCTGGTCAGATGGCTGATGGAAACATGGCAAACATATTGTCAACTATGCCTATCAACATTTCTCACAACCCTGGTACAATTGAGAATGTCTACATTGGGGCGGATTGTTCCCAAGATGAGATTCACGAGTATATCGAGCTGTTCAAGGAATTCTGTAATGTTTTTGCTTGGTCTTACGATGATATGCCAGGGATTGACCCTCAGATTGTCGAACACGAAATTAAGACTTACCCCAACGCTAAGCCTGTTCGACAGCGTTTACGCGCGGTAAATCCTAGGAAAGCACCCACCATAAAGGCAGAGATAGAGAAGCTATTGAAAGCTGGTTTCATCTATCCCGTTCCCTTGATGGAGTGGGTTTCAAATATCATTCCGGTAGATAAGAAGCAAGGAGCGATCCATATATGCACTGATTTCTGTGATTTAAATCGTTCCTGTCCTAAGGATAACTTCCCCACACCATTTATAGATCAGATTTTGGATGAGTGTGCGGGTAGCGAGGTGTTCTCCTTTATGGACGGCTTTTCCGGGTATAATCAGATTCAAATTAAACTCGAGGACCAACATAAGACTGCATTTATTTGTCCTTGGGGAACATTTGCGTATCGGAAAATTCCTTTCGGCCTTAAAAACGCCAGAGCTACCTTTCAGCGGGCGATGACCTTGATTTTCCACGATCTCAAGTCCATTATTGAAGTATTTTTGGATGACCTCGCTGCTCATTCTCGCATGAGGATGCGTCATTCTTATCACTTGAGATTGGTGTTCGAAAGATGCCGCCACTATGCTATTAGATTAAACCCTCATAAGTGCATCTTTTGCGTGAAATTAGGTCGTTTGTTAGGATTTATCGTTTCAAAAGAGGGTATAAGAGTCGACCCCTTGAAGGTGGAGGCAATACTTCAGTTGTTTCCCCCGTGAAATATTCACCATCTTCAGTGTTTGCAAGGCATGGCAAACTTCCTACAAAGATTTGTTGTCAATTTCGCCAATTTGACTAGAGGTTTCATGCGTCTCCTGAAGAAGGATACTCCTTTTGAATGGGATGAGCGAGCCCAGGAGTCCTTCGATGCACTTAAGAGAGCCCTAGCATCGGCCCCGGTGATTAGTCCTCCGGATTATAGCCGTGATTTCCTATTATATGTGGCCGTGTCTTTAGAGATGATTGGGATGGTTTTGGTTCAGGAGGATGAGGAGCTCCAGGAGCATGTCATATATTATCTGATCCAAAACCTTATTGACGTAGAAATTCGGTATTCTCATGTCGAGAAGCTTGCCTTGGCTACCGTACATGCGATGCAGCGTTTGAGACATTATATTCTCCTTTGCCAAACCTTGGTTGTTGCCCATGTCAATCCATTTCAGTTCGTCCTCACACGTAGGATGATTGGGGGAAAATATAATAAGTGGATTTTCATTCTGCAAGAGTTTGATCTCGAGTTTGTTTCGGCAAAATCGAAGAAATCTTTAATCTTTGCAGAGCTCATATCGTATTTTCCGAGAGAGGTTGAGGAGTCGGTATGTGAAGATACGTTCGTTGATGAACACATTTTCTTGATCTCAACAGCTGACCCATGGTACGGTGATATCATAGTATATTTGCAAACGCA
>LPNX010696698.1:0-17055 GCA_001517045.1 Pseudotsuga menziesii | reverse complement strand
CAAGTATGGAATAGAAATATAAATCTAATCTATCAACACTACAATTACATCTCAGAATAAATTATAAACATCACATACTAGAGCAAAGTTAAGCCCAGCGAAGACTTTTCAAGGTTTGTATAAAAAAACCTATGCTAAATAATCAAATCTTTCCCATTAAATTAAATATCATCAAAATCAATTAACATACCAAGTATCAAGACCATCCATTGGTCCACGATATATTTCTTTCCTAATAACTATATCTACCAATGCATGCACATTAGTGCTTACTATCTCATTATAATACCATTGCATAAATAAAACAAATTCAAACCCTCTAAACATTAGAAACTACATTATAGAAATCGCATGCCATAATAAAACCACATAATTATACAAGAGGTTGCAGGATCGAATCCTGTGGGCACTTAAGCCTATTATAGAGCCTCTTTATCTCATGATTTTTCAAGGTATGAGTTATGGAAGATGAGCTATGTTTTACTTATTTCACTATGGTTTATAAAAGTAGTGCTCATGAAGCTCTAACCATAGCTTATGTGAAGTAATCCATGCTTAAGATTTGAAGTATTTCATTTGATTAGTCTATAAAGAATATGTGACATATGACTACAATCCTAGGAATGCTCATATACAAACAAAAAGGTACTTTATAAGAGGACACAATATATGGTTTGGTAGGGTTGGTGTTAGGGTTTCCCTCCTAGGTTTAGGGTTTCATCATTGATTCTAAACCCTAGGTTATGCATGCTAACCCCAAAACACCGTTTTGGTTAGGGTTTCCTCATTGATTATAAATCCTAGGTTATGCATGCTAAACTTTAAACTTCAGTTAGGATTAGGGTTTTCTCATTGATTCTAAACCCTAGGTTATGCATGCTAACACTTAATCGTTAAAATTGCAACAAGTACAATAGATCGTTAAAATTGCAAGTGCTCGACAATCGCATAACAAATATGTATGTATTCAATGAGAGTAAGAAATGACAACTTCATCTTCAAATGATATGAATTGCCAAATTTATCAAAATCAATGTTTTCCAAGTAGATATAATAAATACAAACCAACAAGAGTCATGTTCAATATGATTCTTAGGTCATCAATACTATGAAATTTCCAGTCAATCAAATGGTAATAGAAGATCATTCCAATATCAATTTCTAGATTGCAAAATGAGACAATAATTACTATGTAAATACCAAAGGCAAACAAGTGCTTTCTATTGCAATTTTGACAATGAATAAGAATGTCCAAAGCAATGAATAAGTATGATTGTCCTAAAATATTATTTGGTATTTGGTATTTAAAATTATCATTGTTATTGTGCACGCTTATGCAATTGTGTATTTTTTTGTTAACTAACCTATAGTGTTAAATTTTTTCTGCATTTTATTGTGAACATACAGATTTTATTGCTTCGTCAACAATAAGTATTGCAAGTGCATCAACTATAAACTACTACTACATTTGACATAGTGTACGCAAATCTATAATAAAAGAAAAGTAATATAAATGAGTGCAAAATGATATATTAATATATACAAATTTCCAATCATATACAATAGTACTGAAAAATGGAACTTCATTCCCAATGTCTATAGAAAATATGGCAACTCGTGCCCTATACAAAATATGGAAACTCATGCCAAAATTCCACATCATGGCTAGTGTACATAGGAGGGTCTCTCAATCCTCCTTCTCACCCTCAGAGCTCCCAGGTGCACGTCCAAAATCGATCTTCCTCTTCTTCGAGCTAGAGGAAGCTCAGTTCTTTTGGCTGCTTCGACCACCTCCCCTTAGGATCTGAAATGACAACAATAAAATGTCAACTCCTACATGCAATTATACAAGTATAAAACACAATTTAAAAATCAAAATTACTTTTTCAAATCTTAAATATCTCATCTCAGATGAGACCATAAGTGGTGAGCGGGATACCCTCCTTTGTGATCCAAGTTTCTCAACAATGCCAATCTGCAACATTTAAACACTAAGATGACTCATGCAATTTACTTCCTATGTTAATTCTCATTAATATTGCACAATATTTTCATAAACTAATAAATCTCACCATGAACACAATAGGTTGGTCCTGGGGGCTAGAAGGTGGAGCAATCAGCTAGTCCTTAGGGGTGGCAAGTGGAGCAGTCGGATGGTCCTTGGGGTGGTAGGTGAAGCAATGGGCTAGACAACCTGATCGAATGCTAGGGTGGATGGCATAGCATAGGATGTATCCACATCAACGTTGGCTACAAAAATAGCGGGCATGGTGATAGAGGACGTGGAGTGGAGTGGGAGAAGTGGTGATGTATGATGATAAACCCCAACTGGCTGTAGAATGGAATGGACCACCCTGGAAGAGGAAACAAGGTTGGTGGGGGAATGTGTGGGAGGGGGATGAGGTCTAGGATGGGGTGGAGGAATGGGTGAATGTGGATGGATGGTGTATCATGGTCAGAGGTGGGAGGGTGGAAACATAGGAAATTGCAAGAGAGGGGGTGGATGGGTGGGGTTGGAAGGAGTGAGCGAAGGCTGTGATGAAGAAGGGGGGTTTGGATGGAAGTGTGTTGGTGGATGGGAGGCAAGAGATTGATGGAAAGGGGTGGGGAGGGATGCAGGGAAAGGGACATGTATTCCAGGGGCTACACCTAGCATATATGGTGGGAGAAAGGCATTCGATGGAGAGATAGTGACACCGACATGCCTATGTACTCAGACCTGCATACATATTCATATCCTTGTATATTAGTACATAAAAAACATAACTATACAAATATAATCCATCAAAACTGAAATTAAATTTATACTTCATTATATGATACCTGCTCACGAGGGGGTCTGTTGATCCCTTGCAAGGATGGCTGGTCACCCACTCCTACGAACACCTCTGAAAACACAAAATATTTAGATTCAATTACTAAGTATTAACTACATTAGATGAGAAGATTAACTACAAACATTAAATTTAATTACTGAAAGAAACATACCTGTGTGTATGGTGTCACGATGTCCTCTGCAGCTGCCATGGCTCCATCTAGGTTAAAGGAACCAATGTCCTCCCACCCGAGTGTTGGAGACTTATCATAGGATAGATGTACATTAAAACAAATCAAGTCTTCAACATTTGATTCTAAGTTAAATTTATTAGAAAATATGATATTACATAACATATAATCAACACTTGAACATTAAATACAACAATAACTAACCTGGTGTATGTAGCTCTTTGTGGCATGCTCCTACATGGGAACATGGAATGGATTACCACAATAAGAACAATGATGTGGCACTGGTGGCATCGAGTTCGGTGGATCATCCTAGATACCACCTGTAGCTTCTCTCCCTCACCCACCACTAGTAGACTATGCAGAAGTGTGTCTCTTGGGGTGATCCTGCTCTCTCTGCAAGGACATAGCCACAAATGTGGTATACCTGAGAAGATGTCATGTGGAACATCTAACAAACTCATGGATATCATCTATCCTGCTACCTAACCTAGGGGGTTGAGGGAGCGGGTTTGGCTCTCACCTAGGTGCATGAGGTCCTTTGAGTGGGTTCCAGTGGGCATGAGTTCTATCTTGGGCTGAGCCAAAACCGATGTCCTGCAACTCGGTGATGTCAAAGTAGTTCACATGGAACCCTAACACAAACTTAGCCCACTGTTTCCTGAGAAAATACTGTATAGCCACAAATGTGGTATACCTGAGAAGATGTCATGTGGAACAGCTAACGGACTCATGGATATCATCTAGCCCGCTACCTAACCTAGGGGGTTGAGGAAGCGGGTTTGGCTCTCGCCTAGGTGCATGAGGTCTTCTGAGTGGGTTCCAGTGGGTATGAGGTCTATCTTGGGCTGAGCCAAAATCAACGCCCTACAACTTGGTGATGTCGAAGTAGTTCACATGGAACCCTAACACAAACTTAGCCCACTGTTCCTAAGAAAATACTGTGGGACCTCGACATTGTTGCATGGAGGCTTGTCAAAAACCATGAACCATATATTCCTCCAGTTTTCTCTTCATGGATGGTAATTACACCAGTACATGCAAACTCACCTCTTCCTCGCATATGGAGGTTGTCCTATTCTTGGATCTGTATATTTGCTCCATAGTTGGGATTTTGTGATATTCAGGTTTTTTATATCGTCTTTGGATATACCTATGCCATAATGTTCTCTCATTCGAGCCCTATATGGGATCAAATTGATTATCTCACTGTGGGAAAGGTTGATGGACTCTATTATGTTTTGTAGTGATGAGGCAGGGGAAACTCGAGAGGGTTCCCTGGTGTTCTTCAGTTCATTACTCAGTATTCTTAATTGGTTTAAATCCCCGTGTAAGTTATCTTTAGGGTTTATTGGGTCCTCCGATTGGTTTGTTTCACCCCTTTCTTGGGATAGTTGATTGGTATTTGTCATTATGTTTAGGTAATTTGTATCTGCAATATCAAATTATTTCCATTTCAATTCATTTGCAAATTTTTTTAATTTTGTATTTTATTTTAAAAACAATAAAAAACATTAAAATAAACCAAAAAAAATGCAAATATTGCTCCATATATCTTACTCCAATGCCGTGGGTGTCGTTTTAGGCTACTTGGACACTTCCTTTGGGATTTATGGGTGTCGTTTTGGCCTCTTGGGATGTCATTTTTGGTGGCTTGAGTGCTCATCGGTCGGTTATGAATTAACAAAATTGTTCACTGGTTTTAAAAAAAAATAGGTACATGCGCATGTCCACATATGCGAGCATGCACATACACGCATGTGCATCGTTAGGGGCGTGTTCACGCTCCTATTGTCCACTTTGACAATCCAGTGTGGAGGTTCACCACTGTTGAAGCAGGAGCGCATGCACACATCCAAGCGTGCGTGCACGTTCGCATTTTTTTTCCACTTGTGCGCTCTCATTGCATCATATTTGGGTAGCAGCTTCTTGTGGGCGCCATCATGTTTCCTCCATAGCCAAAACCTTGGACATGTTTATTAATATTGTGAATATTTACATGTTTTTGCATCTTTCATGGCTTACTAGAACATGCCCTGTCAAACATAAATTAATTTCCTTTATAATTATAGGTATTCACTAACAATGCCTTGGTCTTGAGCTCCACACTATGAACCATACATCACATATTTACAATATTTATATATGAAGACAATAAATTCTAGGGGTGAAAATAGAGGTATTACATGTCACATCTTCAATATCCTCCATTTTTTTTTCAATTGAAGGCCAAGTTCAAGGGAAGTTAATGCAACCTCGCATTGTCAGTTGCCTCAGTTGAGTAATTGAAGGGTGATTTATTTCAATTATGCAATAATTGAAAGGATATTCACTTATTTAATAGCTGAATGGAAACTTATACAACCTCGTATGGTTCCTTACCTTAGTTTAAGGGTGATTTCTGCACTAGAAGGGAGAGTCGTGGCTTGATCTCATGGAGCACAATATTTAACTTTTAAAATACATCATTTCACATCTTTTCAAATACATCCTAGAAACCAGTGTGTAGGTTGTTTCGAAACTCATGGGCATATTGACCTACATCTTGTGGAATCTCTCTGGTTTATCATCAATAAGAGTGTTTGGAAGTGACACCAATCATGAATTTTTGCGGTTCCATTTTCTTATAACAGACCATCTATATGTGAACACTCAGGACGTGTAAATGTACAACATATAAGAGCATGAAGAGAGTTGTTGGAAATACTTAATTACGAGCTGATGTATGTCAAATGCTTTCCAACTCAGTCAGAGTTGCGGTTCCATTTTCTTGTAGCAAACCATATATATGTGATATTTGAACACTTAGGACATGTAAATGTACAACATAGGAGAGCATGAAGATAGTTGTTGGAAATATTTAATTACGAGCTGATGCATGTCAAATCCTCATGAACTTAGTCAGATTCCGTATAAGTACAACAATCTCAATCAATATGTCTCCTTGTAGGCTTGGAATTTGATGTGCCACAAAACGTTTTTTTCATTTTTGCACGTATTTGACATTCAAGTTTAAAATGAACATGTCAACATTGACACTTAAAAAAATATTTAAAATGTTTGTTTGACTTTTATGAATTTAGGTTTCCCGTCAAAAATATTAATACCTATCATTCCTAGTCTACCGTAGCTAGTTACCCTTTCCCATTGTGTTGGGCCGGCTATAATGTTTGCATTGCTCATAGTTACCCTTCTCGTAATTACTCTTCCTCGTTGTGTTGAGTCTTGCTAGTTTAAAAAAATATTGCTATAATGTGTAGTGTTGTGTTGTGTTTTGTATACTTATGTCAGGTTGCTCTGCATTGCTCGTAATTTCTACGTACGAATGACAGGCCACAAAAAAAAAATTGACACTTAATAAAATTGCTTAAAACGTAAAATGATAGGCACAAAAAATTGAAACCGTTATTAAATATTCATTGATAGGTACAGGAAATTTGAAATTCCAGGCCTATCTCCTTGTATTTATTTAGCCACATAGTATTTCATAAGTCAATTTTTTCAAGTAAATAACAGTCATAAAATTATTATAACTTTAAATGTGAATTACGGTATCTTCTAAGATAATTTGGTGCTAGTGTATATGAAAGTAAAATCAAATACATTTTAAAAGAGAATAATAGAAGAATAAGAGAAAGAGAAGGAGGAGTTGAAGAAGGTATAAGAGCTCAAGTTCGTAATTCTCAGAAATCACCAAAATCCCAAGCTCTATGAATTAAGTGAATTCAAAAGTGATTATGTATGCAGTTGTAGATTCTGGTTTGTCATGGTAATATGTTTTCATGTGTTAATTACAAGCATAGTTCATGTCACACATATTTTATATGTTGAAGTATGTAAAACTATTGTATATGTTTCTTTTATGAATAAATCAAATTATTTTTCATGTTTTCGGGTTCATAAAGTAAAAGGTATTTACTTTCATGTTTGTGCCATAAATATATTTTATTATTGGGAAGTGGAATTATAATTTATAAAAAAAAGTTAAATATTTTATTATTGTGCAAAAGTGTTGTAGAAAAATATATTGTGAATATTGTATAGTAATTTTCCTAGCAAACTAGAGATTGCCACAAAAGATTAAAATAGTAAATTTGCACAGTAAAATGCATAATAAAGGTTTTCCTTGATCTGGTCTTAGAGCAGGTTTAGGATAGAAGAAGCTCTTTTTTCAAGAAAATAAGGTTATTTTTAAGAAAATTAAAATTAAAGAATGAATTCCACTTCTTGTGCACAAATTTCAAATATACAAGCACCATTTTTTACAAGAAATAATTATCAATATTGGTCTTTAGCTATGAAGGATTTGTTCAGAGGACAATATACATGGGAGATAGTTCAAAATGGATATGAATAAGAGAACAAAGAAAGAAATTTAAAAAAATCTCTATTTTAAATACATTAAGCAATGCATGAAAGCATAATCCCGTGAGTAGTAGTAGTAAATACCGCTAAGGAGGTCCCATGTGACACATTAGAAACTTCTTATTGAGATTTAAACAAGTTAAAGACTGCTAAATTGTAGATTCTTCGAAGATAATTTGAATATATATGAATGAAATATACAAAGTTAGTAGAATTATTTTATACTTGAGTTATGGGATTGATAAATAAAATGAAATGCCATGGATAAGCCTTAGATGATAGAAGGGTTTCTAAGCAAGTTCTTAGAAGTATTCCCCTAAAGATTGAAGATTTAGTTGTGACCTGGAAGAAAAGAAAGATCTGTCCCAGTCTACCATTGATGAATTGCAAGCCTCTCTTATCAATCATGAACAAAAAATAAATATATTAAACACATCATTAGAAGGTACATTTTTAGCACAGTCATTCATAATCCATGGAAGAGGAAGGAGGATATCTAATTCTAGACATAGAGGAAGAAGTTTCTCTAGAGGAGGACACAGTAGAAATCTTGGAAATATTACGAACAGAGGTCACAACCAAAACCCCAGATGCGAATAAATAAAAATTACAAAGTCATTATTGCAAGAAATATGGGAATTTTTTATATGTATGAAAAAGAAGCATTATGACCAAAGAAAGCAAGGTTGAAACCAACCAAATAATACTAGAACTTCGATAAGCACAATGATTTTGGAATGTGCATCCAGAGTTGAATGTAATGATGTCCAAGCAATCTAAAGTGGTATCTGATATTTCGATTCATGATATAGTAGTCATATGATGGGTAGTTTAAAATTATTTTATTATCTTAATAAATTATTTCAAACTAAGGTCACACTTGGAAACAATATCCAATTCATTGTTTTTGGAAAAGGAACTGTTGGTATTCTAACCAAATAGGGGGAGAAAAAAATTATGTCTAATGTATATTATGTCAAACACCTTAAACATAATTTAATGAGTATTGTACAACTATTACAAAATGTCTATAGAGACTACATGGGATATGATCAATGTGTGATTATGACTATATGTCACAGGGTTTTCAATGTGTGATTATGACTATATGATAGTCACATAAAGGTTCTACATGATGTCCAAAACATGGCTAAACACTCAATATTAACATAAAAAACCCTTAAACCATTCCCAATAACATAAGAAACTCTTGATTTGTAGTCTAAAAGTTTTCCAACCCATTTAGTGAGTGGTGTGGCCACTATGATAATTTGACAACATGAAACTGAAAAATCTCCAAAGAAATTTATAAAGGTGGCTGGACAATTAAGTGTGTAGTTGAAAACTACACATGGATGGGGAAAACATAGAGTTTTGGCTGTAGTTTTTTCCTAACAAAGGAAAATGGGTATGTTTCATGTAACATTCATTAGATACCAAGGGAAATAAAATACTAGAAACCTTAAAACCATTGACAAAGAGTATCAAACAATGGGAGATATGTCTATGTTTGTAAAGTCGATAGGATACAACATGTCAAAAATTCTATTCTAATATCATTATGAAAATGAAAATGAATTAACTTTGCAGGTCTACCACCAGTTGTGATACCAAATGTGCCACCCTTGTGTGTAGGATATGTGACTCTGATCCAAATCCACCAAGATCCACCTAGGATCCACCATGGAAGAAGATCCCCTGGAGAAGGAAATGGAACCTGAGCCTATGAAACAGATCCCATGAAAAATTAAGTGGATCTTGAAATTTTGAAAGAGGTCCCAAAACTTCCAGTTCTTTATTGACCCACCTATCCCCTAAAAATTTGTTTTTTAATGGAAAGAATTCCAAAACCCTATAGTCCTAAAGGTTAAAACCCTAAACTCTAAAGACTACAGTTCCTTCTTAACAAATGGTGGAAAATAAAATGCAACTGCATGAATCTGCAATCCATGATGATCATATTAGTCTTTAACACATTAGATATAGAGTCTCTTAATTATATTTTCCATAATTATTGTCCTTGTCATATGAGGAAAAGGACTTGCAAGGATTTTGGTTTGTCCAAGTTGAATCAATGTCATAGTTTACATATATTAGGAAATTCCTTGAAATATTTGGGACACAAACATACTCAAACAAATCTAAGATGTTTATTTTATATGCAAAGCATGCATGTTAATTCTAAAATATATATCCTTCATCAATAATCTCAAATAGGACAGTCTAAAGACAATATACTATGTTAAACTTCTACCAATAACAATAGGAATTCCACATTAAAACCTTCATAATTGATAACAAAAAAAAATTACACTATTTCTTATTATACTATTAACTGAGGACCTGTAATATTTTGACTGAGCAATGACATTAATTAAGTCCAGTTTTTATATTACTTCCAAAAGAAAATCGTCATAAATATGATATAGTCTAAAGAGTCTAGGAACATTACCTCTGAGTTATAGTACTTAGTTGCAACCTTATGCTCTTCAATGGGATTGACGAGATTTTTGAAATCTACTGCTGATCCTTTAGTTGAGCAAATAACAAAACCAATTTCCCTACTAAATATCACATTATAAGAAAAGGAATTAATAAGATGTTATCTAACAATACAATAGTAATAAAGACATTCAAAAAGACATCTAAAATCCACAAACATATTTGATTACAATATTAGTTGTGTGACCATCCACATGAAACGGTATTACAGTGACAGTCTTTAAAAAATCGATTCTCAACCATCCAAGCATGTGGCTTTAGTTTATTTATTTCTTTTTTTCTTGCTTATTTTGCATTGGTTTCTGTGCTCCTACTGACGTTTAAGCATTCACCTATGAGTTTAAAAATAAGTTGTCAGCCAAATGTCGTGGAAAGTCTTAAACTGACTTTACTCGGGCAGTGAAAGAGATATGTGAGGAGTATGATGATAAAGATACAAAGAAAGAGGAATTTATTCCAGTGATTGATGATGGGAAATCTAGATCATGTATTGATGAAAGCTTAAAGGATTTTGCAGAGAAAGTACAGTTTACAAAAAATGATAAAATCCAAGAAGCAACTGATGAGTGTGAAATTCAATGGAAATCTAATACTACATAGATCCGAAAAAATTGTAAATTAAATAAATTACAAGACAAACGTAATACAGAACATGACTATAGATACGCTTTTTAACATACCATCCTAGAATTACAATTTATGGTTAAAAATAATGGAACAAGAAATCAATTATTCAGAAACAAGAAGTCAATTAGTTGCAAACACATTGATACTATCAACATAATTCGATCAATAGATTAAATACTGCAAAGTAAATCACACACACAACAAATCAAAAGTTAAGGGTATTGGGACAAATACATATTAGGGTTCTTCTAGTCTTCCCATTTGTCCTTGAAGGTGTCTTCAAAGGCTTGATAGTTTAGGATGGAGTGGTATAGAAGGTTCGTGAACCGTATGCTATACTCTCCAGCAAGACACTGGGAAAAAAATCTGACTTTCACATCATGATAGTCTACCTCCTCCAATTTTTTTCCAATCTCTTGGCCATATGCTAGGGGAAGATCATGAAGAGAAACATGGAGTTGTAAAGGGGAAAACCTATCCATCCTTGGGGTTACAGTGGAGTTTCCAAGAGAGATAGAAGGTGGTGTGATAGAAAAAATTAGTGTGATGTGAGGAATTGCATAGCTAGAAGATGAAGGATGATTAAGCTTGGAAGTAGTGGGAAGCAAATATGTGGCAACAGATTGCCTTATGATAGTGGAATTTAACAAGGTTAATTCAGAAGTAAGTGTGGGGAACTCTGGGTTAGGAAAGTGTTGGAAATCCTTACCTGGAGGCTCTAAGGTCTGGGGTGACTAGGAAATACGGGGGAAATCAAATGCAAAGGTATCAAAAACCACCTTAGAGAGGATAGAATCAGATTTATTCCTAGGTAAATCTAGGACAAAATCCTCATTACAATGTTCATATATATCATTAATAGAAACATCACCTTCAGTAGGGAAGGAAAGAGTTCTTACTAATCTTTGCATCCTATTGGCCCTTCGAATCAAACTATCTGGATCAAAAATATCTTGAAAATATCAAGCATCAATATTTCTCCTCATGTTGGTTCTTCTAGTTGTCGGTATTTCCCAGTGGATTCACGTTCAAAATTGTGTGGACTCACTAGAGCATGTACAACCAGTATGTGTCTATGACTGACTTCTCAACGAGATCTTAGAAATAGGAAAATGTTGTTTTCCCAAGGAGATAATAGTGATTAGTCCCCAACAATGGCGCTATGATGTTATCACCTTGCAATTTTCTTATGGTTGTGGTAGGAAGTCACAGGGGTAACCAATTCAACCAATCTTGTAGATTCTATTTTAGCATATACATTCATAGAGGGCTCTCTCTATGTCACAAACTCATTCTCATATACATATGGATTTAAGCAAGAATTTAGAAGGCTATATATTTGATAGGAATGGGATATTTGTAGATTTAAAGAATGTAAAACAGATAGAAAATAAATACCATTGGGTAATGGAGTCACAGCCTGAAAATATTCAAGGGGCTTACAACAATCATGAGTCATGATTTTCTTATGGAATCTAAGGCAACATGGCTATAATGTTCAATCAAATTATCTTAAGTGGTGATAAATAGAAATGTGCAAAGAGCCCAGTGAAAATAGAGGCATCTATCAATGGATGAATCTATAGGAACACCTTTAGGAAAAATATAACAAGGGATAATAATTGAAACAAAGCATCTATCAATAGATGAATTCTATCACAACCATTATAGACACATAACAAATACAATTTATGATGGAAGGAGCATTAGCAGAAACAAATTCCATGCATACAATCTAGAAACGTGTTAGCAGTAAACACAGAAATGAAAATGGAAATACAGGAAACACAGACTGGACAACAAGCAATTTGATGAGTCCCAGAAAATTTAGAGAATAATTTTAATTAAACCTTCCAATAAAATAACAAAGGTACAAAACCCAAGAACTAAGGATTCTAAATGAAAGTTCCAACACTTCCTTACTATTTCGAGGGTATATTTATAGAGTACTAGGCTCCCAAGACCAACCTCGAAATAGGGCACCAAAATCAGTTATAAAATGGGGATCAAACCCAAATGATCATAAAATCCTAACAACTTATGATCTGCGGATTCGCCATGATCAAAAAACAAAATAGAAAAGCATGTTAGGATGCACATGATGGATTAATTAGGAAAATTTGACAGCAAGGACTCAGGATCGCTTGATGATAATGACATTTCAGATCATTTTCACCTGACCTACAATAGGTTTTTATCCTTCCTTGTATTTTTCCTATGAAAATTCTTTTGGACCGTGGATCTTACCTCAAGATTCATTTTCGGCTGTCGATTTGGGGTCTGCGAAACACGAAAAATGGGTTGAAAGCTTTCTCGGGGTTCAATTTGATCTCTTTCCTCTCCCGCCTTATCCTTTCCTCCCTTTAGCTTTCCACACCATTGATTACAGACAGATTTATCCTCAGCCGTTGATATGAGGTCTATAGAAAACTAAAAATGGTCTTCTATTTGACCAAAATCCTATGCCGTCCTCCTTTCCCCTTTTTCACTTTCTAGTTTTTCTTTCCACATGATTGATCTTCGTAGGATTGATTCTCATACGTTGATCTTAGATCAAGTTTGCAGTCTTGAGAAGATAGAAATCAAAATGTGGACTTTTCATAAAAAATACCTTTACCTTTTTCACTTCCGCCCTTTCTTTCCACACCATTGATCTGTGTAGAATCTCTCTCAACTGTAGATCTTGCGGATCACAGAAATAAGGACTTCAAATTTCCATGATAAAATATTTAAGATTTTCTGCTTCTAATATCCGCCCCTCTGCTCTCTTCCTGACCATCAAACTTTGGAGAAAGCACTCTAGACCATCGATCTAGCGGATTGCGGAATGCAAAACGTCATCCTTTCACGATCAAATCCTTATGTTTTTTGCCTTCTGATATCCGCCACTTTGCTCTCTTTCGGACCGTCGATCTTCAACGGAAGTGCTCTGGACCGTCGATCAAGAGGATCACGGAATCCAGAATTTCAAATTTTCATGATCAAATTCTTAATTTTTTCACCTTTCGATATCTTCCCCTTTGTTCTTTCTGATCCGTCAATCTCTGGTGGAAGCACTCTAAGCCATCGGATCTAGATTGCAAAAAGAAGAAATAGGGTTTTCCAAGTTTATTAACCTGAAACTTTACCCTTTCCACTTCCACCCTTTGTTTCTTTTTGAGTCATTAATCTGTGTGGAAGATCTCCCTGACCATCATATCTCAGACTACAAAAGTTGGAAATCAAGATTCTAACTTTCAAAACCAAGCTTATTTTCCTTTTTTGCTTCCTCCTTTTGTTGGACTGTTGATATTTGGCGGAAACATTATGGGTCATCGAATCTCGGACTGCAACAAGTAGAAGTTTGGTTTACCAATGTTCACAACCAAGACTTTCCCTTTCCTCTTTCCTGCTCTCGATATTGCCTTGGAAGAAATGATTTGTGAACTTAGATATTCTCTTCTTTACATCCAGGCCATCCATATCGATCATTTTTTAACCTTGATCAGTCTTTCCTTACTTAGGCATATTTTCAAGGTCGTTCCTAAGGATTTTATTTTTATTTTTTTGACATTCAAACTTAGGAATAAGCCTCTCAAGCAACTTCAAACCCTTTTCTGCATACCTCTAAGTCATAGGACATGAAATTTGTTTTCCGCTACCCCTAATTTTTTATTGTCTCACTCTTTTAGCAGGGAACTAGTGTGGATGCATTTGTAAAAATATTCAAATTTAGCACAGATGCTAACACCTACCTTATTCAAAATGGATTTCACAGAAGTGAATGTGAACCAACGTTGTACATCAAATTCAATAAGAAAGGTAACATGTTAATTTTTTTTGTATGTAGATGATTTAATATTTACTAGTGATTTTGGAATAGAATATTTTAGATCACTCATGGAAAGTGAATTGAAAATGACTGATTTGTGGCTTATGAATTTTTTTGGGGAATTGAATTCCATCAACCCAAAAATGGTATTCTTATCTCTCAATCCAAGTATGCAAATGAATTCTTGAAAAGGTTTAAAATGGTAAATTGCAAGTCTACACCAACTTTAGTAATAGTAGGATTAAAATTGAGCAAGGATGATGATGGATCAAATGTAGATCCTACACTGTTTAAAAGGATAGTTGGTATCCTTATGTATCTTGCTACAACAAAATGAAAATTTAAGTATGGAGTAATTATGATTTCAAGGTTTATGGAGTCACTAAAAGAGTCTCATTGGAAAGCAAGAAAAATAATTCTGAGAAATGTGAGTGACACCAAAGTTTGTTGTATTTTGTATTCAATTTCCAAATATTTCAAACTTGTTGGATATACTGATAGTGATTGTGGAGTTAGTATGAATGATAGGAAAATCACACCTGGATACACATTCCATTTTCATACAAGTGTTGTGTCATGGGATTCGAAGAAACATCCCATTGTAACTTTGTCATCATCAGAAGCAGAGTATGTTGTAGATAAGAGCTGCATGTGAAGTTATTTGGATGTGCATAATGCTAAAGGAATTGTTTCTTATCTAAGAAGAACCCAAAACAATATACTATGAAAATAATTCAACCATTACATTTCCAATGAATCATGTGTTCCATAAGATAACTAAGCATTTTGAAACCATGTATCATTTCATCAGAGAATTGGTAAATAACAAAGAAATTTGTTTACAATTTTGTAGGTCTGAAGATTGGCTATCATACATCTTTACAAAACCATTGGAAAGGGACACATTCCAATATCTATGGGTTTTTTTAGCAATGACAAACTCTGCATAGTAAATTTTCATCTCTGAAATGGTTTTGAATGTTGTTTTATAAATCCCCATGTGCTCATAATTAAGAGGGGATTTTGGAAATATTTAATTATGATCTCTTGTATGTCAACTGCTCACTAGATTAGCACAAATTATATATAAGTACAACAATATCAGTGAATATGTCATCAAGCATGTTGCACATATCCGTATTTACTCAATCGCATAGTAGTTCATAATAGTAAGAAATTTATTACAACCTTAAATGTGAATTTTGGTAGCTTCCAAGAGAAGACGATGGTAGTGTATTTGAAAAAAAAATCAAATCCATTTTAAAAGAGAATGAGAAGGTGAAGAAGGTGAAAGATCACTAGCTCATAATTCTCATAAATCATAGAGAGCCCAAGCTCTATAAAAGAAAAGAATTAAGTGAATTCAGAAGTCACTATGTATGCAGATGTAGCTATCGGTTTGTCGTGATAATATATTTTCATTTGTTAATTACAAGCATAGTTCATGCTGCACATATTTTATAAGCACGGGGGGTTCACTCAGCGAACTTGTTACATTGCACGGTCATTTGCAGTATATTAAAGAATATCACTAATTTCACGAAATATTGGAAAATGCTTCCTAAAGTTGTATTGTTGAACCCCCTCACAATATACCTTTCCAATTAAGAAAACCCCTAGTTTCACCAAATATTGTAGGTATCATTTTTTATCAACAAATATTTACACCCCCTTTATATCATATTATAAAGTTGTAACAACAGGAGCCCTAAAACATCTTAGTATAAGCAAACAAGATGCTAAATCAAATATAGTATAATGCTAATGATGATACCGACAGGATTGGAAAGGTGGTTGATCCATTTGTAGCATTGGATAGTGGAATACCCAGCAAAATAGTAATAAGGAAGGAAAAACACGTAAAAATAAACCTAGTCAAGAGATCAATGTAACAAAGAATGTAAAATACTGATAGTCCAATAGTCAGTTCAATGCTTAGAAAAGATGAGAATTGCAGATGTTTCACATCAAAACCTGCCAATCTACCAATTTTATATCATGTAAATACAAGTATAGCCATAGAGAGCTCATGTTTTATATAAAATTAATAAATTAAACTCCATATTTTTTTATTATTAATCTTCATAAGTGTTTTCTAATTTTTTTAAAGCTATTTGTATGTGATTTTTTATACATGCACAATAAAATATGGTAAAATAACTCTTATTATTTGGATAAATTATGTGCATGTATCTTATTACGCTTAAAGTATTCCAAGTTTCGTAAACACAAATTCTTCCACAATAAATGAATATCATTTATATATTTATACAAGATCAAAATTAGTTGAAAATGAGAGCAGATGCTCTTAATTTCCTATCTAAATTCTTAAAATATATTAAATGGTACTCATATAAATTTAACATTGATTATCGAGGAGGTTATTGAGTTTTCTTGGGTCTAGAAGTATTCTATTTTGGAATATTTTTAATTTGACTTACTTGGGAAGAGGTTTCTGTATGAAACTTAGACAAATATCCTCATTTTTTATGTATATGATCCAATGATAATCAAATTCTTTGATACTTTTTAACATGGATTTTTTGAGTTAGATTTCAAGAGGAATTAAGATTTCAATCAATATTATTTTATAATAATATATTTAATGTAATGATATGAATATTTTCATTTAAAAAATATTTAATGAAAATTAAAAAAAATGATTAGCATAATGGTAATATTAAACAAAATTTATTTGAAATTAAATAGTGTAGTATAAAATGTTTCCATATACAACAATTATA
>LPNX010696696.1:0-12271 GCA_001517045.1 Pseudotsuga menziesii | reverse complement strand
TGTATAAGGGGAAAGATCCAAACGGATGGTACAATCCTTTTGTCCTTGACACTGCTCCTAAAGGTTAGGTACTAGGGACATCATCAAGGGGTGGCCAGTCACTTGAGAATCGACCTAGCAATAACCGATTAGGAGATAAGCGCCCAGAATTGGACATAGTGGCACCCAGGAAAGCACCCCAGATCAATGCCAAATCGTAGGAAGGGCTCGGCACATTCCTAGGCACAATCCTGGACTCAAATCCACGGGCACCACGTAGGTGGACATAGTGGCGGCCAGTGTGGAAGGAGGAAACTTAAAAATCATGGGTTCTTTCAGGTTGAATGCATATTTTTCCCTTGCAGGTTGAAAAGCGCCCTTGGAGGTTGAGAAGATTAAGCAAAAGCACCGCACCAGGCTATTACTTGTGCTTTGCAGCAATGGCAAGCAGAGGGGGAAGCGCATATGGAGCATAACAAGTATTTTATTTATTTATTTATTTATTTATTTATTTATTTGGTATTTGGTTTTTTTAGAGCAGAACAGGTATTTGTTTTTTTTAATACCAGCCTGTTACTTGTGCTTTTTTATATTTGTTGTTTTCTTCATAAGAATTGTTCTCTTCAAGGTTTGACCCACCTCCTTTTCTATTGTTTCTTTACATTAGTTGTCTAGTAGTCGTATTTGAGTTTGCATACCCCCAAGTCAACATCCATGAAAACCATTAAACTATTCAGAGGTAGAGAAAACCGCTTCTAGACTTCCTCCCCGAGTCCACAAATATGGTTATAAAAAATGTAAAACCCACAAACTATGCTCTCTGAATGTCAAGACAGTTCCTGCAAGCTACCTTTTGATCAGACCAAACTACTAATCATAACTGGTACCTACAACCTCGAAAGGATAATTTGTTTTGTGCTGAACTTACTGGAACAAGTTACAAATCATTAAATGTGAAATTAATGATAAAGAGAAATTAAATGTTGATTTTTTCATACTGGCAAGTCAGCATCCATGAAAACTACTGAACTATTCAAAGGTAGAGAAAACCCCTTCTATCCTTCCTCCCCGAGTCCACAAATATGGTTATAAAAAATGTAAAACCCACGAACTATGCTCTCTGAATGTCAAATAGTCAATGTCTTTAGGCACTACCTAAAGACATTCACTATTTGACAAGATCATTATTAGATTGTAGAAGGTTGGAAAGGGACTCCAGTTGATTAGGACAATTATATCCTTGAAAAGTACTTGACAAGATGCCACTCCAAATCTGGCAAAGGTTATTTTCTTCCTAGGTTGAGATAAAAATTCATCCACTTCAGAGTCACAACATCCTTACCTAATTTTGTGAACAAACCTGTGACTTCAGCTTCCAAGTATAAATTGCACTTACCTGAAATAAGCATTATGCATATGACAAAGCTAGACGTCTACATGGCTAGATACGAAGACAGTTAAATATAGCATTCCAAGATCTTCCATATATCAATATCCAAGAAAACATTATATACAACTTTTATATGGCCAATTGCTGGGCCTCTCGATTTTCATGCAAGACATGAATGATGTCTTTAGTTGGATTCTAGACACTCTAATTACACCAGGACACAATAAAAAAAGGTGAGGAATCAAATGGCTTGCTACTGCAAGTTTAGGCAAGTTTAGGAAACACAGAAGTCAACTTAGCAAGAAGGATGACATCTTTAGCCTTTCCAAAATATTTTAATAATACCTAAAGAAATGCAAGGTGTGAATACCGAATACTTACATACAATAAATCAAAGTTACATACAATAATTATATAATTTGCAAGTTCAATTAGACTTGATTGAGTTTCCTATCTGAATCCAATTTAGTTGTGATTTGCTACATTTTGTTCCATGCCCGTTATTTGCATGCTGAGTGGAAAAGATATTAAAAAACAATTACGCCACTTGTATCATATCAACAGAATCAGTAGCGTGGAAACTGGAATTAAATTCAGTATCTTGGAAATACTCACAAATTTAAGGTAACATTTAATTGCCACAAACTAAATTCTTAGTACAGTATAGCCAACTATAGTGCCTCGGCAACGTGTCATAGGTGTTGCTAGATGCCATATTGTTCGTTCATTTTAACACTTAAAATATCCACATTAGAAAGCTGTTGTATATCAAGATTCTATCGACCTGGTCCAATGACCCCACCAATCACAAAAAGTTCATTTCCCAATCCTAATACTGCAAATCCTATTTTATAGGAGCATGCAAGTGCAAAGGAGATGAATGTGCTCAAATGGGGATAATTACTTCTTAAGAGTATGCACATGTTTTAATAGAAGCACCTAAAATAGATTATTGTAATCATTTCTACACCATATTCTACACCATTATATCTTGTAGAAATCATATGATTTTTAATTCCAATACTGTGACCTTCCCATATGGGTCCTTAATTTGTATTCTTATCTAACCCATATCTAACTGGAAAGCTGAGTTTTCCAAGGAATCAACCTTCTTATTGAATTCTTGCTAATTGTGAGCAATACTTACATTTGGCAGTTATCCTTTGATTGTTTCCAAGAGAGGATACAAATAGATGTTGGAGCATATTGAGCTTTGGTTTATCCAATTGGTTATGAGTTTTGAGTCCAAGAAGATCACCACAATAGGGAGAGAGTATATCTGTGCCATTTTTAACTATATACATTCCCTATAATTCTGCAAAATTGTTTGTTTTAATGTATAGTGCATGTTGAAAAGGGATGTTCCTATATTTTCCAGTAATGAAACCTACCAATCCACACTTTGCAGGGTTTCCACTTGATTCCCCATTGCAAAAATAGTTGGTTGATTTGGATCAATACTAGGTGGGTCCAATTTTCTTGCTTGTTTGTTTTTCTGTCACCTCGGGTCCGAGTAGATCTATGCCATTTTTAACTATATATATTCCCTGTAATTCTGCCAAATTGTTTGTTTTAATGTATAGTTCCTGTTGAAAAGGGATTTTCCTATATTTGTCAGTAATGAAACCTACCAATCCACACTTTCCAAGGTTTCCACTTGATTCCCCATTGCAAAAATAGTTGGTTGATTTGGATCAATACTAGGTGGGTCCAATTTTCTTGCTTGTTTGTTTTTCCTGTCACCTCGGGTCCGAGTAGATCTGTGCCATTTTTAACTATATACATTCCCTGTAATTCTGCAAAATTGTTTGTTTTAATGTATAGTGCATGTTGAAAAGGGATGTTCCTATATTTGTCAGTAATGAAACCTACCAATCCACACTTTCCAGGGTTTCCACTTGATTCCGCATTGCAAAAATAGTTGGTTGATTTGGATCAATACTAGGAGGGTCCAATTTTCTTACTTGTTTGTTTTTCCTGTCACCTTGGGTCCTTCAATAAATATGGATCTCACCCATATCTCTTGTAAAAATAGCATTAACAGTTCTTATTGAATTCTTGCTAATTGTGAGCAATACTTACATTTGGCAGTTATCATTTGATCGTTTCCAAGAGAGGATACAAATAGATGTTGGAGCATATTGAGCTTTGGTTTATCCAATTGGTTATGAGTTTTGAGTCCAAGAATATCACCACGTTAGGGAGAGAGTAGATCTATGCCATTTTTAACTATATACATTCCCTGTAATTATACAAAATTGTTTGTTTTAATGTATAGTACCTATTGAAAAGGGATGTTCCTATATTTGTCAGTAATGAAACCTACCAATCCACACTTTCCAGGGTTTCCACTTGATTCCCCATTGCAAAAATGGTTGGTTGATTTGGATCAATACTAGTGGGTCCAATTTTATTGCTTGTTTGTTTTTCCTGTCACCTCGGGTCTTTCAATAAATATTTGGATCTATGTAAATTCATTGAGATCAAGGGATACTTGTTTTTAAAAATTGCATTGACAGTTCTCAACCCTTGCATATGAGTAGTATTGACAGTTATTTTACTACACCATTTCATCTTGTAGAAATCATATGATTTTTAATTCCAATACTGTGACCTTCCCATATGGGTCCTTAATTTGTATTCTTATCTAACCCATATCTATCTGGCAAGCTGAGTTTTCCAAGGAATCAACCTTCTTATTGAATTCTTGATAATTGTGAGCAATACTTACATTTGGCAGTTATCCTTTGATCGTTTCCAAGAGAGGATACAAATAGATGTTGGAGGATATTGAGCTTTGGTTTATCCAATTGGTTATGAGTTTTGAGTCCAAGAAGATCACCACGTTAGGGAGAGAGTAGATTTGTGCCACTATGTCCAATTCTCACTATGGAACAATTCTCAATTTTTATTTTGCATTTTATGAAAGGCAGATAAACGCAATTCTCATACACTCAAAGCATTATAACTTACGCATGGATTAACTGAAAGTTGTTGGCATATTATTGGGCACTGATAACAGACCCTGGGTAGCCCATGCTAAGAAGAAATCAACATTTAAGAGTAGTTTAAATGCTGTATAAATGAAATTGAAAAGCGTTGAAGGTAGGTATTGATTGGACACATCTATGAAGGTGTGTAAATGTAGGCTCCTAGTGGCATTGGGGTGGTTGCCACTTCCACATGGAAAATGCAACCAAGAGATAACCAATTACCATATGTAATTTTCTTAACTCTGAAAGATTACATTGTAGAGAACAGTCTACCCTTTTCATTAGAACGATAATGAATTGATTCCAATGTTCAAAGCTTGGAATATATCTGACAAGTTACCATAGAAACAATCAACATACCTTGAGAGATAGAAGGTTATATTTAAGGCTATGAACTTACAATAGTAAGAAATATATCTCAGTTATCAAGTGTGAAGAGTATCAACTGAATATACTCAACCCTAAACATAGTCAAACACCCTCAAAAGACCTTAGCATACTTAACGCCAATGCTGACCTGTCATTTAGGGCTTAACACAACCATAGCTCAGTTTGAGGTGAGCTGCAAACAAGTCATGGTTAGAGAGGTAAGGTACATTCACAACCCAATTAGGATGTTTCTTACAAAGTCACTAGGATACACAGTCACAACCCAAAAAGAATGGCACCCATGCATGCTCTTAACCAAGCACAAAAGCTCACTCGTTTGAATAAATTTGTTTATAGGACATTGTTGCATGATTCCTAAAGAGTGTTTTGTAAAATGCAATTGCACGAGGCAATTCCATTATAAAGGGATTGGAGAAAGAGGAATGGGAAGCCCTTATACATCTATGTGACAAAGGATCTTTATGATATGGTCTAGCACATAGTTGACAAAGTCCCTTGCTTGAACATAGGATGGGGGGTAAAGGATCATGTGGCACAATGTTTGATGAGGTGTAAATCCATTTGGAAATCACATTCTTCTCTTACATATAGAGCTTGGGGGTGGCTCCTCCTCCAAAAGGAGTCATTTGTCAAGCATATGCTCCATAAAGCAAGTGTAATTGACGTTGTTTGTGGCAAGGAAAAAGAAATTGTACATGTTTTTGAAATGTTGGGTTACAAAAGTGTTTTGATTTCAAGCTAAATCTCACTTCTTTTCTACCTTGCTTTTGTGGAAAGGCCCTTTTCTAGGTGACGCTTGTATGGTTCAGACAACATCAAATCCTTATGGTATTCAGTGTGGTTGATTTCTATTAGCTTTCTAAGGAAGCATCATAGTAAAGTTACTTTTCTGAAGGTCCCCTCTCTTTTCTTTTATCCTAGAAGATTAAGGAAATTTAAGCAGGAGTTTTCTCTGCTTGTGAGAGTCCAACTCAGTTTTTTGTCGTGACATTGAATCCCTTTATCTTGGTGTGTAGGCTCATATGCTTGCCTTTTGGCATTTCTAGGATGAGATTTTCCCAGGACCCCATTATTCATGTGATATAATTTTTCTATTCCACAATGTCCTGATTTGATCTTTTAAGCAATGTAGACAACAATTTAGAAAAAAGAGTAGGTCCAAGAAACATGCAATTGACTGGATTTGATGCATTTATGTATTCAGAGAACTGATCCAAGGAATAGGTTTATGAAATTTGAAATTAACTGGATTTGTTGCGTTTGTGTAATAAAACAACAGCAAGGCTGGTTTCTCTCACATGACTATTACATTAGATATTCCAAGTCCTGTGTGTTTGGGTGTCCAATTTGTCAAATTTTTTAGTTTCAGAATTGAACCAATAAAAACCTATATCTCAGTACACTTACATTTAGTTCACATAATTCTCGAACCCACGTGACGAGAGAAAATACACCCAAGGTTTTTCCAATCTAGCTAGGAAATATTTTGTTGATGATATGGGCTGAATCACCATTCAGTATTCAATGAAGGAACTTCTCAAAAATAGAAAGATAAATAATCTAAGCCTGGTGGATGTCATTCACACTAACATCTACACCAGATAAATTGAATTTGTCATGACTAGCTAACAATTGCTGCCCAAAATCCACTCAAGATAATGCACTTTCCATTTCCAGACAACATAAAGGAGAAAATAATGGGTGGGGTGTACAAAAGAGAATGAAAATTATCACAACATACCTTTTCCACAAGCTTGAGAGTAACAACATTGATAAAAGTAGCAGTCCTTAAAGCAATATCCACAAACACCCTGCTCCCCTTCAAAGGAAAAAACTAACCAGGTTCCCCAAAGCTCGGTTCCAATACCTTACCCGCATAAGGATGCATTGGGTTTCCTGTCTTGAATAAAGATCCAATGGCGGCAAGACCCCATTTCCTTCCATTCCCATAAAAGTACCCTTCAGAATGATGCACCACCCTGCCACCACCTATTCCCACAGCAAAATCAACCATTCCCAACCCGTGCGCAACATACCTCTCAATCTTCATTTCCACCAACTACCTCATCACCGCCATTATATCATACAAGCTCAAATCCTGCCCCTCTCCCTCACTCGCCCGCTTGTCGACGACCTGATTCAATAAATCCAACACTTCGTCCTTCATCAAAACCCCTGAACCCTTCAACTTCATCAGCGATTCCTCGATGTCACCAGTGTGCACCTTTAAATTCTGAAGCTCCATGTAAAAAGTAGTGGCGTGATCCTCTATAATCTCCTCTAACTCCTTCTTCAGCCCTTCTACTTCCTTCCCGAACTTCATATCCACCAATTATAGCTGAAACTACAACATCTTCGTCGTCTTCTTCAGAAACTCCTCCAACTCTGCAATCTGGCCCTCCGACACGACATCGCCAAGGCCAACATTATTCTTAGCAGAGGGTTTCATGGTCCAATACCACAAAGTCTATCCAAATTCGGCTAGAATAATGAAAAGAAAGACCCACTTGGTAAAAACCCTGGCCACTAGGTGCCACTTCGAAGTTTGCTGAGGATTTCCACCACGGACAGGGCTTTTGCTCCTGTGCACATCCTTGACCCCTTTTTTCTCCCCTCGATCATGGACCTTGTTCGCTAATTTACCATTCTACTGATTAGGCAAAGCATTTTCTCTCCCAGAATCATGAATATAAACTCTACCATAACTCGAATCCTTACCTTGCAACAAATTCCCGTCGAATTCCGCGGCCAAATGTGTTGTTTCTCGGTGAATATTTTTGTCCCAAGGGCATCACTAAGTGGACAGACTATTTCAAGTTCACCATACTCGTGCTTTTACACCTTCCCGGGGTGCTCGAGATGCCCTTCTCAGCTCTCCTCTGCTCCAGATCAAGATGCCCTTCTCAGCTCTCCTCTGCTCCAAATCGAGATGCCCTTCTTGGCTCTCCTCTGCTGCAGATAGTTACTAGATTGAAATTTTGAGAAGGATGGAAAACGTGACTCTCTAAATTCAAATTCAAACTCAAATGAAAAGAGTGAGGCATTTTAAATTTGGGGTTAATGAGAGGGAAAGGTTTACATTTTAGTTGAGGGCTTGTGGTCTTTTTAATTCTATACGTATATGGTCTTATGTTCCGGCGTTTTTGGTCGTTAGGAATTTACAAGTTTTCTATGAGGTTTATACTTGTTGAGTTAAGGTAATATAGTTATCATTTAAAAATCTACTAGAACCTCCTAATAATGGTTAGAACCTCCTAATAGTGGTTACATATGGGAAGAAATTAAACATTGAAATTTAAAGAATTGGTTAACATATGTGTGTAATATGGTCAAATTATCTCATTACATCACAATGCTGATATTTTTAAACATGCAAGTAATTATTGATTGTGTTTGATTCGTGTAAGCTAACACTAGTGTCCAATTGTATTTCTGTTGTAACAGTTTTAGCAACATTGGGAAAATTGTTAATAAAGGATTTCAATTTTTTAGTATGGAAGGTTACATATTCCAATATCTTTTATCTCAACAATGTTTTTCTAAAACTTGTGATGTGGCCACTTCTATGAAGTGTCATTTGGTACATAATATTAATAAGAATTTGTTACATAACACTAATAAGAGGAGAATTTGTTTAACAATGCTTAAGAAAGTGTTATTTTATTTTATTTTTATTAAATGCTATTTAATAATTTCAACTTCAATAATAATATTAAAGTAAAAAGTAAACATTACTAAGTTTAGAATAGTATTGCACTAACAATTTTATATCAAAAATTAAGATAATATAAAACTATCTTTATAGTACATAGGAAACACAAGTACTAAGATCAATATTTTATATATATATTTCACACTAATGTTAAGAGAGGCTTTAAAGGCCAGTTTGTCATACCCATTCTTTTTCTCTTAAAAATACAAACTTATTTAATTTTAATATACTCCCACTTATATTTTCATGTGGTGAATGAATGGTAAGTAAAAGACTTTATATTATTATGTTATGTCCCTATTCTTCTTGGAAGTCACTTCATATGGTGGCAATAGAACAATATCCAGATGATACAAAGAGGTTACAATAAAGACTACACAATTTATGTGAACTTGATGAGAAGCAACTAACAACATACTGGATGACCAAGGTAGACTAGCAAACAAGAAAACATTAGCATTCTACTTAAAGAGGGTGAATTGAATTTAGGAATGTTAGCATTAAAGTATACGAGAAATGTGAACAAAAGAGGCGGAAATTAACATTAACATGAAGTATCCCTACAAAACCCAGTAGATCTTGGAAAATGGGGCCATTATATTCCCTAACTTGGATACCACAATGCATCAAGATAAATGTCAATGCCTCCAAACTTATGATACATTATAGAAAGAAAAAAAATTAAGGCCAATTGTATCCATATTACTTAAGGAAAAAGGAATTGAAAAAGGAATTGCATGGATAATCTATGAAATCAAAAACTGAAAAAGTGCCCATTGGCACTAAGGAGACATGAGCTGTGTATATAGACACGGAAAAATAATTTTTTTAAGAGCGCATGATAACATCTTTGGGAAACTATAAGAGGAATGCCTATCAACACCTAGGATGAGCACGAGGCATTTTAAAATTTTAGATGGTGTCACAATTCTGATGGGCATGCATGTATGTGATGGAGGGGACTAAGTCATTTGAATCCTTGCAAGTCATTGCATATTTGAGTCTAATAACAATCCACCTTTTAAATTGAACCAGCATACCAAAAGAAGTTTATTAATGGTTAGATTTTAGAAAGTTATAGGTGTGAGTAGTTAAGTGCTTAAGTGAGAAAGTTATAGGTGTGAGTAGTTAAGTGAGAAAGTTATAGGTGTGAGTAGTAGTTAAGTTAGATTTTATTGAAAATATATCATTTTTTTTCTGTAAATAGTAAGAGGTGCTCAATTGTTAAAATTATAATAAAATTGAAAGAACAATTTTATTTTTTACATTATTTTTGGTGAAAGGGTTTAGTTAATTTAAACTTGTCAATTGAAATACAATTATTTATAGTACCCTTCATCTTTGAAGGGATCCAAGAATAAATGCCCTTCCAATTGAAATTAAGACCCACCCTTCAAATTTGATCACTGCTACCAATTCCAAAAGAGGAGAAGATCAGGTACATCAAATTGGAAATTAAGAACTCAAGCCAAAACCTTAACAATGAAAAACGGATGGAGGGGCTATCCATACTCTTTTTTACAAGTGTTTGTTCACGAGAATACTTGGATAATCCTTTTTCCAAGTTAACATTAGCTTGCATTTGAGCAATTTTTGAAGCAATTTCATAGTTCTTGGGTTATGCACAAATTTTAATTAAAAAAAGGTGATCAAATTCAATGAAAAAATCCCATTTTTGAAGCAATTTCAGAGTTCTCAGGCTAAATTTTTACCATTTGAATATCAATTAAACGCAGAAACAATAAATTGAAAAAATTTGGGATGGCCATAGATTGAAGCATACCTTGTGCCATTGAAGCTTTGAACACGGTGAGCTTGAGTGAAATGTAATCTTAGAAGGGAATATATCATATGGTAATGAAAGGGGAAGATTGTTCTACATTGGCACCCACCAACGTTCAAATTAGAATCATACTAGATCAAAGGTAAGAATGATAGATCAAAGGAAAGAATGATCAGATCCAAAAAAGAAAACATCATAGATTAGATGGATCTTCAACATGTCGAAGGAATACACATGGATTCACAGAATGGACTGCCACATTGGTGCATTTTTAGTGTTAACCAAGCAAGAGCCGACTCGGGTTGTTTATTTCAAGGAGACATATTTTACACCATCAAAACATTACAAATGAAACATTCAAAAGAATACCAATGCGTCATTAGAGACCGCTACACTGAAGGAATTGAGATCATTATTCTTTATTGATTAAATTTCCTAGGATATCACTACCTAACTTGCCAGAAGATTTTATTAGTTTATTTTTTCTTTTTTTTATATTGTAATTTGATTTTAATTTTAATTTGGTTTGATTATAGTTTAATTTTATTCTTTCAGTTTTGTTAACTTGATTTTGTTTTAGATTTAGTTTATTTATAGTTTGTTTGTTATTATTGCATATTTCCAAGGAGTGAGATTGAGGATATTTCTCTAATCATTTCGTAGATGTGGATACGACGCCCACACAGAAATCAACTTATTCAAGTTTCGAAGAAGATGGAGAGATACCAATAGTTTTCGAGTAGAGATTGATCGACCTGTTCAATTTTGGAAAAGCGAAGCACTTTGTCATTGAAAGGAGTTACCTATTCATTTACATATAAAAACCTATGCTGATTATGTTTGGGGGATTGGCTGGTTGGCATTATTTTCGATGTACTCAAGAACTAATCAAGAGGAAGAGACATTGATACACATAAATATTTTTCTCCTACAAAGTTGTTGATTTCATGTGTTTATGAATGAGATCAGCTCTCTCTGTCTGCCTTTCTTCAATTATGTTTCAGAACTCTGTAATGTTTTTGTAAATGCTTTCATAGCCAGTGGATGGACTTTTATAGATTGTTATGAGTATTGATTTTGTTAAGTAAAATGTTTTCTTTTGTGCAATTCAATGTTAGTTAAATGGGAATATTTTTCATTCATTTATGTTTGTTATGAAGTGTGAAAAAGCCCAAGTTTAGCAAGCTATGGTAAGAAGTCTAAACTCTAATCCAATTGAAGAACAGTTGGAGTTTGTCGAGGATTCTGAGTGAAAGGTTGGGGATTATTTGACTGTCCCAAGTGTCAACCTATAATTTGATGCAAATCCGCTGTATGTGAAGCATTGTTGTTGGGTTCCTGGATGAAATCAATTACCTATAGAAAATTCAGAGGTCAAAGACACAAAATATATCCAAGCAAACTGTAGTTCTAATATGGAGGCTTTGGGAATGATATGAAGTAGAAATTGAACCGAGTCCAAAGCATAGAGGAAATCCCCTGCATCCATGATCGTGACTTAGAGGCATGGTGAATAAATTTATGAGTAAGGATTCGAGCCTAGAGGATGTTTAGTGGAAGTCTAGTAAAGAAACCCATAATTTATGAGTTGAAGAACTAGCGTTATTCCTCTTCACAAATGAACTGAGGATCATTTTAGGTAAAGAGCAAAGAACTCATGCTGTTCATTGTGATGTTGAGTGGAACACAGAACCTATAATATGCGTTGAAGGGATACAAACCCTAAAGGTCGTTGGGTTGTAGTGTTACTGCAGAGAGAGCATCCAAGTGCATACTGATGGATTGAAACCTTAACTTACAGCTTGATGATGAGAATAAGTCACAGTTAGCTAGTGACATGTGGCAGAAAATTTGAGTTGGCAAAGGTTAAGAGAAGGGCAGACTGAATCAAGCTCAAGAGATGGTTTATAAACCCATCTAAAGCCTCCTTTACTAACCTCAACCCTCAAGCCACCTCTCTCAAGTCACAACCATGGAGTCAAGCTTAAAACTTAGAATCCATGTCCTACCTCTATCACTGGCAG
>LPNX010696665.1:115613-134273 GCA_001517045.1 Pseudotsuga menziesii | reverse complement strand
GAAAATAATCATATAGAATATGTAGATACCTTTGACTGACTTAATCTATACATAAGGTTTTCTTTCTATGGTCGATTGTGATGATTTATCTGTTTTAAGGAGCTACACAAAATTACGATATTATCTGTAGAAATGTCGGGCTCCAAATGGCAGGACAGGGGATGAGATTATCCTCAAGTAAACTGCTAGCTAAATCTAGGAGAATATGAAGAGATAAGATTATGCACAAAGCAGTTGAGGCTGCTGGTAATACTGATGTTTGAATTTCAGGTACTAGAATTGTACCCAAAGACTTCTAGTGTCTGATTTTTTTAATGGTTTGTCATAATTTTTAGGATGCCTCATTTGAGTGAAAACTAAGAAATGTTCAACAATATTTCCACTTGAAAATTGTCTAAATCTTCTCTTTTTGGTATATGTTCCAAAAACAGTTTACGAATCTACTTCACCAAATGTGGTCAACTGTATTGGTGTCTTTTTATACCCAATTTACAATTAATTTAAAAAAAAAAAATTAACAGCCGTCCCTTAAGAATAACCAACCCCTTTCCTTCACACTATGCTCTTTGTATAATGTTTGAAGCTGAGAGAGTATATCTAGAATGATATTTTCCAGCTCTGATAGCTCACTCAGGCCGGTTCAAACTTCAAATTCCATTCATTCGCTCATATTTCTTTTATTTTGTAGGCAGGTGTAGTCGATTGCAGATCCTCAAGAAACAGAGGTTGATATAGAAATATTAACCCTGAAAATAGCACAGAAATGAGGAAATTTTGGTATTCAAATGAAATAGCATTAATGTCCTCCATTGAACAAAAAATGGTTAAGAACTGAGACAACTCCACATGTAACGTACAACAATGAGGGTCTGCTCAATGCATCTCCCCATGAGAATATATATATATATATATATATATATATATGCCGAATATAATTGTGAAACAAAAGAGGATTAAATAGAACAGAGAGAGAAAGAAGGCAAAGTATATACTACGGCAAATCCTAGTTATATTGATCCTAGCAGTTGCTCCAAATAACTGGGATTAAATGAGACGAGGTGTGGTGTGGACTAGCAAATAGTTTGCCATATTCCACAACGTTGAAGCCACCCAAGGCCTACTGAAGAATATCCATCAGTTGTATTATTTGTTATGGGAAAGGACCCAGGGATATACTCCATCTGCTGCATCCTCAGTCCTATTTATTTTCCATCTCTATAAATGGTGATATATATGGTAGTGTCTGGATGGTCTATACCTCTACTGCTGCCTCAAGTTAACTCATTCCATTGCGAGTGTCTAAGGATTTTCTTTGTTTTCTGCTCCATAAACTCCATGAAATCAGTACTGTATGTTTTTCATTTAATTATTAAAATAACTGTAGTACATAGAAATTTTGTTTAGTGGCAGGCAGAAAAACATATGGGATTTGATGCGCTGTATGCATTTTGATAATTTCAGTTCTTTAAGTTTGTTTCTGAAATTTTAATTTGACTTATTGACAATATATTGCTTATTGTGACCACAGGGATGAGGAGCTTCTTCGACAAGGTCTTGTATTAAATGATGAATTGCAAAGCGTGCTTGCAAAGCATGATGCTATAGCCTCAGGGTCTCCTTTACCACAACCACCTGTGGTTTCCAGCTTTCATACACCATCTGCCAGTGCCCCTTATGAGGAAGATGAGACTGAAGATGATTTTTCCTTTGAATAATGCTTTGTAAATCTCTAGATAGACCTCATTTCTGCAAGTCATAAGAACTTAGCAGTGGAGTATTAATGGTAGTATATTTCTACATATACTCTGTTAAATCTTTGCACATATAATACTTATTATTTGCGTTCAATTTCAAGCATAAAGAACCTAAATTTCAAACCTAAATTACCTTAGTATGGAGTAAAATAGCAGGGTATTATTGACAGTATATACCCTCATATACACCATTGAATCTCCATGCAAATACTAAATATCTAATTTCAAAAGCCTGCACTTAAGATCCAATGACCTACACTCGAGCTGCGGCAGCATTAAATGAAGGATAGCCTGTAAAATATTGTTCGCCATATACTGCTCCTGTAATTGGAACACAACTTTAATCTCTTTTAATGGCACTATAAATTCCAACATTTTAATCAATATGATGCCAGCTTAGACTTATCTTGTCTTTTAAATGAAACATGGCCATGACCATTTGCAAAAACCAGTCAAATGATCTGATCTAAACTTGTGACAATTATGCATGTGTTGCACAGGTTGTTGTCTTTGCATGGAATATTAATACCAGCGTACTTTTTTTACTGCAGTGTAAATTTGCCAAGATCCTGCACTTTGAAACTGGTCTATAGCAATACAAATATTATAGATACCCAATCTGCAAGTACTTTTTTGACTGCAGTGTAAATTCACCAAGATCCTGCACTTTGAAACTGGTCTATAGCAATACAAATATTATAGATACCCAATCTGCAAGTACTTTTTTGACTGCAGTGTAAATTCACCAAGATCCTGCACTTTGAAACTGGTCTATAGCAATACAAATATTATAGATACCCAATCTGCAAGTATTTAAAAAAAAAAAAATCCACGTCCGTTGCTTAAGCGATGGTTCATCTCTGTCGCTTTTCCGACGGTTGATCCCCATTTCCGTCGCTTATGCGACGGTCCTACATGTCGCTTTTCCGACGGATAATCTCCATTTCCGTCACTTAAGTGACGGTTCTACAAGATCCTCTACAAAAGAGCGACGCTTCTCCCTGTCGCCTTTCCGACGCTTCATTGTTATAGACGTCGTTTAAGCGACGGTTATTGATGTTGCTTGTCCGACGCCTTACATTTAACCGACGGTAACTGAGGTGTCGCTTAACCGACGGTTAGTAAGGTGTCGGATACCCGACGACAAGTTTCCGACGCTTAAAAAAAAATCAAAATGTCGTACATGCGACAGGAAAGTGTCGAAAATCTGACATGACGGCCGTTGGATTTTTGGTCAAAATGTAGTAGTGGGAATAAAGTCCTTTTGTGTTCACCTCAGCCGTTCCGGTTGAAGGGGTACTACCTCCCCCGGTAAGTGCCCTTAGATCTAGTATACCTTCTACACCTTTGAATCTAGCGAGCTAGGTGGTTCAACCATCGGTTCACTTAAACCTAGCAGGTACTTCTGGTGACATGGTTACTGGGATCCCCAATATACCTACTATTCCTTCTTCCTTTCCATATACTACCCAGAGCGGTCCAGTAGGATCCTCGATGTTTGTCCAAGGATTTCCTTGGAATGGGGGGCATATTCCCCCATCCTCTCTATACGTAGGACCATCACCTTCCTATGTAGGAGTGCAATTTGGGAACAATACCTCTTATGGGCAAAGTTTCCAAACTCCAATTTCGGTCCCGTTTACGAGCTCTCCCTTTTTTTTGTTCAGCGGAGGGATACCGGCTCCTATCTTTCAGACCCCTGTTTCTATGGGGACAGCCCAAACTTCTTATACTGCACCTCCCACACACAATATTGTGTCTTACAGATGGAATTTGTTTCAGAGTAATCTACCCACTTCGCAACCGATGGCAGGGGGAAACCCCACTTTTGCCCATGGGAATTCGGGGGCAGGTCCCTCTAATCCTCGGGCTGGCACATTTAGTACCCCGGTTCGACCCAAAATTCCATTTATGACAACCTTAAACTTGCCATATTTGTCAAAATTGATGAATGACCCGATGAGGCATGACCCTTTGTGGCCACCTGTTCCCACCAAATTGCCATCAGACATCCCTAAGTTTGAAGGCAAAGTTGGTGAAGATCCTGGGGCTCATGCCACCACTTTTCATTTATGGTGTTCTTCAAATTCACTGAATGAAGATTCAGTGAGGTTGAGGCTATTCCAAAGAAGCTTAATAGGTACGGTGGCAAAATGGTATATCAAATTGCCTTCTGTTGCTTTCAGTAGTTTCTGGGACTTGGCTAGTGCTTTTCTTAGCCACTTTCACCTTTTGGTCCGATATGATTTCAGAACGGACTTGTTGTCTACCTTTAGGCAGAACAAGGCTATCCAAATCTCGGATCACATCCAAGAGTGGAGGAGGTGAAAGAGACTTATTAAAGCCACTATCCCTCCTGAGTTTCTTTTAGAGTGGTTCCTTAAATCACTATTACCCTACATATCTAAGGACGTATCCACCTCAGGAGTGACAAATGAAGAAGAAGCCATTCTTAGGGACCAACAACTGGATTTGATTTATTCACAATCTGGGATCTTATATGAGATTATCCCTGAGGCACTGAGGCCTACACACGATGTGGAGAAGCCTAAGCCTGGACCCCATGCCGATGGTGTGGTTGGGTCCGTTAACTCTCCCACCATAGAATATTTGGCTAAGCAATTTCATCAATTTTCCATCAAGCAGTCTACGGTGGAGGTAGCAAAGGCTGCCCCCTCCCCCCAGAGTGCAAAAGTTTTTGCACAAACCTCTTAGAAGGGAAATCAGCATCCCAGGGGGAAGAAAAAGAAAGGTAAGAAGGGAGAGGGAAACCAAAACAAGCAAAATCCCATGAATAATGCTGATGGGGGAAAGAAAGAAAAGAAGAAGGTCAAGTTCTCATGTAAGTTGTGCCACGAGGACCACCTTACTCACCTTTGTCCCCTTATGGATCAATCCCAGAAGCTACTTAAAGCTCAACAACCGGCTATCCTAAAGGATCATTTTCCCCGAGGACAGAATTCTGCTTCAGCTTCTAACGTAGCAGGGGGCACTCAAACTTCCCTTGACCGAAACTATATCAACATGGTTCGATCCTCGACTTTGTTGAAGACAAGGAACAAAAATTATGAGAAAGAGACTCTTGAGAAGGGTAAAGCTGTGGTTGAAACTTCTAACCCTCTCACAATAGAGAAGCCTGCTAAAACTATGCCAAAGATATCAAAAGGTTTCTTCAAGAAGACCTTGCATAAACCTAATGCTAGGGCTGCTTCAAACTACTCTGTGGTTGAAGACTTAGCTCAAACCCCGTGTGCAATGTTAGCTTTAGAGGTTTTACAGAGTTGTCCCGCTTAGCGGGATTCCCTCTTAGTAGCTTTAAGCAGCATGGACTCTTCGAGTCTTATGGAAAAATTTCATTTGTCTGATGTCAAAATTCACTTGCCTTACCATGTAGCCTTATCAATAGATGTCGTCCATGGTGGTAAGACCATTGGAAGGGAATTTGTTGATGAGGGGGCTTCTACATGTGTTATGTCCCTAGCCTGTTGGAAACCTCTTGGATCCCCAGAGCTGGTCCCATCAAACACTTTGCTTACTACTTTTGATGGAAGATCCTTCCGTCTGCATGGTATCCTGCCAGCTTTTGAAATTAAGTTGGTAGGAGAAGGGCAATCAGCATCCCAGGGGGAAGAAAAAGAAAGGTAAGAAGGGAGAGGGAAACCAAAACAAGCAAAATCCCATGAATAATGCTGATGGGGGAAAGAAAGAAAAGAAGAAGGTCAAGTTCTCATGTAAGTTGTGCCACGAGGACCACCTTACTCACCTTTGTCCCCTTATGGATCAAGCCCAGAAGCTACTTAAAGCTTAACAACCGGCTATCCTAAAGGATCATTTTCCTCGAGGACAGAATTCTGCTTCAGCTTCTAACGTAGCAGGGGGCACTCAAACTGCCCTTGACCGAAACTATATCAACATGGTTCGATCCTCGACTTTGTTGCAGACAAGGAACAAAAATTATGAGAAAGAGACTCTTGAGAAGGGTAAAGCTGTGGTTGAAACTTCTAACCCTCTCACAATAGAGAAGCCTGCTAAAACTATGCCAAAGATATCAAAAGGTGTCTTCAAGAAGACCTTGCATAACCCTAATGCTAGGGCTGCTTCAAACTACTCTGTGGTTGAAGACTTAGCTCAAACCCCGTGTGCAATGTTAGCTTTAGAGGTTTTACAGAGTTGTCCCGCTTAGCAGGATGCCCTCTTAGTAGCTTTAAGCAGCATGGATTCTTCGAGTCTTATGGCAAAATTTCATTTGTCTGATGTCAAAATTCGCCTGCCTTACCATGTAGCCTTATCAATAGATGTCGTCCATGGTGGTAAGACCATTGGAAGGGAAGTTGTTGATGAGGGGGATTCTACATGTGTTATGTCCCTAGCCTGTTGGAAACCTCTTGGATCCCCAGAGCTGGTCCCATCAAACACTTTGCTTACTACTTTTGATGGAAGATCCTTCCGTCCGCATGGTATCCTGCCGGCTTTTGAAATTAAGTTGGTAGGCAAAGCAATGTTTGTTGAAGTAGAAGTGATTGATGCTCCTTTGGACTACAATCTGCTTCTGGGAAGGAATTGGACTTATGCGATGTCCGCTATTGCGTCGGCCATTTTTCGTGTAGTGGTTTTTCCACATGAGGGCAAGTTGATTACTATTGACCAACTTGATTTTACCCAAAAAGGTCATTTAGAGTCTAATGAGTCCGCTGTGCCATTGGTAGATCAGGTCAAACCTGCTGCACAGAGCTTTGGGGATAGAATGTACATGTCAATGTTGGGCACATTTGATCTTCCAGCCCCAGTTAATTATATTGGTTCTACTAGTGTGGGGAAGTCCATAGCTATGGTTGTCGATAGGACTAATCCTTGGGTTCTCCCAACCCCCCACGAACTGGAAGTTCCCTTATCGGTAGTGGAGGTGGCTTATCAAGCTATCACTCAAGCCACTGCTGATCCCATTCCAGATCCTCTAACAGTCTCGGAAGATCTAGAAGAAGTCTATTTGCCCGCATGGGCGAAAAACTCTTCAAATTCTATAGATTGTTTAGACATGGTTTTACCTTTTGATGAAGCTATTCTGGAAGCCATGAGTGGATGTGATAAGATTTGTGAGGATCTTCATCATCGATCCTATTTTCTTCCAGAACTAAGCTGAATAGAAAACCAAGAGTTTTGCGTGAGACTGTCAGAAGATGTTGATATACCTATCAATCCCTTGCTTAGGGAAGGAATGTTTGCTGAGGGGAATATGGAAAATATTTACGCCACTATACCTATTGACATCTCTGTAAACCCTGATGTCATGGAAAATATATATATAGGTGCAAACTACTCTCCTGAAGAGATTGCCATCTATACTGCCCTTTTTAAGGAATTCTGTGATGTCTTTGTCTGGTCATATGAGGAGATGCCAGGCATAGATTCATCGATTGTTGAACATGAAATCCGAACATATCCTGATGCCAAGCCGGTTCGACAAAAGTTAAGACTTGTTAACCAGTGCAAAGCGGCAGCTGTGAAGGTTGAAGTTGAAAAGCTGTTGAAAGCTGGTTTTATCTATCCCATCGCTTTGACTGAATGGGTATCCAACCCTGTTCCTGTTGATAAGAAGCAAGAGACTATTCGCATCTGTACGGACTTTAGAGATCTCAATAAAGCCTGTCCTAAGGACAACTATCCCACACCATTTATAGACCAGATCATAGATGCTTGTGTGGGAAGTGAGGTGTTTTCGTTTATGGATGGTTTCTCTGGATACAATCAAATTCAAATAAAACCGGAAGACCAACATAAAACTGCTTTCATTTGTCCTTAGGGTACCTTCGCGTACAAGAAAATGCCTTTTGGATTGAAAAATGCTGGGGAAACCTTTCAACGGGCTATGAACTTTGCTTTCCATGACATTAAAGCCATTGTCGAACCATACCTTGATGATCTGCCCTCACATTCTCATAAGAGGATCCAACATCCACATCATTTACGGTTGATATTTGAAAGATGCAGACATTATAAAATCCGCTTGAATCCCCACAAGTGTGTATTCTACGTCGAGTTAGGAAGATTACTCGGGTTCATTGTCTCTAGTAGAGGCATCCAGGTGGATCCATTGAAAGTTGAGGCCATTGTAAATTTGCCTCCTCGTTCTCTCAGGTAACTTCAAATCCTGCAAGGAAAGTCTAATTTTCTTTGACATTTTATTGTTAATTATGCCAAGATCACTAAAGGTTTCATGCGCCTGCTCAAACAAGAAACCCCATTTGTATGGGATGAAACCGCACAACTTGCGTTTGAGACATTGAAAAAAGCTTTGCTGTCGGCACCCTTATTACGTCCACCAGATTATTCTAGGGATTTTATATTATATCTGGCTGTGTCGGAGTCGACTATTGGGGTAGTACTAGTCCAGGAGGACGATAAGATTGTAGATCATGTCATTTATTATCTTAGCCATGCTTTGGCTGGACCTGAACTTAGATACTCCCACGTTGAGAAATTAGCCTTAGCAGCTGTTTATGCTGTGCAAAGGTTACGTCACTACATTTTATTGAGGACCACCATAGTAGTGGTGGATGTGAATCCATTCCAATATGTTTTATCCCAACGGATTGTTGGGGGAAAATTTAACAAATGGATAGTCATTCTCCAAGAGTTTGACTTGGATTTCCAATCCGTTAAGTCTAAGAAGTCCTTAGTTTTTGCTGAACTTATAGCAAAATTTCCCACTGAAGAAGATGTAGTGGTTGAAGATGACTCATTCCCAGATGAGCACATCTTCCTGATATCCACCTCTGATCCTTGGTATGGAGATATTCTTATATATCTCCAAACTTTGAAGTATCCTACAACTTCCTCAAGGGAGGAACGACGTAAATTACGCCTTCATGCCAAGACCTACCTCATTATAGGAGATAGATTATATCGACGAGGGGTAGATTCTATTTTACGTTGTTGCCTTACCCATGAGGAAGTGGAGATTGTCCCGAATGATTGCCATAGTGGAGCTCATGGGGGTGATTTATCTGGGTTAGCAACGACCCAGAAGATATTGCGTGCCGGTTATTTCTGGCCCACGATCTTTAAAGATTGTGTGGAAGCAGTGAAACGCTGTCATCCGTGTCAGTTTTACACCAGGAAAATGTGGTCATATCCTGCTTCGTTATTTCCCGTTGTTTCGGTAGGCCCCTTCATGAAATGGGGGATTGATTACGTGACATGTAACCCAGCCTTGGCTGGGAGGCATAAATACATCATTGTCGCTGTTGACTATTTTACGAAATGGGCAGAGGCAATGCCTACTTTCAAAGCCGACGGGGAAACAACATCTTTCTTTGTATTCAATCAGATTATCGCACGGTTTGGTATACCCAAAGTGATTGTCACTGACCATGGCAGTCATTTTCAAAATAACATGATGACGAAACTGACTACTATGCTCGGATTTAGACAAGAACATTCATCTTCGTACTATCTGCAAGCAAACGGTCAGGTCGAGGCTGTCAACAAAAATTTAAAAACTATTCTTAAACATACAATTGATGCAGCCCGCTCTAACTAGCACATCATGTTATATCCTGCTCTTTGGGCCTACCGAACCAACGTAAAAACTGCTACGGGTTTCTTCCCTTTCCAACTCATTCATGGAGTGGAAGCAGTTACTCCGATTGAATGTGAAATATCATCTTTAAAGATATCCATTCATGTGTTACCTGATACGACTGAGCTTGAGGAATGTCTGGTACATTTAGAGCACCTTGATGAACAGCATAGAGATGCGCTGACTGCTAATCAAGCTCATAAAAATAGGGTCAAAACTCAGTATGGTAAATCGGTCAAACCTAGGGTTTTCTTTGAGGGGGAACTTGTCTTGCTTTGGGACCAAGATAAAGAACCTCTGGGGGCAGGAAAATTCAAGGCAATGTGGTTAGGACCTTATGTCGTGTCGAAAGTTTTGAGGAAGGGCACATATGAGTTAGTTTATTTTGATGGGAATAAGCTGCCTGAGCCTAGAAATGGGCTCTACCTGAAGAAGTACTATGCTTAGGCTTAGCACTTTTTCTTGTATTTTATTGTATGTATTTTTATGTACACTAGGTTGTTATTTTTTGTTTTTTATATTATCTGCTGGTTGTTGCAGATGTCTTCTAAAAGGTATATAGGGTTCGCTGATGGCGCCAGCCATCATATTTGTAACCTAGCTTCGGCAGCATGGGTTATATATTCTCCCTCAGGACAGCTTGTTGCCGCGGGAAGTGCTTGTTTAGGTCCTGCTTCTAATAATGTTGCTGAGTATAGGGCTATAATTGAGCTCCTATGGGATGCTTTGTCACATGGCATCACCTAGCTTGAGGTCTATTTGGATTCTCAGTTGGTGGTTTCACAGCTCAATCGAGCTTATCAGGTACGAAATCCTATTTTATTACGTCAGTTCATGCAAATTCGTTTATTGGAAAGACATTTTGAGGTTATTACTTTCAATCATATTCCATGAAATCAGAATTCATTGACTGATGCATATGCTAATTACATTTTAGATTGGCATCTTACACACATTTTATAAAGATATACAGCAAACATATGAAAAACATTTGTAAATAAACTACCAACAAACACTAATATATATATATATATATATATATGTAAAATATCTGTCTATAGATAGGTCAGGTCTGATCCTCAGATTTCATCATATATAAAATGTACAAAATTGTGGATCATAGTCCATCAAAATGTCCTAGATTTAAGCAAGACCGCCCTGATCACTAGGACCACCTTGGTCCCCATGATCTCTCTGCACCCTGGCTTCCTCAACCTCCTCGGCTTCAGCAGCCTCCACAGCCTCTATATATACGAGCACCGCTCTGACCACTCGCATGAATAGACGTAACCAGACCGGTGGAACTCCAACTATGAACTCCTGCATGGCAATCGGGATATGCTCTATCCATAAGGTAGGTACTCATTGGGTTAGCTTGGCCAGCTTCCCCTCTAGCACCCTGATCAGTCCCGGATCTTCTCCTATGATAGGACGAACAAACATGCGTGGGTGCCCTTTAGGGCGGACCGGTCCAATATCTGCATTTTGACACATTTATAGGATTAAGACTTGTACATATGTATATATCTATCATATTAAAATACATAAAAATTTTAAAAATGATAAAAATTAAAAAATTATTTACCTTGCTCTCCCCATACTCCTCCTGGAGGGAGGACAAGGTCGGGGTCACCTCGAAAGTCCATCTCGGCATATGGAAACTGCTCCAGTGTCGGTAGCTATCGTTCCCACCAGGTATAGAAATCATCATCATATACACTGTGTACTATGTCTCCTCCTCCTTGATGGAGGAAGATGTCTCCCCACCTGCTCAGCCTCGGCTAACGTGGAGATCTGACCGGTAGAGGTATGGAAGGGCTCATTGCTAGCACCCTCTCGAAGAAGAAGGCCACTAATATGCTAGCATAGCCAAAAAAATTTCATCTTCCTCTCTTGCAATCAGATAGTTTCCTCTTCATGATAGGGACAACTCCCGAGCACCAATCATAGAGAGCACCACGAAAATAGTTAACTGCCAGCCTCATTTGGTTCCGTGTAGACAAATGTAATGAGGAGGATCCAGATATCCTCACGATGATGCTAGAAAGTACCTGTAGAGTAAAGTCTCAGATATGTACAACTGGAACGCAGCTCCCTCTCTTTTCAGTACCCGGTGTGTAGAATACATCTATGTAGTTTTGGACACTTAAGGGGTCATTGCCCCTGCCAGTGCCCTCTAAGTTCACCAGTGCCCCTTGTCGTGACAGACCGGTTATGAAATATGTGTCTTCCGTGGTAATCTCCAAGGTTTCACCCTGTAGGTTGAACATCCCCAAGTCATGATCCCAATAATTTACCATGAACTCAAGTATGCGGACATTGGCCCACATGGGTGATGTGCAATATAATTTTAGCAACCCACTTGTGCGCAATGCATGTATAGTGGGTGCACTTTGGAGCGCCGCTTGGTCCATTATTTCGTGCTCCCTTTCCCTCCATTCCAGAACCATCTTTCACCTAGAAAAACAAGTAATTTGATTCAGTATTTCCATACAAAAATTCAAAATTTTTGACTATATTTAGCCTTTTAATCCTCCACGCAGTACACATGACTGTCTAGTTAGACATGTCGCGTACTGTACATGACTGTCTAGTTAGGAAACTCGCGCATAGAACGTGTGTACGCGAGTTTTCATACCGGAAACCCGCGTATGCGCCGTGCTACAGTTCATGATGCTTTTAAATATGGAATTCAGACTCAAACTTAATAATTGCTTGGATTAAAATGAAGAGCTCAGGGTGTAGGCTTACCTGCAACTTGCGGAATTCGATTTCGTCGATTCAATTGTCCACAATGATCGATCAAAGGTAGAATGACAAACTTGCTTTTTATGGCTCAAAGTTTCAAATGGTGAGTTTTTGTTTTAAATTTTCAACTATTTATAGAAATTATATTTCTTTATGTGGGTCTTTTTCTATAGTTTGAAAGTTCATTCAATTAATACCATATTTCTTTGTGCCTTGGAACAGGTTTGTCACTATTATAAAGTGTTGTTGCTATAATAGGGTGGTTTTGTTATTTCCAATACATTTTAGCATCTTTATTCAATCCACATTAACCTTGGGATTCAACCTTTTGCCACAGACTATGGTATTCTAAGCCATTAGTTCCCTGTTTTTACCATTGTTCTTCTGTGGATAGGACCCTTTTTTCATGAGTATCCTTCTTCTATGCCTAAATTGTCCTTTGGTGTTCATGCCGCAACTATTTCAGGTATAGGGGTCTCCTTTTAGCTATTTTACACACCAAATAAAGCTTCTTTTGAATCTCTTTTTACAAGCTATCCATTTATAGGACTCCCCTCCCTTATGGAGTTTCTTTAGGCCCAGGTCTAACTCCTTCAAAACAGACTTGACTGCTGAGTTAACTCGTCCGTTCAAGCTCGTTAATAATATATGAGCAGGCATCCACATTGGTGGTAGGTTATCTCTTTCTCAGACCATGCAGAATAATACGAGAAAGGATCGTTCTCTTTTCTTTTGAATTGAGAAGAGTATTCTCAGGTATAGGTTTATCACTTTTCCGGACCTGAGGGACTAAATTTACAGAAAAGGAACACCTGGTTTGAGCTTAGTTTTCTCTTTTTCGTGCTCTGGACCTAAACATGAAAAAGATTCCAAGTGTACTTTGTGTCTTTGTCATGCTCGTTAAACACTTCAAGAAAAAAGCAATGAGTTTATTGTTGTAAGCCCCATTTATCGTAACCAAATGGATCTTTCCGAGTGATCTTGCTTTCCTTCACACTCGTAAAATTCAAGCTATTTTATGCTGTTTTGGAAGCAGCGTTGGGTAGGTGGTAATTTAACCTTTTTTGGACCTCCCTGACTAAGTACGAAAAAGGTTCACCTTTTCTTCTACGGAATTTAAGAGAGTTCTTCTGTGGTATGTTTTATAATTTTTCGGCCTCAGGAGACTAAATTGGACAAAAAAGGACCCCCCTGGAGTCTTCTTTGGAGTTTTCAGACTCTCTAAATGTGAAAACACCAGCTGAGCATGTACTAGTTTGGGCTCATTAAATCCACGAATCAGTGACACTATCAAGCATTATTTTCCTGTCTCTTCAAGCTTGTTAAAAAATGAAGAGGGATCCGAGTTAAATTTCTTGGATTCGTTAAAATTTAATAGGGAAGGTAAGGAAGAAGTTTTCTCTTGTTTTCAGTAACGGAAGCATGTCATCCTTGAACATAGCACTCCTTGTCTTTTTCGATATCCATGTTTCAGTGGTCACCTTTCGTTTAGCTATTACTTTGAGTTTCTTACTCCTCCTCTTGTCCGTTATACCTGGGGAATTGATCATGTCTCCTACATGACAGATAGGTCTAGTTGTTCTATCTATAAGTTAACCACTGCCTTGGGTCATCTCTGTGTTGTGCTCATTGTTCAAGGACTAAACCCAAAGTCTGATCTATAGCCTGATCCCATCATTGTTACATCTGTTATCTATTGTGTCTCCCTTCTTTTGCCCAGTTCCTAGTCACTCTTGTGATCCATTGGAGGATCTATTTCCTTCCTTATCACAACATGGTTCCGTTTCAGTACTTCCTGATGAGGAAGACCTAGATTTTTGACGTTTGTACCTCAGGATTCATTTTCATCATTGGTGAATTCCTTTGCTTCAGTTGTTAATTATCATCTATTGATTGAAAAACTGTTGAATCCTTTCCATGTTCGACTTCAGCTTACCCTTATTCACATGGCTTGGATTGTACTAGTTCTTTGGGATTATTTATGAAGACCTTATTTCCTCCCCTATGGACTAAGTTGCACAATATTATTTTCTATTCATATACACAGCTTCCAGATCTTTGAAGACTCATCATTATTGTATATTGTGGCTTCGATCCACCTTTGTAATATACGTGGTTTTCATACCCGTATCATATGATGTACTCAAATATTGTAAAGGAGCTAGTGTTCCAGTAAATTGAACATAGCATCCTCAAATGTAACTTTGTATATGACATTACTATGTATTTGTTTCAGGTACTCTCTTTGCTCCATTGGATTTCTAAGTTCTCCAAATATAAATATTATAATGTATTTCGGCCATCGTTTCCCTCTGACCGCACACATTAGGGGGCATCTGTTATCCACCTGAATGGAACCTCTCCGTCCGAGTGCCGACATCCCTCATGTTGGCACACAAAAGGACATTTATGGATTGAGGGTTTCCTAAAACACTATAGATGGGATTATTATGAACTACGTTTATCATCCATCTAGCTGGTTATTTTTACCCTTTAGCTATGTCAAGTCATGTACGTGACTATTTAGATATGCAACTCGCGTGTTGTATGCGAGTCTCGGTTATTGCATCTCGTGTACAGATTTGTATGTGGGTTACCCTTAGAGAAACTCGCGTGTCATACGTGAGTTTCCAGTATTGATACCCGTGTACACGTCCCTTTGACATTAAAAATAAAAACACGCGATTACTTGAGATTAGTTAAGCACTTAACCTTAATCTCCTTAACTGTCTCAACCTCCTCAACCTTCAAAACTGCCTTATTTCACCAAGTATAAATACAGGCCTTGGGGAGGGTGTTAATTTCATACACTTGGAGAACAAAGTTACGCTAGTGGAGTTTTTACAGAAGTCTTTGGAGCAGTGGAACTCAGAATCCTTTGGCTGCAGAGGAGTCCTTGTCTCAGGCGTTGGGTTGTAGTCTGAACTTTTTCATTATTGTTAATAAAGAGAATCCTTCTTCAATATGTGTCTTGAATGTATCTCATATTGTTGATGTATATGTAACTTCAGAATGTATTCTTCTATGTATCTTATATATTGTAACCCGATGTTTATTTCGGGATGTTTCTATTATGTATTTGAGTCATGTGATCATGCCCCGATGTTCTGATCGGGAAGATTAATAATGTAAACAAGTCATGTCAAGTCATTAGGTAATTCCCCACAATTTCGGGGCACTCGGGTTATTATACACTAATTAAGGTGTAGGCTCAAGTAGTAATTGTTAGGTTGAGCCTATGTGTGAAAATGCAATTCAAGTAAACGGATGAATATAAATAGAGAGTGAGAGTCTCTCTATTTATCACTTGTGAAATACATCACTTGCTCTCCCAAGTGTGGCGCACTACTGAAGAAGGAAATTTTGGGACTAGACAGAAGACAGAAGACTACTGCTGTTTTTGGAGATCTCTTACTGTTTTGGTGCTGATTCTATCTTAGAGGAAGTTGCGGGGTTTTCTCCTTTATGGTTTCCCCGAGGAAAACTCTTTGTGTCTCTTGTCTCTTGTGATGTGCTTATGTTTTATTGCTGTGCTTATTATTCTCTCAGTGAAAAGATCCTAAGATCATAATGCTAGCTTAATGTGATGAAAAAATAACATGGTATCAGAGCTAACCTGAGAAGAAGACATTATGCAACTGTAGAAACTAGGGATTCCTAGTTTGTGGATCTTCCTCCATAGATTTTCAGCAAAAGTATGCTAGGATGACTCTCCATTGAAGGGTGCATCTTTCTGTCGAAGCGAAATTCAATTTCAAGCATTTTCAGTTTCGATGTGGAAATTAGGGATTTATACAGAAGAGGAATTTTTTGAGTGAGATCTGCATAGGATTTTTCTCCTCATCAAAACCGAATTTTAGAGACCTGGATCAATACATTTGGTTGGGTGAAACTCCGGGAAAGTCAAACCCTAGTTTGACCCTGAGCTAGGAGAAACCCTAAATACTAAAACTGATAGGTTTTGGTACAGTCACTATATTCCGAGATTGGAGAAGTCTCAAAAGATGAAAATTACAAGGCCTGAATATAAAATCCTTATGAATCCTGTGTCCAAAAATCAGATTCAGATTCGCTGTACTCCAGGAGATATGATCTCTCCAAGTTAGGGTTCTAGCCTCTTCCAGAATTCATCCCTAAACAGGAGATCTGGGGGGATCTGCAATATATTGATCTACAGAGGTCCAAATGGAATTCCTAAAGATGTTCCAGAAATGGCACGGACTGTACTTTCGGTGATCCAAATATCAGACTCAGAAGATGAACCAGTGACACGTGGCATGCCGTACAACTTTGATGTTCTGAACAGTCCTGTAACAGGTCACCTTTGGAAAAGGATCATAAATACCAAATGGTGAAACCAATTCTGATGAAACCTATGGTGTTGGATCAGGAACATGCGAGGTTACCTCAGTGAAAAATTTCAGACATAGAGGATCAGTAATTTCTGAGATATCACAAAACCAGTAACAGACATTTCTGCAGAAGAAATCAGAAAATTATGGCTTCCTGTTCCGGGAGCTTCCCTCCACTGTTTTCAGAAAAGGAGTACATTGGACAGCTCCATTTGAAGAGATATATCTGTTTGTCCAATCATATCTGAAAGATTCCAAGTTTTGAAAATTAGGGTTTCTGTGACAAACCCTAGATCAGCGAACTCCGGGACAAGACGGACACCTCAAATCGGTAAGATCTAATCCTTTGCTATTTCCATTTGAGGTTCTCATTTCAATATGATATATCACATCAGCTTGGTGACAAGATTGTCGAAGTTGACAACTTCCAAGCCTGGAAGTATATGATCTCCCTGGTCCTGGAAGAGAATGAATTAGACTCCTACATTCATGAGGAGGTTCCAGTTCTAGAGGGAGATGAGGCAAAAGCCTTGCAGAAGAGAAGATGGGAAGTGAAGACCAAGCTCTTACAGTTCATTCCAAGAAGGGAAGAAGAAAACCTCATTACTCCAAAGGTAAGGATCCTCATCATAAAGACAACTTTAGAAGAGATTTGTCTAAAATAAGATGTTATACATGTGATGAAAGAGGACACTTTGCATAAGAAGAAATGAAACAAAACAAGACATCATGCTCATGCTGCAGAGGATGATGAACCAACCAAAAAGAAATCCAGATATGAAAGTGAAGATTCTTCAAGCGAGGATGAATATGTTCTGATATCAGCCCTCACAGATAACATTACTCATGGTAGTGATGATTGGCTTATAGATAGTGGGGCCTCCAATCATATGACGGGATTCAAGGAATCCTTTGTAAGACTGTCAGAACATGAATCACCTCACAAGGTGAAACTAGGAGATGACTACCAAAATCCAATAAAAGGTAGCGGGGAATATTCATACAAGCTAGACTATGGTAAGTCTCTAACAATGAAAGAAGTATTGTTTGTGCCAGGACTGAAGAAGAACCTTCTATCCATTTCAGCATTGGATGAAAAAGGAATGCGGGTGGCATTCATAGATGGTCAAGTCATCATATGGCCAAAAGGAAAGACTATCAATGATGTGGTAGTGATTGGAGAACAAGAAGGAGGCTTCTACAAATTGAAGTACCATCCAGAACAAGCCTTGATCCATGACATAGTAGAGCCAAATGAGCTTTGGCATAGAAGTCTTGCACATGTGCATTACAGAGCACTACCTATTGCAAGCAAAGCTGTTGAAGGTCTTCCAGAATTTCAAGCTATTTGAAGGGAAGAACAAAAATTAGAATATGACCTAAATAAACCAGTTGAGGAATGTGAAGATCCAGAATGCAGAGACCATGCAGTCATATGAGTCTCTCAAATCAAGAACAACTTGAAGCGGTAAAATAATAAGTGAAGAATGTAGAAGTGGTGATGGCCACCTTGAATGGCCTCCCAAGATCGTAGGATTCATTCATGTGAGGAATTTGTGCCAGAAGGAAGTGATTACTTTCAATAGACTCTAGAAAGAGAACTCACAAGAAGAAGAAGCTCGAGAAGAGAAGATGGGAGCAACTGAAGATCAAGATCTTACCATCCAAAGAAGATCCCTCAATCAATGAGTAATATGAAGATCTCAACTCTTGAAGAACTTCTTATCCTCCATATCATTTGGATAAGAAATGATGCTACCATGAATCAAGAAGACGATGAAGCTAAAGGATCAAGAAGCAGTCTACCCACGAAACAAATAAAGATAAGTATTCAATTGTTATTTAATGATATTGTTTTGTTATGCATTTGTTTATATTCAATTGATGTATTATGAATGATAGGATGTTTGCATTTACGATAGTATACTACTAATATGCATGTGATGGGTAAGTAGCTCATGGTGCTATACAACTCTCCATTGCTACTTATCTAGAATGAAACCTCTTTGCTGACATATTGGATTAGTGCACAATCTCAATGTTGTCCTGGTAGAGATGGAAGGAATCTAGAAAGTTTCAGTGAGATATGGATGAATGTTGTATTGGCTAAAGTAGTTGCATGATCATATATTTATGCATAAGTATTTGCTAGTATGAATATTATTTATGAAATGTTCTAACCATACAAATGCATTTGACTTGTAGGAAAGATCGCATACATAACCAC
>LPNX010696665.1:68603-115296 GCA_001517045.1 Pseudotsuga menziesii | reverse complement strand
GTTATGTGTCGATGCACTACTATTCTAGGTATGGAGGTGTGGTAGAGTACAAATGGAATCTTCCTTGGACAAGGGAAGTATGCAGTAGAGATCCTGAAGAAGTTCGGGATGATGGACTGCAAGGATATGGCTACACCTATGGCATCGAACCTGAAGCTATTGAGTGATGCTTCATCAGAGTCGGTTTATGCTACGATGTATCATCAGATGATTGGGTCATTGATGTACCTGACGAACACGAGACCAGATATTTGCTTTGCTGTGAACTCCTTGAGCCAGTACCTAACAGATCCGAGAAGTGTTCACTTGACTGCTGCAAAGCATATTCTGAGGTACCTGAAGGGTACAATTGATTATGGACTCAAGTACGATGTGAATCAGAAGATTAACCTGGAGGGTTATGTTGATTCAGATTGGGCAGGCAGTGCCATCGATAGGAAGAGTACTTCTAGATGCTGCTTCAGTATGGGATCAGGTGTGATCTCTTAGTTTAGCAGGAAGCAATCCTGTGTGGCACTGAGTACAGCTGAAGCAGAGTATGTCGCAGCTTGTTCAGCTAGTTGTGAGGCAGTATGGCTGCGGAAGCTACTGTCTGATATATTTGATCTCCAGTTGAATGCTACTTGTATACATTGTGACAACCAGAGTTGCGTGAAGTTGTCATAGAATCCAGTGTTCCATGACAAGTCGAAGCATATCAAGATCAAGTATCACTATATCAGGGATATGGTGCAGAGAGGAGTAGTGAAGCTCCTGTATGTTGCGACGGAGGAACAGATAGCTGATGTATTGATGAAGCCATTGGCTAGGATGAAGTTCGAGTACTTCAGAGATAGACTTGGTGTTCTCCAGATCGAGGCTTCCTCCCAGAGAAAGTGATGAGACCCATAGCCATTCTGACATGGTGAGAGGTTTGGTTCCTTCCATGGTCAGATGTAAGGGCTGAGCCATTTTGACATGGTGAGAGGATTGGTTCCTTCCATGGTTAGATGTAAGGGCTGAGCCATTCTGTCATGGTGAGAGGATTGGTTCCTTCCATGTCAAATATGAGTACTGAGATCCATAACCATTCTGACAAGTAGGTCAGATATAAGGGCTGAGCCATTCTGTCATGGTGGTAGGGTTGCTCCCTTCCATGTCAGATATGAGTGCTAGCCATTCTATCGAGAAAGACAGATGTAAGAGAAATCACCATTCTAGGAATGGAGGCACCTGGTCAGTTACCAGGAACACTCAGTGTAAGAACTGAGTAGCCATTCTGATGTGATAGAGGGATGTGTTCCCACTTGATCAGATGTAAGGGTTGAACCATTCTGTTCATGGCTAAAGGATTAAGTTCCTTCCATGTTAGATGTGAGTGTTGGCCATTCCGATGAGCAGGTCGGATGTAAGGGCAACTGCCATTCTCTAGGAGAATGGAGGCGCCTGGTTAGTTACCAGGTATCTCAGTCGAGGAGGACTGGGGGCCATTCTGATAGGATTGCTGGGATGTGTTCCCCTCATGATCAGATATGAGTGCATGCCCTTCCATCATTGTGAGCAGGATGTGTTCCCACCTGGATGGATGTAAGTGCTGAGCCTTGTCACAGATGATAGTAGGTGTGTCCTATCATGATGGTGACTATAAGTGCTGTGCCATTTCACAGATGACAGTAGGTGTGTCCTATCATGCTGGTGACTGTAAGTGAAGTGCCATTTCACAGATGGTAGTAGGTGTGTCCTACCATGTTGGTGATTGTAAGTGCAGAGCCTTTTCACAGATGGTAGTAGGTGTGTCCTACCATGCTGGTGGATGTGAGCGATGTGCCTTTCCACAGATGATAGAAGGTGTGTCCTATCATGCTGGAGGTTGTAAGTGCTGAGCCATTTCCCAGATGATAGTAGGTGTGTCCTATGATGCTGGTGGTTGTAAGTGCTGAGCCATTTCACAGATGATAGTAGGTGTGTCCTATCATGCTGGTGAATGTGAGTGTTGGGCCTTTCTGATGGGATTGTAGTTGACTACATGATCAGATGTGAGTGCTGGGCGTGCCTTTCTAACGAGCAGATCAGATGTAAGTGTTGGGCGAAGACCTACATGAGGGTAAGCCTACAACCAGCATGAAAAAGGGCTGGCTCTGTAGAACTTCCTATGACAAGAAGAATCATGAGATAGCACCAGTGTTGATCCAGATCGAGTGATGATACAGATCTAGTAATGATGATCCAGCAGTGATGATCCAGATCCAGATCCAGATCGAGTGATGATCCAGATCCAGATCCAGATCGAGTGATGATCCAGATCCAGTCCAGTGATGTTGATCCAGATCGAGTGATGATCCAGATCGAGTGATGATGATCCAGATCAAGAGATGATCCAGATCTAGTGATGATGTTTGATGATGATCCAGATCGACAGATGATCCAGATCTAGTGATGATGTTCCATGCTGATCCAGATCGAGAGATGATCCAGATCCGATGATGACTTGAAGATGAAGATGACTTGAAGACAAAGATGAATTGAAGACGAGATGATCCAGTTGATACAGTGCTGAAAATTGTGTCGAAAGAATACCTTCCTAGTTAAGAGGGAGTGTTGATGTATATGTAACTTCAGAATGTATTCTTCTATGTATCTTATATATTGTAACCCGATGTTTATTCTGGGATGTTTCTATTATGTATTTGAGTCATGTGATCATGCCCCGATCTTCTGATCAGGAAGATTAATAATGTAAACAAGTCATGTCAAGTCATTAGGTAAGTCCCCACAGTTTCGGGGAACTCGGGTTATTATACACTAATTAAGGTGTAGGCTCGAGTAGTAATTGTTAGGTTGAGCCTACGTGTGAAAATGCAATTCAAGTGAACGGATGAATATAAATAGAGAGTGAGAGTCTCTCTATTTATCACTTGTGAAATACATCACTTGCTCTCCCAAGTGTGGCGCACTACTGAAGAAGGAAATTTTGGGACTAGACAGAAGATAGAAGACTACTGCTGTTTTTTGAGATCTCTTACTGTTTTGGTGCTGATTCTATCTTAGAGGAAGTTGTGGGGTTTTCTCCTTTATGGTTTCCCCGAGGAAAACTCTTTGTGTCTCTTGTCTCTTGTGATGTGCTTATGTTTTATTGCTATGCTTGTTATTCTCTCAGTGAAAATATCCTAAGATCATAATGCTAGCTTAATATGCAACTCGCGTGTTGTACGCAAGCCTCGGTTGCTGCATCTCGCGTACAGATTTGTATGTGGGTTACCCTTAGAGAAACTCGCGTGTCATACGTGAGTTTCCAGTATTGATACCCGTGTACATGTCCCTTTGACATTAAAAATAAAAACACGCAATTACTTGAGATTAGTTAAGCACTTAACCTTAATCTCCTTAACTGTCTCAACCTCCTCAACCTTCGAAACTTCCTTATTTCACCAAGTATAAATACAGGACTTGGGGAGGGTGTTAATTTCATACACTTGGAGAGAAAAGTTATGCTGGTGGAGTTTTTACAGAAGTCTTTGGAGCAGTGGAACTTAGAATCCTTTGGCTGCAGAGAGTCCTTGTCTCAGGCGTTGGGTTGTCATCTGAACTTTTTCATTATTGTTAATAAAGAGAATCCTTGTTCGATATGTGTCTTGAATGTATCTCATATATTGTGGTTTGATAAATACTTGTGTTTCATCATTTTGTATATGATTTATCTAACCTGTTTATATATATGTATCATCTCGTATTTGGAAGATTGACTCTTGACAGGTGAAGGAGAAGCATCCCTGAAGACTTTGGAGGAGAAGTAGAGCGGAAGAGGACAAGCTAGGATCAACCGTCGTGTGTTGGGTGAGTCTTTCCTATCCTCTTATTTCCTTTACTGCACTCTAGAGTCAGTTGCCTACAAGTTTCTGAAGTATGTTGGTAACCCCAGACCTTCGGTTATAAGGTGTTTATTCCTGTACAACACATAGGTTCATGTTGGGATTATCTCCTATTACTTATCCCTTAAGACAAGTGGCCAAGGGAGGAGCCAAAGCCAAGTTTACCTAGTCAGGGTCGCAATAAAAATCATTTGAGGATCTCAAACACAATCTCTACTGAGCGCCAGTGCTCACTCTACTAGACCTACAACAACCATTTGAGATTGAGACAGATGTCTCAGACTATGCTATCAGTGTTAGGTTGCATTTACCATAAGCATTTGGGAGATAACCACCTTCTTGGGCCTGATGCATGTTTGCTACCTGGTTTGAGGGAGTTGGTTTTGGTTCTGAGAAATATCATATTTTTGTCTAATATTTTTTAATTATTATTTTCTATTTAAAATAAGATTTTTCCAAGAAACTCACTATAAACTTGTATATATTTGTAATTGTGTATATGTATTTAGTGTTTTTTTTAGGTTTATTTTAGGTTAGGTTAGTCTTTAGCCAGCCAACAGAGCCATTAAACTCATTGAGTGTAGCTACTCCAAATGAATAGGGGTTTCTAAACACCTTTGGTTTGGTTTATCACTCCCTTGTTGGCCATAGTACTTTTTTTTCAGTCAATAGGTTTTTGATGTTTAGGTTTTTCTCATTTATTCTTTATGTTAAAAAGGTCTTACTGGCCTCCTTTTAACTCAGTTCTTACATATGAGTGTATTCGACACATCTCTTTTCATAGATAAGATACCACCATTTAGATCTAGTTTTTATTGATTAACAATTTACAATGTTTTTCTAGTCAATTCATTAATAGAATTTGGGTTTTACCGTACTAGTATTTTTTCTGCAAAATATTCATGTGAATTTATATTTTTTATTGTTTCCCTCATTTCATTCTCCAAATAATTCATATCAATACGGTACGATCCTCTAATGTGTCCCTACAAGTTACTCCTCCTACAACCCCACCAACTTATCCCCCCACAACTCCCACCACTTTGTCCTCTCACCATCTACAACGTCAAACCCTATATGAGGAGGGGGCATATCAGTTTCTACCGACATCCCAATTGGCCACACAGGTCCTACACCTACGTCACAAACATGTAAAAAGAATTAATACCAAATATACATAAATACATGTGTATGAGTCATCAATTGTATAGAATATGTATACAACAAGTAACACACATACCTCGAGCATCCCAACCATGAACGAGTACCAATAACTTTAGATCCCCCTGGAAATCCATCCCACTCCAGAGAGATCATTCCATAGGGTCAATTCGTTGCCTCTAGATCTAGAAGTAGCATGGAGAGAAAATATCTCCCACATTCCCTCCTCCATCCTTGGGAATCACTCACCCCCAACATGTAATTCAAGGTTCTTGAGGCTCCCTTGAGAGCATCACTATTGGTATCCATAGAGATGGAAATCGCTCAAAAATTCATGATCATGCTACACTTACATATGTGAATTTCCTAAAACCACTTTGGGATCTATCGAACAACATCCACATCAGCGAATGTAGCATCATCAATTCCCATGCCACCCTATGTTTGGCCATCACCCACTCCACTAATAGGAGCTAGACACCAATGACCTTTTTGGGGATCATGACCCCAAGAAATCATACCATAATGGTGTCCACCACTTGAATGGATAGTGATGTGACCCAAGAGATCCCAATCTTCCCAATAACTTGAGCTAGAGGACTCCCACCATTGTATTGATCAATAATCTGATCAATAGTGCGATGCTCCCCCATTGATGGGAGAATATCATCCTTCACCCCACGGATGAGAAGACCTGTTAGGAAATATATATCCTGATATATGATGCTCAGGTTTTCACCACCCACGTGGAAACGCACCTAATTGGAATCCCACATACGTACGATTTCTCGAAGGAGAGTGTCATTCAGTTACATAAAAGGGAAAAAGAAAATCTTGAGAAGATCTGATCAACTACAACTTTCCTAGCCAAAAGCTGGGGAAAATCATCATAATGGCACTCTCACCACTCTACGTATGCCATCACAAGACACCTGTGGCCACAAAACAAGTCAATCCTAGAATATCATAAGCAAATAATTATCTCAAAATCACACAACTTTTTGCTTACAATTCTGTGCTACTCGCGAGAACACACAATTATACATGTACATGGGATAAACATACCATTAGTCGTGCTTAGCTCAACTATACCATACTTAGCCACACAACAATATTGTGTAGGACATACATAGTTCAATTGTGTAAACCACACGACTATTCACTGAAAAGTCACATAAGATTAGCGTGCAGCTGAAGCTTGCATCTCCCATGTGATGCTTGACTAATGAGGAAATACCCATGCAAGATAGTGCAGGAGACCCCTCAAAACCCATGCAACCAGCCAAAAATTCAAATAGTTGATTCTATGGCCAAATTAACCCCTTCAGCTAAAAATTAACCAAACAGAAATGATGAGGAAGATTTTAAGGCTTACTTGGAACTTGCAGAATGTAAAACCAATGGTCAAATCTCTCGGAATCAACAAAAATGGTCTGGGAATATCACACGTCAAATGGTACAATGATTCTGAAAATTGGGCCCCACCCTTATTTATAGGAAATTATCTTGATTTTCAAAAAACTCGTACGGAAAAACCATAACATCATTTGACAACCCTTTCACACCACCATGATCAACATCTCGATCACTATAGCATGGTCCCATCTTGTATGTCATCCAAGAAACTTCATCCAATAGCTATTTTTTATAGCCATCCCATAGATGTGCTCATTTTTTGTCAAAAATATGCATTGTCAATACTCTTGTCATAATCTATATTATGCTTGGGTATTTTCTTCATGTGTTGAGGATTATTATTAAGAAACAACCTCTCACATTATTACGATGGTGCAAGGACTCCTCCCACATGTATATCATCTCATCTTGACATATAGACAACGTTTTCCCTTTGATCACATTGCACTTACCCAATATTCTTGTAGATAACTATAGGGTTCTATTTATTGATTACAATGTGACATCAATGCCTTCCTCGAGAATAGTAGGCTCCCCCATGGGTGTGCGTGGCATTACAACCCATTTCATATTTTGGCACCCATGATGTTGAACCCCCACAAGTCTGATAAATATGATCACTAACCCACTTTGTCAAGTTGAAACTGTATGTCATTTCCTTGCATATTGCTACCAATACCCCTCAGATTCCTTGCCACATGTTATGATTATGACTCACAAATAACCTCTCATCCCCCTCATAAACAATCTACCATCTGAATTTCCCTTCATATCAACAACCCTTGAGAAGACATAAACAAGGACCCCAATGTCTAAAGACACAAATTCATCTCAGTTATCCCTACATCAACCCTTGAGAAGACACCAACGGGGACCCCACCCTTTGAAAACACAAATTCCACTCAGTTATCCCTACATGAGTATTTTGCATGGTATTGATTCATGGGGCACCCCTCTTCTCATCTACAAAAATCCATTACATCATATCATCAAAATAACTCCCCGACTCACTCAAAACCATGGGAGTCTCACCCATATAAAGTGTTTCCTCAACTCACCCAAAATTGTGGGAACTCACCAATCAGCTTTCCACACAAAGAGTAATTGATGCACACAAAATCGTGGGGATCCCGTAATATTATTATCTTGACAACACCCTTTGGTCATCCTTGATCATTGTATTTGAGTTCATCTAGACCCAACACTATCAGTCTTGTCATTCACCTTAACTCATCAGTATTGTGTCTCTAATAAAGCCCTTCATATGTAGTATATTCCCCTTCGTTACACCCTATGTTTGCATTTGAAGAATGGTGTCGTCGGTTACTCACCCCTATTTACATCGATTAAGGGAAGTCATGAGCCCTGTGCTTATAAACCAGTCTTGTGTTAAATTTGTCAGTCTCCCAGTTGGTTGCAAAATTATCTCGATTATTGATATAAGACTCTCATCTCATCATATGTTTTACCTCTCATCAACATCAAGACATCAAATTCCGAGAGTTGCAATAGTTGCAGTTGTACCTTGGGGTCCCTTCTCATCAATATAAGGGATTACCTTGAAATAAGTAGGGAGATCCATTATCTCTCCCTAATTTAGCGGTATCCTTTATGTTTAACATCAACAAATCCATCATAGTAGGGGGATTTGTACGTTTTGGTGGTAAAAATGTTCACATTTATGATAAATGGTAGTAGCCTAACCAACATAGTGAAGTTATCTCAACAACTTCACCATTATTCAGGTCCCCCACCCTAGTGGGATGTTCATGGCCATCAGTAGTTTTGCATCTTCGGCACTAGTAACACCATTTCCAGGATTCATTTATTCATACAAGGATTGAATCCACCTTCTTCCTTGTAGTAACAATATCAAGAGTCGACCCCTTGATCCCCTCTTCTTTGTAATCTATCTTGACATATTTTCACGAGCATAGGTATGCCTCTCTTGTTTGCATAAAACACAACTATTCTTCATAGCCTCAACGGTCATCACCAACAATTTTCCCCCATGGGCAGGTCTTTTTCACCGACAAATGTTTGATAACTTATTAGAACATAGAGATAAAAGAAACGATGATGCATTATCAACCCTACAGTTCCCTTCGAACCCCATACATCAAGGGGCATCTATTAATGCTTAAATTTCGCATACATATGACATTTAGTCTAATCATGCAGAAAAGCACCATCAACATATAGAATGCAACTCACTAAAGACATCCTCATCAAATCCAGAAGACAAATTGAGTCCCAAAATGCCAAAATCAGTAAAAAAAAACCACATGACTAAAAGCACTAGAAACCCATGCTATTAGCGCAACTAATCTGTACAATCACTTGAACGTGATTTCGCTCAAAACCCATGTGACTGTTAAAGCATTAGGACCACATATTTCTGCATCACATTGAAGGCTCAGAACAACTATCTTGGATCCAAAATTCGAACAAGGACTCCTCACATGCTTGGGAGTATTGAATAACCCCTCTCATGTTCTTCGTTAACCAATTCAAAGGATGGAGTGTTCACATATGGATCTAGATGTTTCTTGTCCTCCATTTGGATTATAAAAGGAATCCATGGTCATGCATTCCATAGGAAAAAAATCAGAGCAAAGTTATGATGTTAGAATTGCATTGAGAGCTCCTCTTTGAATTTACTTCCTCCCTCATATTGGCATATATAAATCTCCCTCGCTCTCTTCCCCTTAGAGGCATGTGTTTTTTCATTGTTCTATCCAAGTTATCTTGCAATTGTGTGGACAAATAGAACCCCCTATAGGAAATTGTTGGATTCCCTTGAAGCTTGTAGCTCTTAGGTGACACTATTGTATTTAGTTGGACCATTGGGCAATAAAAACTTGGTTTGTCAGTTAGAACACTCTTATTCCATCTTATTTGGTTTATCTCTTACCCCCCTTTTACTTCAATTTATTTCTTGTTGTTTTGTTTTGTTTTTGTTTCTAATCAAAAGTTTGTTTAACCATTTGGGCTTTTAGTTACTAAATTCTCAAACACAAATACTGGGTCCATGCTGCAACCTCAAGGATACTCTCACTCTAGCAAGGTTTTCCACTCTTATGACTATTTTTCCCACAACACATCCATTTTTCTAAATCCCTATTCTTATGTCTGTTTTTAGCCACATGTTTTAGTATTTGATCCACCGACACAATATTAAGACCTCCTCATTAACATTTCAAATACTTTTGAGAACTATAACATCACCACTCAAAACTTGTTAAATTTTACATTCAAGTAATTTCTCTAATCCACTAAAACCAAAGACTTATTTCTAAGCGGTTTTTAGAAAAATTACATTATTACTCAACGTTGGTTATAATTTGCAATTTATTTTTCTAATCTACCACTTGGGAAGACTTATTTCAAAACACAAAACCTCCTTATCCCCAATTAAATCATATAATTTTATTATAAAATATATTTCATTTCATGCCATTTTAATAGACAATATGGCCTTAAACCTCAAAGCTTGCATGCAATTTTATTCTAAAATATATTTTTAAATCAAAGCACAAGGCCCTCGTTCTCTCCTTAAGCATTGATAGGAAAGATAGGAAATAAGCATTGATGTGAGTGCATGTGTTCACATGTGTAATAAAATTTAGTGTAGTCCATAATAATTCGGCGTGTATTTAAATACGTTGTATAATGTACAAAATGAAATTAATTTGAAGTTGCATAAGGCTTTTAGTAGTGTGCTATGAACAAATATTTTTTGTCTATTACTTACCATATTAATATGTTTTCTTCATTTTATTATTTTTATATATTATTAATTATTTTATTAAAATTAATTATATTAATTGATTTTTGTATGTTTATTTTTCAAATCCAAATAGTCAATTTTGTTTTCAAATGCATGAAAATATTTTACATTATTATTTTTAATAAGAGTAGACTATTTATTCTTTTGGTAAGCTTTGGTTGGAATCCTGTAATTTTTTTTTGGTAAAGTTTAAATTTCAAAGAGTTCAAATTGTGTCTTTGAATCCATAAATAGATTCAACACTCTCAAATACCCGGATGGCACCAAGATTGTGCAATTTCCATTGCTAATATATGTGATTATAAGATTTTTTTTACAAATTTTCAAGTAAACTCTAAAAAACCAAGATGAAAAATAAAAAATTGAATCTATAAAATGTTTAAACTACACCATTTTTATATATTATAAAGGCATATTTGAGAACCATCAATATTTATATATATATAATCAAATGAAAAAAAAAAGTGAAAGGTATATAAGAATGCTTTGTATGTTCTTCATGAGAGCAATTGAAATAGCTATAAATTTTGAATAAGAGTTTGGATGTAACAATTTGACATCTTTAATCAGCAGAGCTCTTTTAGTTATGAGTTGCATATGCACCTCATCACACCACAATTGAGAAAATGCATCCAATCAACTAACCTCATTATCAAACACATACTTGCAGTGTAACTTCCAAGTAGTATATAAAGAATAAACTCTCATGCAATGTGAGATTGAGAATCCCAAATCATCAATCTGGAGTTTCTCAACAAAACCACACAACAATGCAAATATCCTTTCAAAATGTCTACCAATTGAGATTTAACATAAGCCCAACAAGAATGAGAAAATGAGCATTCCCATAAAATATGCTTCACTGACTCAAACATCAAGTAACAAGGGCAAAGGCCATTACAAAGATTGCTTTTGGCCTACTGGGACTTGAAAGGAAGACCTTCAAATATCACCAACCAAGCAAAGACCAGGATATTATAAGAAAGTCTAATTAACCAAACACCATGCAGCCATTGAATCCACTAGCTCTTAGCATCCATAAAAACCCATCGAGCGTTAAGAATAGGACTTAAGTCATATCACTCATGCAAAATGGAGTAGAGCTTAAAAGAATCATACTAGGACAAAGGGCGCCTGAAGCTCCACTCTATGTCTGTCTGAAAGGGGCTTGCCATATCAATATTCTCATGAGGAATAAGCCCAATGATTTCCATAAAAGAGGGTCGATCTTCCAAAGACAAAGCACACTCTCAAGCCACAGTTCGTCGGTTTTTCTAGGTACGAGCATTGAAGTCTGAAAGATCGCTCCATAAGAAACATACTTTCTACTAAGCCTTCTTACCTAGCAAGTACATTCCTATTTCCAAATCCAAATCAATTGCTTAGCTAGATCCCAACATGATCCACTTCCTAACATCTATCAATGAACCAGACCTACCACCCTTTTCCAAGTAGCCCAAATACTCCAAAAGATGAAACACCCCATTAGAGTAAATTTGGATGAAAAATGGTCCTCCCAACCCTAATTCATTTTCCATGTCATCAAGTATTAGCCAATCAAAATGCTTAAAAATTGAAAAGAGGTACAACTAAAAAAATTGGAGGCAAAAAAAAAACTACTTATTTGGATTGTATGTTCAACTTATCTCCATGTATATTTACTCAAATTTCAAGCGGGAGCACTCGTTGGATGCGGAATTAAATTCTTCATCCAATGAGTACCCAATTGCATACTTTTAACATCATCTACATAAAATAAATAAATAAAAATACATTCAAAAAACATGTTTTTCTCTCACTAAAAACGCGTTTTTCTTAATGTATTTTTAGTTTTTCAAGATGTGGATGTTGTTAAAAGTATGCAAGTTGGGTACTCATTGGATGAATAATTTCATTCTGCATCCAACGAGTGCTCCCGCTTGAAATTTGGAAAACCTACAAAGAGATAAGTTGAAAATATAATCCAAAATAATAGTTTTTTTTACTGTCTCTACTATTATTTTATTAGTTTCCATAGGATTTACTTAGGAGGACCATTTTTCATCCAAATTTCCTCTAATGCTACAATTTGAAAATTATGAGGAGCATAATTAACATTACATATACCAAACTGACCCCTGATTTAGCCAATGTGGGGGGGTTGAAAGCAATATGTACCTCAACAAACCCTGCCAAGGGGAGGAGCCCTCCAAACATCTAACCACCCATTTATCACCCAAAATGTTGCCTTAAGTCATTACATAAATCAAACCAAGGCCTCCATAATCCTTAGGCATAATGGAAACATCCCAAGGGACCATGGGAAGGTCACAAGCTCCACCATACTTCACCCATAAATAGGATCAAAGAATCTGCTCCAACTGACGAAACTAGGCCTTGTTAGGGAGCCAACAAGATAAATAATAGATGTGGGAGGCCTACAAAATCCTACTTACCAAAGTCAACTTTCCAGCAAAAGGAAAGTCCTTGCACTGCCAAACAATTAATTTACATTACAACCTATCCAGAAACCAATCCTACATTGCAACTTCAGAGAGGTCAACCCCAAAAGGAATACCAATGTATCTCACAATAACCCCCGACCAAACCAATCTCTAAATATTTGGAATCCACTCAGGCACATCCTCAAGACCAACAAGCCAGTAATCTATCTTCTTGTCACTAAAAATAGCCCCTGAAACCTCACAGAACACCAAAAGACAATTCTTAGTAGTTGCAACTAAATCTTGTTTAGCAGAAACAAACAAAACATTGATTCATACAAAAAGTGAGTGTTAACCATCTCCTCCCCCTCAGGAAGAGAAATACCTCAAAGACGAACCCAAGAATGGGTTGCTTCCAATAGATACCCAAGAGCATCTATCGCTAACACATAAAGGTGAGGATTCAATGGGAATCTAGGTCTAATTGACCTATGAAGATCTATGCAAGGAGACAAAACATTATTCAACAAAATGAAATTGGAGGCCCAAGAACAAACAGTGATAATCATATTAGCACAAGGCAAGTCAACATGTCCATAAAGAAATTCCAATCAATACAATCATAGGATTTGTCGAAGTTAATTTTCAAAAAGAGGGCATACTGATCAGTCACCTTAGGCCACTCCATGGCCTCCCAAACTGACAGAAAAATATCCAAAATAAATTAACCTTGGACAAAACATGTTTGCTCTCGACAAACAATTCTTCGAGCCACCTCCCAAACTCTCAAGGATAAATCCTTTGCCATAATTTTGTAGGCAACACTCAACAAAGTAATCAAACACTAGCCCCCAATAGTATCTCTAGCAAATTTCTTTGGAATAGGATTGATCAATCCCTGGTTAATAAATTATGAAAGGTTCTCAATAGAAAAAACCTCTTGCACAAGGTTACATAAATCATTTCCTATTGTATCCCACATCACCTTGTAAACTCACAAAGTAAACCCAATACCTAGAGAATTCACATTCTGCATGGATGTGAGGGCAACAAAGGGTTCCTCTTTTGTGAAAGCTCCATCCAACTTGTCTCGGTCACTAAGCAAGACCTTATGTGGAACCACTCTATAGCAGGAAACCCTAGTATCCAAAACCAACTCCGACAAAAGGTAAGTGAAAATATTTTGAAAATGAGCACTAAACATACCTCAGATCTTAGTTGGGTTCTCCTCAAGAGTCTCATATGCACAACATAGGCCCACAACCATGTCCACTACTACTTTCTTCTTCATGAATTTGAACAAAAACTTGAACCCTTCATTTCCCTCTTGAATCCAATGCTATCTACCATGAACCCGAGCCCCTCTAGCAACATGATTCTCCTCCTTATGCACCACCATCTCACACTAAGCAACATCCTCCTAAAGGGAAATATTATGCAAGTCCTCCTCTAGAAGAATATGTATCTCCTCTAGTTGTCGTTGGGCCTCTTGGAGTACCCTCTTGCACTTTCGCACGATCACACGACCCCGCCCCTCATGAATTTCATAGAATGACAAATAGTTGCTTCCCACCACAAAATCCAACCACTACCTCCCTGAGGACGAGAAACAAGGTTCCAAACATTATGTACCAGAGCATGGAAATATCTAGACTCCAAATGGGAGACACACTTGAAAAAAGATGAAGGTTTGGAGTCCACCACATGCCCTACTGAAATAGAGGTCATAATGGGTAGATGGTAACCTATTGCTACAATGAAAATTTTTGAACCCAAATTGGGAGAAGAAAACTCTAGACTATAGTTGATGGTTTACTTGGTCCAATTTTAGACAAAGCTCTACCCGAGTTCAAGCCATATTAGATCAAATTTATGGTCCATATGAAAAAAATTAAATACTTATTTTTAGTTTTTCCAATATTATTGAAAACTTGTATACTTGGTCCAATGTTAGACAAGGCTATACGAGAGTTCAAGAAATATTAGATCAGATTTATGGCTCATATAACATAAAATAAAAATACTTATATCTAGGTTTTCCAATATATTGAAAAAGCATATTTTAAATCTAACATAATCGTTTACATATGGAAACTTTAAGAACTTATTTTTAGTTTTGTAAAACCATTATATACCATGTTTTCACACTAATCCTTTTCAAATCCTGATTTGGTTAAAGTTAAAACATAAAGTTTATAGACCATAAATCATCTGTTTATATAATCAATGTTCTTTGACCCATAAAATTTGTTGGAATTATGTAATTACTCCACCGCCACGCTGCAACATATTTTGAAGAGGCAAGATCAGCTGCCGGAACTTTGAAGAGCCATCATCATTCAGCTTGTGGCTGCCACAACACTGAAGAGTCACAACACCGCCACACCACCTCAATGCCTGACAAAGCAACAAATTATTAAGTCATAAAAAACTATTTTTTATATGTCAGCTGAGTGGATCTATTTTCTAAAGAGGCAGCGCATTTTGTCAAACTCTGTCAGACTGTAACAGACAGTAAATTATTCACAAAGAATCTCGTTTTTGTATAAACGAAGGGCCAACTTGTATTTAATGACCGACTTAGCCATAATCCTATATATACCTAGTTTGTAAACCATATTTGAGACGCTGAATATGAACATTAGAGCGTAATAGAAACATAGTTGAAACTATGATATTTTCCTGTGTAATTCTGTGTTTTACTCTGTTTTTGAAAAAACTGAGTTTTTTTTTTATGTCAAGTTGTTGTAGCAGCTTGTGTTTTAGTGTGAATATTGTTTATTTATTTAGTAGAATGTGTGTGATAAGTTTTTGGATGCATGGGTCATCAAATCAATGAAAAATAGTGAGCTACAACAAAGCTGCAACAGAGTTGTGTATGAATTGTGAGTGATGTCAGCAGTCACAGCTAGTTGATTTAAGCATATAGAGTGTTGCCGGCCGTAACAGTCTGCTACAACACCTTCTACTGGGTACTGTTAGCAGTAGAAACGAAGCTACAACAGTTCTGTAGGAATAAAAATTTATTTTGTAAAGTCTGTCAGTGAGTCGCAGCCAACAATGTACAGCTTTCCTGTAGGTTGTTTTTGAAGCTGTTCGTAAAGTTTTTAGTGTTGTTGTTGAAGCAAGCAACACTCCCCTGCTTTCCCCATAGTGGTATCAGAGCGTGGTTAAATATCTCTTTTGTGTCTAAGATCCTGGTTGAGTTTTATTTCTCATTTGTTTTTGAAATTAATTGAAATGGCTACTAACAACAATGTAGTGCAGCTACAAATTTCAGTGTTGTCTGAAAGAAATTATGACACATGGTTTATTAAAATGAGAACTATGCTACATGCTCAGGATCTTTGGGAGTTTGTTACGATTGGATATTCTGAACTAGCTGATCAAGCGGCTGAGTTGGCTCTGAAAAATGCTGAATGTGTTTTGTTGAAGGAAAATCAGAAGAAAGATAATAAATCTCTTGGTCTTATTCAACAAGGCCCAAGTGAATCCATTTTTTCGAAGATATCAAGTGTTGAGTCTTCAAAGAAAGCTTGGGACACTCTTGAAACATGCTATCAAGGTGTGACCAAGGTGAAGAATGTTAAGTTGCATAATTTAAGAAGAGACTTTGAGAATCTGAAGATGAAAGACAATGAGACTGTTGATAATTTCATGACACAAGTCATGAGTGTTGTAAACCAGCTACGACAGTATGGTGAAGATTTTCCATATCAGTGTGTGATTGAAAAATTGTTGAGATGTTTGCCGAAGAAGTTTGAAGTAGTGGTTGTTCCAATTGAAGAGTTTAAAAATCTCAGTCAAATGCACATTGATGAGCTGACTGGTTCATTGCTTGCTCATGAATAAAGAATGAACAGGTATGATGACACTCCGTTAGAAAATGCTTTTAAATATTAGTTAAATGTTACTAGAGGTAGAGGCAGAGGAAGAGCTAGTAACAGGGGAATAGGAAGATGAAGTGCTGGTCATAGTGACTGCATAAATGATTTTGAAAATGAAGAGAAGTTACAGTAGAGTACTCCTAGCGTAAGGAGGAGTAGCAGCAGAGTAGGATAGTCAGGAAATCAGAGGTATGATAAATCTAAAGTTCAATGTTTTTATTGTAAGAAATTTGGGCATTTTGCTAACAAGTGTTGGAAGAAACTAGCAGATGCTAGTAAGTTGTCTACACACATGACAAAGGAGGCTGAAAATGAAGAGTAGCCTATGTTTTTGACTTGTAATGTCACCTAGGAAAGTTCAAAAGATATATGGTTTTTGGACAGTGCATGCAGCAACCACATGACTGGAAATAAGGAATTATTTTCAAGTCTAGACACCAGCATACAGTCTCAAGTAAAGTTGGGAAATGACTGTAAGGTAAAAGTTAATGGTAAAGGTGTGATTGTTGTGTATGCAAAAGATGGTAAAAGAAGAACTATTGATGATGTTTATTATGTTCCTGGTTTGATGTGTAATTTATTGAGTGTTGGACAATTGTTGGAAAAAGAGTACAGAGTATTATTTAAGAAAAATATATGCACTATTTATGATAAATATCCAAGTAAATAGTTGATTGCCAGAGTAGAGATGACAAAGAATATAATGTTTCCACCGACTATGAGAAATTATTTGACTAACTCTTTGAATTCTTATAAAACTAAGAGTTTAGATCAATCATGGTTATGGCATTTGAGATATGGCCATTTACATTTTGGTGGTTTAGAATTGCTACAGAAGAAGCAGATGGTAAAAGGATTGCCGAGTATTGAGCAGCCAGTAGGATCATGTGAAAGTTGCATATTGGGAAAGCATCATAGAGAGAAATTTATTTCTGGAGTCTCAAACAGAGCAAAGGGACCATTGGAGTTGGTACACACAGATTTGTGTGGACCGATGCAAACACCTTATTTGAATGGTAATGTTTATTTTATGTCTTTTATTGATGATTACAATCGAAAAACTTGGGTGTATTTGCTGAAATAGAAATCTCAAGCATTTGATGTGTTTAAAATTTTTAAAGCTATGGCTGAAAAAGAGAGTAACAAATTTATTAAAGTCTTGAGATCAGATGGAGGAGGTGAGTATATGTCAAATGAATTTATGGATTTTTGTAAGTATCATGGAATTAAAAGGCAGTTTACTGCACACTACACTCCACAACAAAATGGTGTAGTAGAAAGGAAGAATCGAACCATTATGAACATGGCTCAAAGTATTATGAAGGAGAAGCATCTTTCAAATGAATATTAGGGAGATGCTGTTACTTGTTCAATATACATTCTTAATAGAAGCTCAACAAAAAGCGTGAAGGATCGAGTTCCTCAGCAAGCTTGGAGCGGTAAGTGCAGCAGCATATCTCATTTAAATTTTTTTGGTTGTGTAGCTTATGCACATGTACCTAAAGAGTTGAGGAGAAAGTTAGATGACAGAATTCAGAAATGTATTTTTGTTGAATATAGTGAAGAATATAAAGCATATAGACTTTATAATCCCATCACCAAGAAGTATGTAATTAGCAGAGATGTGGTGTTTAAAGAAGAAGAAGCATGGGATGGTGTCGAGCACCCAATATGCAAGTGGATTACTACTAACATACAGAGTGTACAATATTTATTGTCAACCCGGGAAAGTCTTGTATTTCAAGGATAACATGCACAGTATATGCTTAAACACAAATTCACTGTAATTGAACCATACTATCCTCTGTTCAGCTATGCTCATCCCAAGAATATACTTAATCCAATCATCTTCTAGGAAATATAATCACAATTACCTTCTGCTATGACTTGATCTAAGAATGGAAAGATAAAATTCATATCTAAATTACACTTGCAGATGAAAGGAAATTCTTTTTTTTTTTCCTCGGAAAAAATTCATAATTTTATTTCAAAGTAAAACAAAATTACATCTGCACATGTAAGAGGATCACAAGGATCCCTACATTGTCACATATTTGCTATCACATATTAACATAACCAAAAAATTATAGACAGATAACTGCCTCATGGAAATCCAATAATGGATCACTTCTGATCATAACACCAGAATAACCACTCCCACCCAAAAACATCAGATATACTGCCGACAGCAAAGGTCACCACCTCTGAATACGCCGTCGCCACCGCATAGATCCCCAAGGACACAATACGGGTCGCCACACAAGAGTATATCCACAGTCATCGCCATCGCCATAAGGCAGGCGATCAATCGCTGCAATAGAGGACAACAGCCACGAAAAGTCCAAAACCCTCGACCCCAATTCTTGGAGCCATAGCCCGCCGATATTGACAACCAAAATAGAGCCATCCAAGAACATGAAGCAATCATGTCTCTTGGAGCCAAAACCCACGCCCAGATCTAGAAAGCCCACCGATCAAGAATCCGAAACCCCATAAAAAAAATGAAGCTGCGAAAGATGATTGATGATGCCTCGAAGCATAATCCATGGCCCCGATCTGCCGAAAAACGAGCGTCCCACAAAAAAGGATCACACCGGTACTAGGAACATGCCTCCGCCATGAATCCGCGCACTGGCCACAAAAGGAGCAAGATCGAGAGCCGAAGCCCTCGACCCCATTTCTTGGAGCGATCCCCTCCATACAAGACTGGCAAGGAGCACACGATCACGCCGAAACCCTTTCCCGGATTTTGAAATCCCACTGATCAAGAATCCCCCAAATGGCATCGAGCAGCCGAAAAACAGAACAACGAGCGACCCGCAAAAAAGGATCATGAACATCGGATTCCAAGAGCCTCCGCCATGATGCCGCGGTGAACAGCCTGGGTGAAAGTATGCCAGATGAATCAGGAGGCAGCGTCCATCATGTGCGTCGGCCCTCCCTATCACGCCATCGAATCCCAACCAAGAGCAAACCCTCCCAAAGAGTTCACACCAGAGTTCTTGGATCGAAAGAGAGCCGTTTAATTGGAGCGTTCTTGGAGCTCCCTCCGCCCCTCATAACATGTTCAAGATGAAAGGAAATTCTATTCACATCACTAAATTATTAAATCACCTATCCAATCTGATTATTCTAGGAACCCACATGCATAAATTAAATATTGATCTAGGAATTCAAATACAGAGATTGAGTTCAGCTATTCTAGGAAACTGAAGTGCAGGAATGAAATTCGGTAATCATAACAATAAAAGACAAGTTATAAATATTCATGGAACAACAACTAAAATATCTAAGGATGAACGGAGCTGTTACAGTTACCACACGAATTGCATAAGAGATAATTATCTACTCAATTGATTGTCACGTTATACCACTACAGATCTCCAAGGAATGCAATCACAACACACTGTAAATCCACACTTGTTACAGCTTCTTATGAAAAGAATAAAATTAACATAACATCACATGACAAAGGAATTGAAAAGTCCTAATTTAACTCAGCAATCCCTGTAGAAGGCGGGCCCAACCTTCACACAGAGATGCTAGCTGAACAGACGTAAAAACCCTTAGATCAGAAGTAACTCCTTGTATTAAAAGACAGAGTAATTACACAATTCCTCCTCGCAGCTAATACAATGAATTGATTATATGTTCAACAACCCCTGGCTCAAAACAATTCTCCATATTTATACCATGTGGATCATAACATCCTATCCTATTATGGGGTAAGCATGAAGCTCTCTAATCTTCAAGCGCCCTAAATGACAACAGCTATTACAATCATGGCAGGATGAAAAATAGGAAACATAGGAAAACTGTTAATCGCCCCAGGAGTGACGATATCTTCATATTATGGCTACACACAAGCAACAATGCACTATGGATCTCCAAATCTGATGCATTCTGTTATAGCTACCTTGTCACAGCTTTGTCTGGGATATCGCACTGGAACCTCATTCTTTGGGTGATGATAGGATGGATGGGGATCAGTTTGAGCAGTGAATGCCCATCCTTTTCGTGACTTGTTCAGCCCAATCTTCCTACAGTCCACTTATCTCAAAATACCTTTATAAACCATAATACGTTAGTGCATTAAGAGATACAAAGCCTTAATTATTACAATCATAAGTATTAATAAAATAAAACAATGACCAATCATACCTTGGTGGTTTTAAGAGTAGAGTGGGGATAACATGTTTAATTGGTATGCTGAATGGGGTAGGATAGAACAATAAGAGGTAGTTAAAGGTGTTCAAAAGAGGCCATTTCTGAGCTCAACATCTCCCCCCAACTATCCTATTGCATGTACTCATGCAACAACCTCCATTACTCTGAATCCGAATCTTGTACTGAGCTCTATTTGTGAAGAGAGGAGAAGTTGTAGGGGAACTCAGGCACCCCTTCTTTTTCTACGAACCCTTTGTGAGCAATCCAATATCTCCAGCATCGCTGCTCCTCTGCCTTAGTTAGTGAGAATTCCACCCTATATGTTTTTTCCAGCCACTGGATGAGGGGGAATTTAAATTTCAGACCCAACCAATTAGCCCCACATTCCCTGATACATCCAACATAGCCCTTGACCCTGGAAAGTGCTTGTTCAAAATTCCTGAAACAATAGTGGTCTTGGCTTCTGAGTATAGGAGAGGCAACCTGGCATTTGTACTCACTTCCTTCCAATGATGCTTGTTGGTGTATGGAAATATGGTTGGTGCAAGTAGAAATCACTTCCTCCTGAAGTCCCATTATGTGCCGAGTCTGGATGGGACATGAAAGTAAACTCTTGTATCGAGCAAGAAGAGTACCAGGATTCTGAGGCTTACTTCGAACCCATAGGTTGGAGTGAGCTTCATTGTGAGAAAAGGTTTTAAAATACCTTTCCCACTGAGCATGATTGCTCACAAAAGAATAAAAATCCCTCAACTGAACATCCCCTGAAAAAGGGACAGAATTTGAATGGTGGTCCAGAGGGCAAGCCATCTCATGCAAATATAATTCACACAACAAATTTTGATCTTCAAAACTACTTCTAAAAAATGTTTCCAAATTTTTTACTGAGGTCGTCATCTCAAATGAACTCCCTTCTTTCAAAGCTCTCAACTTAAACCAAACAAGCTGTTCAAATTGGAAGACGGGGTAAGAAGAAGAAGGTACCCTGGTTCCCAGGAGTTCTTGAGAGAGAGCATACATCTGCTCTTTTTCCTTCTGCATAAATTGGAACTTTTTCAGCTCCCTTAAATTGCTCTGTAGCTCTTCCTCTCGAATTATCTGTGTCATGCTTTCTTCTGCCCATTTCTCCTCCAATCCCTTGATAATATTTTTATGCTCAGTAAGAGAAATTATCCCTCCTTGTTATTCCTCCACCTGGCTCTTCCATTTTATTACCTCCATTCTCAGAATTGAGACTTCTCCTGTAAGGTTTAGGATTTCTTCTTTATGATGTTCCTCCTTGTCCAAATCTAGGTTGATGAAATTTCTAAGGGGCTCAATCCCCACCTTGTCGCTTGATGTGCCACATTGGGAACCCTGCACATCTGAAGCTATCTTGAGAGTTGTTGGTTCTTGTGTGACAACAACCTTGTTTGAAATTTCTTTGGCAACAACATACACCACTCCTGGAGACATTGGTTCTTGTGTAATAGTGTCTTCTTTCTGAGGTTCTTTCGTGGAAAATTTGGCAGTTGACTGTGAGGATGTTGGTTCTTGTGGAGCAACTTCCTCCCAAATTTTAATTCCATGTTCTATCTGATTGTCAGTTGCTGTCTCAGCCAGAGGCTATGAGGCTACTGGTTCTTGTGGAGCAGAATCTTGTTCTTCTTTGTCCTTCTGCTGCTAAGATTGGATGTCTTCTTGTTGCAGCTGCAACTATTCTCCCCAAATTTTTCAAATTTTGGTCCCCTCCTCATGATTTAGGGTTGCTTTGAATCGTTTGGATTCGTGAACTTTGTTGGTCATCCTGTAATTTTGGATGAATTTGAAGATTAACTCTCGTCCTATTTCAGAAGTCGCTTGTGTTTGAAAATTGTAGTGGGTCGCAAATTTTGGGTTTAGTTTGCTAGTTGAAGATGAATCGGATCAATTGTTGCCGCTGTTTCGAGGGTGAAATAGGTTTTTGACCGTTGCTGAATATTAAAGATATTTCGAGCAATTAATATTTTTTGATCGTGCGTCAAATTATGTTTGATCGGAGGTTGTTGTATGTTGGTCTTCCGCTGTTGCAGCTCCCGAATTGGCTAGCTACCCGAAATAAAAGCACCCCGCCCACCGATGTGTGTCAATTTCTAGTCGCGTATATGTATCCTTTTTCTCTTTCACCGTTGTGGCTATGCAAAGCATTTGGATTTTGATGTCGATGTCCTTCGGATTTCGGATTGGAAATTTTCCCGCCCCAAAATTTAAGTCGTAACCTCTCCAACCCCGATAAGGCTCAAATGTTCCGCGGCATCCGTCGTCTGTTAATACATGCTTATGCGGCTGTAAATAAGTCTACCCAGCCAATGTTTCATGTTTAAGCTGCTGATACGTTTCCTCTTCCCGTCGTTAGCAAGTTTTCAAGCCCATGTGTGGACGAGACAGTGGCGACCGCACCTATTAAGGTTTCCAGAACCGAAAGACATTGCACGACCTCTCTTGATGATTACTTGTTTTTAGACGTAGTTTGATTTTTATTGAAAATGCAATCCCAATGAATGATAGATGTCGTTTAATTGCACGTGGACTCAAGAGACGGTTCAGACTCCCATAGCGCGGGGGTATAATCGGGAGATAGGTGGCAGAAGGAAGCAGGGAATTTTTGGGAAAAGGTCGAACTGAAGCCGACAGGATCGCAAGGAGGGAAAGTGAAGCAAAAAGGCAAAATCAATATCGACAAAGAGGCAAACCTGAAAGTTCGTCAGTTACTCAGTAGATCATGAGTGCGTGCAGTAAAGATAAAAAAGAGGGATATGAAACGTTAAGGAACGAGAAAGGTCACAGGTTGGGGGGAAACCCAAGCAGTCTACTGTTTTAGTTTAAATATTTGAAATTTAGAACGGATAGGGGACTTTTCTCTGGAAAAAATTGTAAACTATTGCTTGTAAGAGGAACTATTTTGTTTTATAACCAGATATTGCAAATTTTGCCTGTCGGAGAAAGTGCTATATGGAATGTATCAATGTGATTAAATGAGCGATGTTGAATGGGAACTATTTCATTTTCAACTGTGTTTCATTAATTGTGAGAGTGTTCTAACTTCCTGAACCTAAGTTCTTGTCTGAATGTTCTTTAGTATACTCTGCGATATTTTCCACTGTGAGTAATGGGATTTTTAACTGATGATGAGCTATCTTATCATGTATACTTCTATTCATGTTTATATGTTTGGTTATAAGAACAACTATCTGTGATTTGCCATAATGCATGGATAGTAATACATTACTCATGAATTAATATCCAGCTCTCTAGAGATAGCTTAGTTAGTTTTACTTTATTCCTATTTATATGATTTAGATGCTTGGGAGTTCTAAGACGAGAGGTAAGAACCTGCGCATCACTTTGTGAATACTCCTTGCATCCTTATCACCCTGCATTGTTAATTAGGCATGTGCATATCATACCTAAGTCAAAAAATACAAAAAGATATTCGGTGGACCAAACCGCAACCGATAAACCCTTTTGTTACTTGACCTACAGTAGTCGTACCGTAAACCAGATGGATTCCCTACACCAAACAGTCACGGGCTAGTTGGGAACGTTGAATGGGGAGAATCCCTTGCTATTGTTGCCTGCTAATTTCCAGGCCTCAACAGTTTTTGGCGCTAGAAGGAGGGCCGCCTGTGCATGGCTGGCTGAGGAAACCTGTTTTCCTGAGACTATTCCATCAGTAATAGTTCAGAAAGCAGTGGACTTCATAATCCAATCCCGGAAGAAAGGGGTAGAGAACATTTGTTTTCTGCCGACAACGAAGTTGTTAATAATTTAAGAAGACACACCAGGGCATATGTGAAAAATATTGGAGGATTGTCTATCATCCCTGAATTTCCCAGAAGAGAATATAAAAGGAAGGATCGTCCTATATTGGAAGAGTTAGTGCTGGTTGGGGATTGGGAAGAACTTGTAGAAACAGCCTTACAGGAAGTTATATTTCCTTTAAATCAAGAAGGCCCGGATACTCCTCACAGTTCCCCTGCTCACACCCCTGTTTTCTCACCTCCTCACTCTCCACCTAGACTCATGGCAGGCGTCAACGCCAATCAACCACCCAACCCACCGAATCCACCACCTTCCTGGAGAGCCAGATCACCTTTAAACCTACCACCTCCATTGCATGATTTACCTCAATCCTTTGAAAAGATGTTTCCCAAATTTGACCCAAGTGAGAAGATACTAGTAGATGACCACCTGCAAAGTTTTTATTTGGCAATAGAAGGGTTAAGGGATGGGGAGTATGAGGATGTAGTTTGCAGACTATTCCCGCACACCCTTAAAGGAGCTGTAGCATCATGGTATTTTTGTTTTCTTGCCAACTCTATCCCTGATTGGGATACCTTTGAGAGGATCTTTAGAAGTAAGTATGTGACCCAAAAGACTAATGCAGCCCTCATGAAAGGACTATGCACCTTAAATAAAGAGAGAAAAGAGAAGGTACATAGCTTTACTCAAATATTTGTAGCGTACCTCAAGAATTTTTCTGAGGCTGATAGAACTTTGGATAAAGTCCTGATTGAATATTATACTTCGGCTTTAGGACCTGAGCTGGCCATGTTTGCCAAAATGAAGGCCAAGCCCACATTGGCAGAGACTTATGAGGAGGTATAAAAGGTAGAGGTTGAAAGAGAAAGTATCGAATATTATCCTGAACGGTCAGGAGAGAGAATGGCGGGAAGGAAAGCCTTGTTGTTTACTAAGCCTAAGGAAGAGCAATCACCATATTTTGAAAGTATGGAAAAAATGATGTAGAAGCTTTTTAACAGAATTATAGACTTTGAAAAGGAAAAGGAGGCTCAAAATTTCTACAAGCCCTATTACAAGAAGAGGAAGGATAACAGTCAATCCCAACCTCCGCCGCAAAATTCAGCATCTATGAATTTAACAAAGATAGGAATGGAGAATTTTTGCACTTTCCACCAGCAACCCCACTCTGAAAAGAATTGTCCTCAATGGATAAAATCAATGATGTTAGTTATGAATCAGCTGTTGGATTCTAAATTAACATAAGAGGGAGATGAAGAAAGAAAAGACAACACCACTTCAACCAAGGAACAAGAAGATGAGACCATGGTTCTATGGAATTCTGTTTAGTTATTCAATGTTGAGGAAGAAAAGGATTGGAAATACAAGGACGTCATGGAGACCAACGTAACAACAAGGAGTCAAGGGTTAGCTAAAGAAAACAGTCTCATGCTCCCAAAGATTAAAAGGCTTTAGAAAAATGTTAAGAAATTTCAAAATAATTCCTCAGCTGATAAAATTCCTGAATTCACCATTACTAGCCAAGATCCTAGGCAGAATGATACGTTTTCCAAACCCAATGAAGAAAGAATGAAGGTTGATAAGCCGCATCCCATGGAGCCACAGATGGATTATGATATCGTGGAAGATATAAAGAAGGTAAAGGTGAACATTTCACTATTTGAAATGTGTAAAGTGCCGCAGCAAAAAGAAAGACTATTGAAAGCACTTGAAGCATCAGATGAGAGGCTGCCCACTGACAATTGACCTCAGGAAGAGGAAGAAATCGGGGAAACCAGCATTGGAGGTAAGTCTAAGAACAAGCATCCACCTTTCCTCCTCACTTTTTAAATTCTTAATCACAACGTACATAATTTCCTGGTAGACTCAGGGGCGTCGATTAACATCATGCCAATATCGGTCTGTAAAAAGATAAATGGGCAGCCTAAGCCATCCATGTGGAGGGTTTTTTAGTGGGACAGGATGAACGTAAAGGTAATTGGTGAGATGGAATATGTCCTAGTCTGCCTATCATCAAATGATAAAGTGTGCCAAGTTATTGATATCGTGGTGGCCGATATACTAGACGCTTATGGGCTTGTCCTTAGAAGAGACTGGTCAGCAAAACTAAACAGATATTTTGCCTCGGATTGGTCGCACCTGTGGCTACCGTATAAAGGAAGCCCGAATCAAATTAAAATTATGAGGGAGCTGCACATGAAATACAACGTCACTCAACTTGAGGAAAAAAACGAACCAGTGGATTCTGTGTTGGGAAATTATTTTATTGAATTGGAGCCAGGAAATTACCAAGAAGAAGAATCTAGCAACACGTCAGATTCCCAGCCTGATCTCCTTCGATTTTCACAGGCTGATGATATCAACTGTAAAATAGTAAACTTAGCAGTAGCAATGGATTCTCATGTAGTAGTTAGCGATTTCTAGACATTGTTTTTTGATGGCTCTAAGATGTTAGAAGGGTCAGGGGCCGGCTGTGTCCTAATCGACCCCAAGAAGAATAAACATTTTCTTTCATGTACATTAGAATTTGAATGTACGAATAACACAGCTGAGTATGAAGCGTTGGTGCAAGGATTGAGGAAAGTAATCAAATTAAAGGTAAGTAATCTGAAAGTTTTTGGAGATTCTGAAATAATTTTAAAATAGATTCGTAATCAAATACATTGTATTTCTCCTCACTTGAAAGCTTATCAAAATGAGGTATGGGATCTGCTCAAATGTTTTAATGCATTTAATATTATTTCAATTCCAAGACTTAAAAATGTAGCAGCTGACTTGTTGGCCACTTCAGTTGCTAGGCTTGTGCCTACTAATAATCGATGCTCCGTCGAATTGATTTTTAGGCCCTCGGTCCCTGATATGATCACCAACCTATGAGTGTTCGACGATGATCAGAAGATTATAGAATGCTTAACAAATGACGAGGTATTTAAAGGGGCGATTATAGATGATGAAGAACATCAGGCCGAGCTGAAGTATGATAATTTCATCCCTAAAGGAGTCAGAACCTTAGAAAGAATGTTCGATCTAAATGAAAAATTTAGAAGGCCAACAAACATGAAGACTCACAGCTCATCTCTACAGTTCGAGTTAATAAATTTAGGGACTGAGACAAGTCCTAAATATGTGAATCTTGGCAAATGTTGTTCACCGGCAGAAAGAGATAAGTTCATCAGCCTTTTTAATCAATATAAAGATGTTTTCGCCTGGACATATGATGAGTTGAATACATATGACACCAGCATCATCTAGCATGTTATCCCCATCAAAGCTGGCGTCAAACCTTATCAGCAACCTTTAAGAAAAATGCACCCAAAATTGGAACCTCTGATCCAGAGTGAAGTTAAGAAACTATTGGATGCTAGAATCATTTTTAAGGTCAGACACTCTGAATGGGTCTCAAATATGGTACCAGTGAAAAAAAAATCTGGAGAAATCAGGCTATGCATGGATTTCAGGAATTTAAACCGTGCTTCTGACAAAGATAACTATCCTGTTCCACCCATGGAGAAACTACTACAAATGGTCTCAGGTTCTGAACTATTTTCTTTATTAGATGGATTCTCAGGATACAATCAAGTATTAGTAGCCGAAGAAGACAGATTGAAGACAACATTCAGGACCAGATGGGGAACCTTTGCTTAAGAAGGAGGCCCTTTGGGCTTATAAATGTTGGAGCTACATTCTAGAGGGCTATGGACATAGATTTCTGCGGATTGATTGGCCATAGTGCTATAGTGTATCTTGATGATATTACGATATTCTCAAAGAGGAGAGAAGAGCACTCATTTCATTTAAGGCAAATTTTTGAACGCTGTCGGAAATATGGCATCTCACTCAATCCCAAGAAGTGCATGTTCGCTGTTACGGAGGGTAAGTTGCTGGGTCACATAGTTTCAAAGAAAAGAATATATATAGATCTAGAAAGGATCAAAGCCATTGAACAGATTCCCTTACCCCATAATAAAAAAGGGATGCAGTCTTTTATGGGAACAATAAACTTCGTACAAAGATTCATGCTAGATTTTGCCTAGATTGTCAAGCCTCTGCAGCAAATGGTGAAGCAAAGTGTACAGTTCAAATGGAATGATATTGAGAAGAATGCATTCGGCAAGATTAAAACTGTTGTTGCACACGCACCCTCCCTAAAAATCCCAGATTTCGATAAAGATTTTATTCTATATACTTTTGCATATGATGATTCGCTAGCAGCTATGCTTACTCAAAAAGAAGATGGGGGGGGTGAATTCCCAATATCTTTCATGAGCACTGGTCTACAAGGGGCCGAATTAAACTACCTGGCTATTGATAAACAAGCTTATGCAGTATTCAAAGCAGTGAAACAATTCGGGCCCTACATATTAAAAAATCAAACTAAGGTGATCGTCCCATACCCATCTGTGAGGTCCCTTTTTGTACAGAAGGAGTTAGGAGAAAGAAGGGGCAATTGGGTAACTACTCTTCAAGAGTATGACCTCGAATTCAATCCAGCTTCTATAGTTGAAGGGCAAGGATTGTGAAAACTAATGACTGAAAATGGGAACAATGATGAACACGCCTGGGAGGATGAGGCTGAATTACATTTGATGGATGTATGTCCTTTGTTTACAGCTCCCGAATCTTGGTATAGAGACCTCGTGCATTACCTGCAGACAGGATTGTTTCCAGATCATTGGAATTCTAACCAAAGAAGAGCGCTACATCTCAAATCAGCCTCTTATCAAATTATTGAAGGAATATTATTCAGAAAAAATTACGATGGAGTTCTTCTTAGATGCTTGGAGAAAGAAGATGCGACAAAAGTAATGACTGATTTACATCACGGCCCTGCTGGGGGACATTTTTCAAGAGACACTACAGCTCACAAAATTCTCAGAGCAGGTTACTATTGGCCCATGCTTTTCAAAGATGCACACGCCCATATCAGGAAGTGTGACGTTTGTCAAAGGTGTAGTGGAAGACAATCTAAGGCAGCCGCACCACTGAAACTTGTGATGATCACAGAGCCGTTAGAGCAATGGGGATTGGGTATTATTGGGGGGATAAAGTCGAACTCTTCCCTACAACAAAAATATATTCTGACTGCAACCGATTACTTCACTCGTTGGGTCAAAGCTATCCCGCTGCACAAAATAAATGAGGACGCGGTCATCGGTTTCCTGCAGGACCATATTATGACCAGGTTTGGAGTTCTAGTTTATTTAGTCTTTGATAATGCTACTTACTTTTCATCAATTAAACTAACTTCTTTTGCTCATGAGAAAGGAATAAAATTGCATTATTCTGCTAATTACTATCCACAAGGAAATGGCCTGGCTGAATCTACCAACAAAAATCTGATTAGAATTTTAAAGAAGACTGTAATAGAAAACTAGAGGAGTTGGCACTCAGCGCTACCAAATGCCCTTTGGGCCGATAGAGTCACCCCCAAGTCTTCGATAGGAGTGTCTCCATATACCCTTGTGTATGGTAAAGAAGCCATTCTTCCTCCCAATATCATGCTACCTTCTTCCATAATAGCTCAAGAATCTAGAGGGTCGGATGATGAAGTTTTGCAAATAAGGATATATAATCTCCTGAAAGCAGAAGAGGCTTGATCTAGAGCTAGAGAGTGCTTTAAGCAACAACAAGAGGCAATAAAGAGATGGTTCGATGAACATAAGGTAGGAACAAAAGACTTTGAAGTGGGAGATTTGGTTCTCAAGTGGGATCACCCCCATGATGAGAAGGGAAAACACACGAAGTTCCAGCAGTTATGGGTGGGTCCTTTCCAGATTGCGGTAAAGCTTGGCCCTTCCTTTTATAAGTTGCAAGATCTACAAGGGTGGGAAGAGAACTTACCAGTAAATGGCTTAGTTCTCAAGCCTTATTTTTCCTGAGCTTCGTTTGCATTCTTCTATCTTGTATATAAATAATCTGGCCTGACCGTCTTTGAGTCATGATGTTTAGTTTGTGTTAGTTTAAGTTTTATTGGTTTTAATAAGGGAAATAAATCCGCAGTTGCATGAAGAACATCAGAATTTTGGAATGATTAAAGTTCTTGGGTGTAAGACTTTGTATTGCTGTTTGTCTAAAAAGAACTTCTTCCAGTCTAGCAGTTTTCTCAAATAGATATGTACGCATTGAAGTCCTTCTTAACCCCTGTGAAATAACCAGAATAAGAGAGTCTGGGATACTATTTTGGGGCTCCATCCATGTCACATTTAAAATTTCCTAGGGGATGACAGTCAAGGGCCCATGGAAAGGAGCAAGGCAAACAGTATATTAAATACAAATGATCCCATGCCAAGAAATGAATGCCAAAAGGCAGATAAGAGTCATAACTCCTATGAAATCATCATATATCAAAATGAATGTTGAACCATGTAAGTACTAAATCGCTGAAAGTTCCTCTCCGTCCGTGAGCTAAAACGTGAATACGCCTCTCACACAAAAGGACACTTGGGATAGAGGAGCCTGAATTAAAATTCAGAAGGAAAGGCATGCAGGAGGACTCATATGAAAAGGACAAAAGTCTAAAAAAGCACAAAATGCTAAAGTGGCATGGGAATGAGGAACAAATGAATATTTCTGTTGACCATATGCTACAATCCTATGGTGTCCAAATTGCCAGCTACCTGAAGACAAAAGTAATAATGAAACTCATCTTTCAGCCTCAACAGAGTTATTTGGACTTGAAAATCTTGGTTTCCACTCTCCCGAATTGGACTATCATCAATGATTAAAGGTACATACTTGCGCCATTTGAGAAATCCAGATAGCTGGAAGAATTCAATAGGTTCATTTGTTGTTAAACAGTCTGTCACTCAAGGATTAATCGTCTAGAGATTCTAGGTTCACCAGGTAATCGCCAATTGTTGCAGCTGCAACTATTCTCCCCAAATTTTTCAAATTTTGGGCCCCTCCTCATGATTTAGGGTTGCTTTGAATCGTTTGGATCCATGAACTTTGTTGGTCATGCTGTAATTTTGGATGAATTTGAATATTAACTCTCGTCATGTTTCAGAAGTCGCTTATGTTTGAAAATTGTAGTGGGTCACAAATTTTGGGTTTAGTTTGCTAGTCGAAGATGAATCGGATTAATTGTTGCCCCTGTTTCGGGGGTGAAACTGGTTTTTGACCGTTGCTAAATAATAAAGCTATTTCGAGCAATTAATATTTTTTGATCGGGCATCAAATTATGTTTGATCGGAGGTTGTTGTATGTTGGTCTTTCATCGTTGCGGCTCCCGAATTGGCTAACTACCCGAAATAAAAGCGCCCTGCCCACCGATGCGTGTCAATTTCTAGTCGCGTATCTGTAGCCTTTTTATCTTCCGTCATTGTGGATGTGTAAAGCATTTGGATTCCGTTGTCGATGTCCTTCTGATTTCCGATCGGAAGTTTTCCCGCTCCAAAATTTAAGTCGTAACCTCTCCAACCCCGATAAGGCTCAAATGTTCTGCGGTGTCTGTCGTCTGTTAATACATGCTTATGCGGCTATAAATACGTCTACCCAGCCAACGTTTCATGTTTAAGCCGCTGATGCGTTTCCTCTTCCTGCCGTTAGCAAGTTTTCAAGCCCATGTGTGGATGAGATAGTGGCGACCACGCCTGTTAAGGTTTCCAGAACCGAAAGACATTGCATGGCCTCTCTTGATGATTACTCGTTTTTAGACATAGTTTGATTTTTATTGAAAACGCAATCCCAATGAATGATAGATGTCGTTTAATTGCAGGTGGACTCAAGAGACGGTTCAGACTCCCATAGTGCGGGGGTATAATCGGGAGATAGGTGGCAGAAGGAAGCGGGGCAGTTTTGGGCAAAGGTCGAACTGAAGCCGACAGGATCGCAAGGAGGGAAAGTGAAGCAAAAAGGCAAAATCAATATCGACAAAGAGGCAAACCTGAAAGTCCGTTAGTTACTCAGTAGATCATGATTGTGTGCAGTAAAGATAAAAAGGAGGGATATGAAACGTTAAGGAATGGGAAAGGTCATAGGTTGGGGGGAAGTCCAAGCGGTCTACTGTTTTAGTTTAAATATTTGAAAGATAGAATGGACAGGGGCTTTTTCCCTGGAAAAACTTGTAAACTATTGCTTGTACGAGGAACTATTTCGTTTTACAACCAGATATTGCAATTTTTTCCTGTCAGAGAAAGTGCTATATGGAATGTATCAATGTGATTAAATGAGCAATGTTGAATGGGAACTATTTCATTTTCAACTGTGTTTCATTAACTGTGAGAGTGTTCTAACTTCCTGAACCTGAGTTCTTGTCTAAATGTTCTTTAGTATACTTTGCGATATTTTCCACCGTGAGTAATGGGATTTTTAACTGATGATGAGCTATCTTATCATGTATACTTCTATTCATGTTTATATGTTTGGTTATAAGAACAACTATCTGTGATTTGCCATAATGCATGGACAGTAATGCATTACTCATGAATTAATATCCATCTCTCTAGATATAGCTTAGTTAGTTTTACTTTATTCCTGTTTATATGATTTAGATGCTTGGGAGTTCTAAGACGAGAGGTAAGAACCTGCGCATCACTTTGTGAATACTCCTTGCATCCTTATCACCCTACATTTTTAATTAGGCACGTGCATATCATACCTAAGTCAAAAAATACAAAAAGATATTCGGTGGACCGGACCGCAACCGGTAAACCATTTTGTTACTTGACCTACGGTAGCCGGACCGCAAACCGGACGGATTCCCTACACCAAACAGTAATGGGCTAGTTGGGAACGTTGACTGGGGAGAATCCCTTGCTGTTGTTTCCTGCAAATTTCTAGGCCTCAACACTTCTTCAGTGTGCAGGTGCTCCTCAAGGATTTCAGTATCGCCTGAGGATTGTGTTTGGACTCGTTCATCTTCACTCCAATGCATATCAGGGATGATATCCACTTCAAGGTTATTTTCTTGTTGCATTTTAAGAGTCCTTACTGCAGCCTCCAAGGATGTTGGTTCTTGTGTGACAACATCCTGGATCACTTCTTCATCTCCCTTTTGTTGTGGCTCCTCTTCTATGATTTCTGTGTCATAGGAACATTCTGGAGTTGTAGTACATAATTCTTTATTAAACTCTAGAGTGCCCTCAATCCCAAGTTCTCCTTCCATCTAGTTAGCTGCTTGGACAAGCACATTTAGGGATGTTGGTTCTTGTGTGGCAACACCTTGTTCAATCTCATCATTGTCTTGCTTTTTTGGTTCCTCTTCTATAATTTTTGTGTCATGGGAGGACTCCGGGGTCAAAGTGCAATCTTCGTCCCCACAATCAGGAATAACTTCATCCCTTAGTTCCTCTATCCCAGAGTTGGTGGCAACTTCAGCAAGAATATTCAAAGATGTTATTTCTTGTGTGACAACATCTTCTTTCTCTGCAGCTTCCTCTATTGCAGGTGCAGACTGTTGTGTTGTAATGGCACGAATTACAATCTTGTGGCCTGCTTCCTTAAATATTTCCGCACGGGTGGGACAGACCACTCTTTCTTCCTCATTGCCAGGCTCAGTAGAATTTGGTCCCTCCAATTGGTCCACAGCCTCCACCAATGTGTGCAGTTTCCTTTCACCTTGTTTTCTGCATGCTTCTTTCCAATTTTCCAATTCCCTTCTAAGTATTTGGACTTCCTCTTTTAATAGCGTATTCTCAAACAAAAGTCCTTTAATTTGGGGTTCTTCTTCAACCGGCCCTTGTGGGGTATCAATTGGCCTGGGTTCAAGAGTGGGGAACTCAATTTGTGCTTCTAAGGTTTCCCATATTTTTCTTGCTACTTCTGTTACTGCAACCGACCTGGTTCTTTTCCTTCTTATTGGTGGGGCTATCTTAATTGATCTCTTCTTTTCTTTTTTAGTGCTGGAATGTCGGGATTCACAGCTGAGGTAGAAGGAATGTTCCCAGTTCTATAATTTTCTTGTTCCTTGGGCTGTTCTTCCTCAATCAAAGTTCCTCCCCACTCGGGTGAGGATTCAATGGTCACCAGCTCAATATTTCCTTCCATTGTTATGGCTCTGTAATCTTCGGGTTCAATTGTCGCAGCATTTATTGCTGCTCCAATTTCACCTTCTGCTGTCAGAGTTACCCTGTTATTTGGGTCTTCCACAGGGTTTTTATGTACATCTTCTCTCAATTGTTCTGTTTGTGCCCCTGGTTGATCCTCTGATCCAGTTTCATATCCCCCCCCAACTATTTTAGAGGGGCTCTGGTCCTCTTGTTTTGGTTCATGTCCCCCCAACTGTGGATGGACCTGCTCTTCTTCTATTGGGACACCGGGAAAAGGAGCAGGTTCCTGAACTAAATTGCTCCCAGGTTATATTATGTTGAGCAAGGGTACTTAAGATAATTAATTTAATGAGGCCATGGTGGGTCAGTGAGGCAAGTGGATGCTTGGTAGCTTGAACAAACCCCGCCATATGATGCAAATCATTAAGTAGATAATATGGAATTTTTAACAGAATCCTATAGCGGAGATGAGATAGTAAAGGGAGTTCAAAATTATAAACGGTTTGGTATCTACTTTCACAAGTGATATATTTCTTGAGGAAAACAACGACTTGATTCCATGGCTGCAGCAATGACTGCAGTGCTATCCCCCTTCTTGTCGTGTGAACCTGCTCCCCCTCTATTAGAAAGTCCTGCAATGCTGTAGTAGTGGGGACTTGATTTCCAAACCAAGCCCTTCCCACCTGAGGGATACCAGTGACCTCAGCTATAATGGCCTCAGAAACTTCGATGCGCAATCCCCAAACCTCTGAGTGAGTTTCTGTGAGGTTCAGAGCAAACTGTAAGGCTACTTCATGGTTAAATCTGTCTAGACATTCGAAAAATTTCGTCCAACCAGCAGCTTGAAAGATAACGAAGACCGCAACGTTTCTCCTGAGTGTTCGTGTATTTAAAGGTTCATAACGAGCTGGAATCCCCATGGTTCTGACTTCAGACTTAGTTTGTTGTTCAACAGATTACAGACTCCGATAATGGAGGTTATGGCACAAAGTATGCATGGACCGCTGAGAGGAGATGTTAGGAAAATTTGGAAAGTTTTAGCACACTGAATTATTTGAAATTTCATTCCAAATTGTGGAAGGTGGCGGTTATCAAGTAACATAATTATTCTTTACGTCGCACAGGCAGAGAGTTAATCGGGAAATAATGGGCATAAAAAAGGCAGGTACGAATGACATTGTTAAATCATATCAATACTAAATCATGTGGTTAATCAAAGCCATACCTTCGAGACTGCGCGCTGGATATCCTTCGGAGAATAATAGAACGTGTGGTTGCTGACGTTGTGGAAGCCAAACTTGTGCGGTGCGCAGTCATTAATTATAATCATTATAATAGAGATGCTGCAATAATTCTTCCCGCCAGTGGAGCACAAACCATCGCGTCAAAATGGTCGGAATTATGAGAAATGTCACCTTATGGATCAGATTGTTGGCATTAGGATGAGGAATCAGAGCCATATCTAGAGGAGTTGATGGCGTACAAAGCGGTTTTCTAATAACATAGGAGTCACAGCCGCAGGTCATAAAGAAGTTGAAGCAGAGACGCGGCCTTCAATTTTGGAAACATCAGCTAAATATAGCGGATTTGCAGCTGTTGGAAAATATGTTGCAGCCACCGAGAAAGATGTCGCAGCCACCGAAAAAGATATCACAGCTGCTGGGAAAGATGTCGCAGCCGCTGGGAAAAAAAATGTCACAGCCGCCGGGAAAGATGTCGCAACCGCTGGGAAAAAATGTCACAGCCGCCGAGAAAGATGTCGCAGCCGCCGGGAAAAATGTCACGGCCGTCGGAAAAGATGTCGCAGCCACTGGGAAAAAATGTCACAGCTGCCGAGAAATATGTCGCAACCACTGGGAAAAATGTCATGGCTACCGAAAAGTGGCGGCGTCGGAGTCATGGAAAATGGATTTTATGGTCAAAAGTGAAACGGAGTAACAATGTATGGGAATGGAAGAAGGCGGAGTTTCATGATGCGATGGCTGAATAAATGTCGTAGCTACCAGAAAAGGTGTTGCAGCTACCAGAAAAGGTGTCACAGCTGCCGGAGAAGTCATCGTGGCTGCCGAAAAAGAGGTGTCGCAGCTGCGACAAATTTATTTAAGGAAAAAGAAAAAAAAATTATGGCACGGGAAGGCATAGAAGAATGACTTCCAGTCAACAGGCCCAATCTGACGCTCATCCCTGGGTGCTTCCCTGCAAATCTTGGAAAAACAACAGAAAACAAAGAAGATCAAGTGCAAAAAAAAAAAAGATAATATAATGAAAAAAAACAACAGTTATTTATGTACAATGATTCATGCGCGATTTACAGTGATTAATTAAAGATTGACAGAGGCAGAGAGAAGTTCCTACCCTTGTGCTAGCTGATAATATGGGTTAGCGACAGTTTGCGAGATAAATGAATCCTTTGAAATTGGCTTACGGTACAGTCGCAACCTGTGACCATTAGCAAATAATGGTACGCGATTTTCATCAATGGTTACCAGGCGGACTGTGCCATTATCAAATACCTTGTCTACTAGGTATGGGCCCAGCCACCTTGTACATAATTTGCCCTTGAAATCTCTTTTGAATCTGGAATCCTATAATAATGCCCAGTCTCCTTCACAGAAGACCTTCATTTTAATGAATCAGTCATGCCAATTGGATATCTGTTGTTGAATTAACACTATCTGGTCCACTGCAGGTAACTGATTCTGATCCAATTCATTCAATTGATTTAATATTCTTTTTTGGGCTTCAGTTACATCCAGGTTCACTTCGGTGGCTGTCTTCAAGGTCTTGATTTCAAATTCAATTGGAAAGATGGCACTTTTTCCATACACTAAATCATAAGGAGAGAAACCTGTGGTGTTACGCCAAGTGGTGCGATATTCCCACAGTGCTTCCGGAAGCCTATTAGCCCAATATTTTCGATGGATCTTAACTGTCTTGGTAAGGATGGCTTCAATAAATTTATTAGTGCTTTCCACTTGGCCATTGGCTTGGGGATGATAAGGTGAAGCTACCCTATGCTGAACATGATACTCCCGTAGCAGGGCTTCAAATTGATGCAACATAAACTGCGGTCCCCCATCGGTAACTACTTCCTTAGGTACCCCAAAATGGGTAAATATTTCACTGTATAGAAAGTCAATCATAGCCTGGTCATTAGCCTTTGCCAGAGCTACAGCTTCCACCCACTTGGTCATATAATCAGTACAGACCAGGATGTAGCATTTCTATTTGGAATGAGGACTGATAGGGCCAATGAAATCCAGAGCCCATCTATCAAATGGTTCAACTACTAATTGAGGTTGTAGAGGAATTTGATCTAATCTGTTGGGCTGGCCCATCCTTTGGCAGCTATCATAGGACTGAATATATCTTTTTACATCCCTGAAAAGAGTTGGAAAATAGTATCCCATCCTCAACGCTTTGTGTCCTTTCCTTCTGTCTGCAAAGTGTCCCCCACAAGGTTCATCGTGGTAGGCCTTCAGTATATGAAAGATTTAATCTTCCCTTACACACCTTCTAATCTCAAGATCAGGACCTATGTAAAAGAGATGACCATTTACCCAACAATACCTGGGACTTTGCTGGATGATTTTTCTCTTTTCTCTTTTAGACATATGTGGGGGAAGCTTTCCTGCAACCATATAATTAGCGACATATACATACCAAGGGGAATGAGATGAAAGTGTGAATAAATGTTCATCTGGAAAAGAGTCCTCAACAGGTAAATTATCATCACTGTTAGTGAAACGAGATAAAAAGTCAGCGACAACATTTTCTTTTCTAGGTTTATCTATGATGGTAATATCAAATTCCTATAATAATAAGAGCCACCTGGTCACTCTGGCATTAGCGACTGGTTTGTTCATTAGATATTTAATGGCGGTGTGGTCAGTGTGCACAAATGTAGGATACCCAGTAATGTAATGTCGAAATTTATTAATGGAGTAAACAATAGCTAAGAATTCATTTTCAGTGACAGTATAATTAAGTTCAGTAGGGGCTAAGTTTTTACTAATATAATAAATTACATAAGGTACTTGACCATCTTGCTGTCCTAAAACTGCTCCAATGGCGATGTCAGAAGCATCTGAAGAAATGTGAAAGGGTAGGGTCCAATTAGGTCCTCTTAAGATAGGAGATGTGGGAAGCTTCTCCTTAAGCTTAACAAATGCTGTCTGGCATGCTTCACTCCAAACAAACTGCACATCCTTCCTTAACAAAGAAAACAATGGAGAAGCAAGTTTGGAAAAATTTTCTATAAATCTTCGGTAGTATCTAGCATGCCCCAGAAAACTTCACACCTCTTTTTGAGTTGTAGGAGTAGGTATATTTTTTATCACCTTGATTTTTTAGGGGTCCACCTAAATGCCATCGATAGAGATGAAGTGCCCCGATACTACTCCTTCACTCATCATCATATGGCACTTTTCAGTGCTTAAAGAGAGCTGGGTCTATTCACAGAAAGTTAAAACCTTTTTCAAATTTTCCAATGCTTCTTCAAAATCCTTTCCGTAAGGAGTAAAATCATCCATAAAAATTTCCATACTATCATTAACTAATTCAAAAAATATGACAATTACAGCTCTTTGAAATGTTGTTGGTGCATTACATAAACCAAAGGGAAGCACTATGTAGGCAAATGTTCCCCACGGACAAGTGAAGGTAGTTTTATCCTGGTCCTTAGGAGCAATTTGAATCTGATTGTACCCGCTAAACCCATCCAGGAAGGAGAAGAACTTCTTCCCCGATAGGGTGTCGAGTACTTGGTCAATAAAGGGCAAATGGAAGTGGTCCTTTTGTGTGGCTTTGTTCAGCTACCTATAGTCGACATAGACTCTCCATTTACCATTTTTCTTGGGTACAATTACGAGCGGGGAAACCCACTCACTGTCTGAAATAGGATATATAAATCCTACTTCCAAGAGTTTCTAAATTTCTTCCTTCACTATGTCCCTAAGATTGGGGTTCATTTGTCATTGAGGCTGACACACAAGTCGGGAGTCACTTTTAATATAAATATGATGGGTGCACAGGTTAGAGGGAATACCCCTCATGTCTGAATACTCCCAGGCGAATGCCCCCTTATGTTCTTTCAAGAGATGGATCAAGCGATTATGTTCATCTAAGGAGAGATTGGGATTAATATTCAAGGTTTTTCCAAACTCTACCTCAATAGGAATACTTTTCAAATTTTTCAATACTAGGATTATGCGTGTGTCACCGACTAGTGTTTCTTCTGTGAGATTTTCTTGTTCTTCCTTGCCCAGAGTAATGTTTAGGATTTGATAAACTTCTTTATTGACTGAGGTGGGTTCACTGATGAAGTTATTAATGGCATCGTCTTCAGTTTCATCCTTAAAAGTTAAGGCCTTCCCTATGGTTAATAATGGTTGAACACCCTCCTCTTCCTCTGGCTCCATCCAAAAAGAGGTTTCAGCTTATAGAATCAGACGATTTGGAGGATAAAGAGTGAGGTTCTTAGTCTCAGTGCCATCATATATGGTCATAGACCCAAATCAACAGCTAATGCAAGCATCAGTTCTGGCCAACCAAGGTCTTCCCAAAATTAATGGGTGTCCTCCTAGCTGTGACTTTGGTTGTAAAACGAAGAAGTCAGCAGGATACTCCCATGAATCAACTGAGATGATGAGATCGTCCAGAATTCCTTCAAGTTTAATGGTGGACCTGTCTGCCAGCTCTAAAATAGTGGGGGTCGGCCTAATATTAGTGAGCCCAAGTTTTCTTATAGTCTCAATTGTCATGACAGTAATCGATGCTCCTAAATCTACTAGTATGTTGGGTATCTGTGTATGCCCAATCTGCACAGTGACAGTGGGATTTCCAGGGTCATCATACTTGGTTACTAGGGTTTTTTTAGATATTAATGCAGATAATTTCCCTATGACGTGGACAGTGGGAGGATCTCTGGGCTTCCTTCCTGGTTTCTTGGTGCACAGGTCCCGAACAGTTCTAGCATAAATAGGTACGTCTTGAAGATCTTGAAGGAGGGGGATTTTAACATAAAGATTCCTTAACTCTCCTAGGAGGTTAAACTGAGGTTGCCCCCTACCCTTGGTAGCATTAATCTCTCAGGATACGGTGGTTGCCTAATCAGCTGGGTAGGCTGTGCATCGCTGGATTTATCATTTTTTATTTCAGCCGTCCCATTTATGGGATGTTCAACATCTTCAATAATGGGAATTGTATCATACAAATGATGTGGATTCACCCCTTCCTCATGTACAGAGGGTGGAACATCTTCTATAATTATAGGCTCTACTATTTTCCCTGATCGTAAACGAATATCATTGCAAGGCACATGAGAAAGGGAGTAGGCTGGCATGTTGATAGTCTCAAATTGATGGATTGTTTTATTATTCAGGTTAGGATTAGGTTGAGCGGGTAGCTGAGGTCGTATCGGTGCATTAGGGACAGAATTGTTCTGCAACTGTAGCTGCGACAGCTGATGAGGGTATTGAGGATATTGAGGATACCAAGGGTATTGAGGAGGGTATGGTGGCTGTTGAGGTGGAGGTTGTTGAGGAAACTGATTCCCTGGATGGACATTCCTCCATCCAGGAGACCAAGAAGTAGGTTGGTGTGGTGGCTATGTCCAAGGATTCCATGAGTTATAATTTTGTATTGCAGGTTGAGAAGGGTTCCACGAAGCATAATTTGAAGGGAACTGTGTATTCACATTTTGCATATTATTTCAAGTGCTCATATTATTCAAAAATGGAAACGAGTCTGGGGACATACCTTGGTTTCGAGGCTGCCAAGGTTTCTTCTGTGCAATGAAATAGGCCGATTCCACCTCTGGAGTTGATGCCTGTAGAACATCCTTCACTTGGGGAAGTAAGGGAAATTCTTTCATGTCGTGGTTCAGCTCGCACAGCTAACACACCTCTACTTTATCAAGAGAGCACTCCCTCAGAGGATGGTTCTTTCTACATCGAGGGTAGAACACACCTAGTGTGAGGTCCTCTACTGCCTATTTTTGTTTTGCCTTTAGGATGTCGATTTCCGAGGAGATAGAGCTCATCATTTCTATTTTAAAATTTTCAAGGAGATTGCCTATCTCTGCACGGGTGGCTCCGCCATTAGATGAATTCTGAGTTTTGTCGAAGACATCGTGTTCTAGCTTATCCCATTTCTGTTGTTCCTAAAAGATCCCCTGGAGTACCTTTTGCATAATTCCACAATCTTTCCAAAAGATTCTTTGGAGATATCCCCCTTTCCTAACAGGTTTAACATATCTAGACAATCGTCCCTAATCACGTGACGTAGGATTATCTTAAGCACATATAACCCCATGTTCGTCTATCCAGCTCTTTGCACGTTATATAAAATCCTTTCTACAAAATCTTCCAGAATCTCGTTTTCCTTCTGCACCATTTTGAACAATTTTTCTCTTTTGTCTTTGGTGTTGCAATATTCCTAATATTTCTCCAGGAACACCTGTTTCATCCTATCCCAATTAGCGATAGTTCCTCCTCCTAGGCTCATGAAACAGCGTAATGCATTATCCTTCAAAGTGGCAGGGAAGAGCTTAAGCTTTTGTGCATCAGTGACGTAATCGTAGCTGCGACAGAGGATATCGAATTTGAAAAGAAATTCATCTGGATCCTCTGCTGCTTTCCCATGGAAGCACTACAACAAAAACTGGATTTAGCGTCGAATTTAGCACTGGATTTTATAGTAATTTTTTCATAATTGTGGTGAACAATCCGGCGCTAAACCAGGCGCTATTGTACATTTTCGTAAAACGCTGTCTATTGCATCTTTTTTTTCGTCCTTTTTAACATCCATTTTTGTATCCATTTTTGCACCCAATTTTTTGCATCTAATGTTACGCCTTTATTTGCGCCCATTTTTTCAACTTCTATTGCATCTTTTTTCGTGTCCTTTGTTACATCCTTGTTTACACCCAGTTTCATGCTCATTTTTGCATCCAATGTTGCATCTTATTTTTCTCCTAGTTTTTCATCGAGTCTTGCACCCAATTTTGCACCATGTTTTACATAAAATTATGTGTCCAATTCTGCATCTAGGTTTGCATCCAATTTTAGGCCCAATATTGTGTCTAGTTTTGCATCAAAATTTACTTAAAATGTTGCATCCCCATTTGCATCTAATTTTGTATCTTGTTTTACGTCTTTTTTTGTATCCATGTTTGTGCCAAATGTTTCATCTCGTTTTACGTCATATTTTGCATCTAGGTTTGCACCTAGTGTTGCATCCCGATTGATGTCTTTTTTTCAATCTATGTTTGAGCCCAATTTTGCACCCAGTGTTGCGCCTAGTGTTGTGCCTAGTTTTGCGCCCATGTTTGTATCTAATATTGCATCTAGTTGTGTGTCCAATGTTACATCCCATCTTGCATTCAATATTACGTCTAGTTTTACATCCAATGTTTTGTCTCGTCTTGCATCTAAAATTGTGTCTCGTTTTAAGTTTTTGTTTGCACCAAATATTGCTTCCAGTTTTGCACCTAGTGTTATGCCTAGTTTTATGTCCATCAACACACCATATTTTGTGGTCAATTTAATGTCCAATTTTACATCTAGTTAGGAATCCACTTTTTCATCTATTGTTGCATCTAGTTTTGGACCTATTATTACATCTAGTTTTGAGTCATTAATTGTGTCTAGTGTTGAGTCTCTTTTTGCATCCAATTTTTCGTTTAGTGTGACATCCATTTTTGTGTCCACATTTGCGTCCGACATAAGGTCGTATTTTGTGTCCACTTTTGTGTTTGGTGTGACGTCCACTTTTACATCATGTTTTGCATTTAGTATTGCATCTAATATTGCATCCATCTTGCACTACTACATTTTTTACCTTTAAAAATACATTACAATATTAGTAGGGCATGGAGGAATCGAACCACCAATCTCCTGCCTGTAAAGCAGGTGCTCTTCCATTGAGCTAGCACCCTCCAAGAATCAAGAAGAGGAGAAATATTAACACATAGATTTCATCATTTGTAATTCTAATAAAATAAAATAAGATCCAAAGACAAACATGCATAAAATCCAATTTATTTTTCCAAACACACTAATAAGCAAAAAAATCTACCATGCTTAGGCAACAAAATATCCTACACAATTACGCAATCTTATTGTCATGCAACCATTCAATATCCCCCTACACCCATTTCATGGAAGGTCACCCTTTAAGAGGATAAAATGCTTTAGTTCACTAGTTTTCAAAAAGTGTTGCAACTCATTGCATATGCAATCATATTCCTCATACAAAAAAATATGAACACATCTTGTTTAACTAGGGCCAACATGTACAAATTTCTTAATGGGAAAATGGTTCATTAATTTGTGTTAATCTCTATATGAAGATTATTATATAAGAACAAAAATTGGAGTTGGATGTGGTGCCTCTATGTTAATTGTTTGAGTTAGCCTCTCATTGCCCATCCTCACCCACAAATGTCAAAATGACAAGTTCTTGCCTTGCTCTCTCAAAGAATGATAAGTTGCTCAATAACAATGGATGGCAACCATTGTCATGAATGCTAGGCTAGCTAATGATGGATAGGAGTCCACTTTGAATGAAAACATAATTGATGTTCATGGATTTGTGTCACAACTACATTTCGACCAAAAATCCTACGGCCGTATTGTCAGATTTTCGACACTTACCTGTTGCATGTACGACACTATGATTTTTTTTAAGCGTCGGTGGATTTTCGTTGGTTATCCGACATCTTTCCAAACCGTCGGTTAAGCGACAGCTCAGTTTACTGTCGGTTAAGTGACGGTGGAGAATTTTTTTTATAAAAAAACCTACACTTATAGGTCGTCACTTAACCGTCGGTTCACCAAAGAAAACCGTCGTATAACCAAATAAAACCGTCGCTTAACCGTTGCTTAACCAAAGAAAACCGTCGCTTAACTATCAATTAACCAAAGAAAACTATCGCTTAATCATTGCTTAACCAAAGAAAATCGTCGCTTAACCAAAGAAAAGCATCGCTTATTGAATTTTTTTTTTTTTAAATCACCTACAGGCTGTCACTTAACCGACGGCTATAAGTGTTTTTTTTTTTTAAATCACCTACAGGCCGTCGCTTAACATTCCCTAGTCCCAACGATTTGGCAGCTTGTATGCCATAACAATGATCCATCTTGATGTATATTTTCTTAGTTGAAGTTTTAATGCGTTAAATTCCTATTGGAAATTTCATTTAATAACTTTCCCAGGTCCCAATACTTGTGTAATGTGCCATTCACCTGATGAGCTTTCTTTGCAACTATAAATCATTAACTAACAAAATGTGGATAGTGATAGATATGACAAACTTGTGAGATAGTGAGAATATCAAAGTGGAGAATTTTTCAACAATGAAAGAGAAGAAAAAATGACTATTGATAAGTCTATTTAAACCTGTTCTAGGCTTATTACACTCTAAAGAGTGGAGTTAAATAGAAAATTCAATATCCCTTTCTTAATAACAATATATTTTTTAAGAAATCTAGTATCCTCATCTTTTTAATTGAAGAAACAATTGCCAGAAAAATAATAATGAATGTTTAATATCAATCTCTTATAAATTAAATGAAAATTTGAAATACTCAGGTCCACAGAAAGTAATGGTCATATAGATGTTTTGTAGTAAAGGGCATACAATCATTTTGTCTTTTTGGCATAGATAAGCATAGGAACTATTTCCTCAATGGGAGAGCAGTTTAGTAAGTAGAAGCATATGGGCTGTTTGGGAAGGAGTATGTTGGAATCACAAAGTGCATTGAGAATGGTCATGTATGGGTTATGTTTTTTATTCAAAAAAGGGGAATATATGAATGACGCTACATAGTTAAAGCTGGTGATTATGTATGCAAGCATATACGTGACAATGCTTCTGAGCTTGCTTAGTATCCTATTAGGTAGTTGCAGTAAAGAAAAGTAGCATGCAATCAAGAGTAACTGATATGCCTTTCTCAAACATTTTGATTTGCACTGTGAAATGTAATTTGTTCTTGCGGATATATTTTCTTCTTGATCCTTTTCTTGTAGCATGTCTTAGCTAACGGGGGATCTTTCCTTGCCATTCTAATCTCTACAGAAAAAGACAGAAGAAAGTTGGATTGGAAAGAATTGACCACTGGCACATGTGCTTAGATAATATGAATTTCCCACCTATTTCTAGAAGTTTAAAATAAAATCTACAACCTACAAGCTACAAAATTACAAATGTATAGTCATTTAGCTAGTTTTAACACAAACCAGTTTATGATGAGATATGAAGTATAAAGTATCTTGTACTGAAGTAACAGTGGCTTTGTGTCTGTTGCTGAGCTAAGAGTATGTCTGAAGATTAAGCTCTCAGTACCTGTCCTAAGCCCTCTTCATTTTTATCATTTTGGGTTGTACTTCAGAACCTACAGTGCTGCCATGTTCTTGAAGTGGCTGTTGTATGCATTGTATTTAGCAGTGTTGCAGAAGAAACAAATCACTCAAGTTGTTGTTTATTGTTTGTTATGCACTAATATAGAAAATTGCCATGTTGCATGCCCTTTCTTATCCTTTTTCCAGAATGGATATAATATCTAATCATTTCACATTTCAACATGTTTGTTTATTTGACTTGTGTGTTTTCATATAGTGTTATCATCAAAGTGAGCTGACACCCATACAACAGAGAGAGATGCCTTCTCTTTTGGGTATGCGTAGATGAACCAATAGTTTTTTACAGTTCATCCCAATGTTATAAAAAATGGACTAGTCACTGAACTGGTGGACCCCAAAAACGGAAAACCAGTTGGAACGGGAACAAAAGCTGGCTGACCAAAAAATACATAAAATATTGAAATTTTAATAAAAAACATACCTTCATGTACATCCACATATATCCAAACCACTAAACACAAATATGCAAATATTTCTCATGTATATAGCGAGTAAGGGTACTTATAACTAAAATAGGATCGAGTGCAATCCGTATCTGAACAAAAACACATAAATGAAGAGGTCTAAATGGCCTCTAGAGTCCAAAAAACATCATGCATCAACAAATAACTATATATCATCAAAATCATTGTGTATATTAAGATCCTATTCATCAATAGCACTGTCTGTCCCCTTCCTCTAGGCTCTAGCCTTTGCCTCTACCTCGAATCTTGAAGTTGATCCTCGAGGGACATTAGTCAACAGTGAACACCCTCCAGTATCGATGAAATTTCCTAATCCAAGTGTTAAAATAAGGTAGAAAAAGCAT
>LPNX010696665.1:47382-67701 GCA_001517045.1 Pseudotsuga menziesii | reverse complement strand
ATTCTTCAGGTGATCCAATATACAGACCAAAATAGATACTGATAAACAGTCATGTGGATAGGATGTTTCATAAAGAGCTGAAAGATATTCTCAAGAGTTTTTGAGAAATCCTCCATAAAGACACAGGAAGATCATTTACTATGTCTTTAAATATTCCTAAACTGAGAGGAGACAAGAGTGCCTCCTCTGAACTCTTCCAAGTTGAGGAGCCTAGGTTGCTTTTATTTGAATTTCAATTCTAGGGCTATGTATTGGGAGAGTTTGGAATGGACATCAAGTTGCATTTCGGTCCTTGTTTGAAAAACATTTTGGTGAAAAAATTGGAAGCACATGTTGATAATGAAACGAGATCTCTCATGATTTTGATTGAAATTAAAATGTTATCATTCATTGTGCAGCAATAATTTGGGCAATTGTGGGTAATTAAGTTATTTTGCTTAATTTTTATTTCCATGTAATAAATGTGTAGCATGAGGCATTTATTCGAGTTTCCCTTGAAGTTATTTCAACCAAAAGTCACATGCGACATTGATCATCAAATGGTTACACATATTTTCCAGTTTTCCAAGGAAATTTTCATATCTAGACATTGTAAAAACTACATTATTGGAAAATAATTGGAGTCACTACTAGTTGGTTTTCTATGGATCCCTGTATCTACAGTTGGCACAAATGAACAGTTTAAAAGAGATTGCATTTCACTGTCATGGCTATTAGAGATTTTAAATTTTGTGCATAATCAAAATACAACATTGTTGCATTTCACTGTCTTTGCAACAACAATGATTTTCATCTGACCAAGACCCTGAAATGTCCCACTTGGCTATGAGCTAACCTTTCTCTGATATTATGCTCACTAACTTGGTTCAGTACTTTCTACAAGTACTTTGGATGCTAATTAGATACCCACTGTTTGAAACTCAACTGAATACCTGACTGTCAGTGCACTAATAAGTGTGTATGGTTTTCTTTTTCATGATTTATTTGGGCTCATTTAATCACAGCATTTATCAGTTATCTCACATTCCATTCACATCATTGTATTAAACAAACATAACATAGAAAAATGGTGAGAAAATTAATTCAAAATAATAGACGGATGATATTTATAATGAGAAGCACAAATACATGCATGGAAAAGATTATTGGATGTTTTGAGTCCCGGAAATTTCCCATCCAATTAATTTCTTGCTATAGAAGTCACTCCACATAATACTGATAATGCCCAGAATGTATATGTTGCCCAGATTAACACCAATAATTGCTATACTGATAATTCCCAGTCACTCCACATTTATTACTGGAGCTTTCTTGAGCTCCAAACATGCTGGTTGCTCCACAGTTATTAGCAGAAGCTGGGATGCATCTTACAAACTCATCACCTCAAATGATCTCCAGAGTGAAAAAGATCTTTCATTTTTGCTTCAGGAGTATCCCGGTTAGTGTATCACCAAAGCCAGAAATATCTCAAAAATAGTGCCCTTCAGTTAATCAAAATTATCATATTTCTGTGTAGATTGGTATTCCTAAGTTTGGTCTTGCTCTTCTATTTTACTGTCAGAGGCATCTAACTCTTGACTTGGTGCATTCCATATTTTCCCTTTCATGTTTCAATCGTCCTTGAATTGTGCAACAGTTTGTATAAGTTCCAACTGCAGAGATGGACAATTCTCCTTCAAGTATTCGAACCCCTCTGACTTCATGACTTCTGCAGAAACAAATCAAGATGAAATTTTTAATAGCATCAACTAATTGATGTTTCTAAACAATATAAAATCCTATGTTTAGTTTATAATTAATTGAAATATACTGCATACCTTCCAAGTTTGTCGTAGCAAATTTAAGGCATGCAGATTTGAGTTGAGAATCCTGGTAACGCTGAGCCAGTTCAAGAATTTTAGCAACAGTGTTCACAGTTATTCCCTGTGATATTCTTGACTCACACAAGCACCTTAACTGACACAGACCATACCGATTTGCTGCTGTGAGCAAATATTCAATCATTGTCTCAGGTGTCAAAAAGCAAGGGGATGGATCAGAAATCTCTCCTAAATCTGCATGTTCCTCTAAATCTGGAAGGGTATCTCTGTAAATAAAGTGTAGCATAGCCTGCATTGCATTCAAGAGAACAAAGGAGACACATTCATGAGAAAGGAGACAATAATTTAAGGAAAAAAATTACAAGCTCAAGGCAAATACCCAATCTTCCAAAATTAAAATAAAGAGAAAGCACAATTCCATAATCATAGGAAGAATGAAAGCTCACCTTAAACACCTCTGGCCTTGTGCCTTCGATGCTAATTTCTTTGTCATTCCACTCCCCAGAGGACTCAAAAAACATGGATTTAAATACAGGGGAACGTGCTGCCAAAACAACTCTGTGGGCATGAAATTTTTCCCCTGATAAATCAAATATGACATCCGCATTTTCAACATCTTCAAGCAGTTCCCCAAATTTTTGACCCAAGTTTGATTCAAGGATGTGAATATAGTGCAATATGGGGGCTTGAATAGCAGAAACCCCAACCCCAACTGTACAACATATTTTCAGAGTATCGTCCTTCACAAAATCTGATGATTCCAGCATAGCTCGCTTGAAGAAATGCTTGTAACCCCTAAAGATCCCCAAGAGGGTGAAAAGCAAAAAAAAGAAGAGTAAGTGGTAACCAGATTAAGCCGAGGCCACCAGGAGTTTGAGGTATTTGACCTGCAAATCCACATACATACCTATGCCATGACAAAATCTTGGTAGTGTTTTGTACAAGAGCAATATGTATGTGTATTAGATTGAACATTACAGCTAGTGAAAACAATTTCGGATTAACAATGCAAAATTCTATGCGCAAATTAGGACATGGAATACATATATGAGAATGGGATGAACATGCTATAGTTTTTTCTAACAGTAACAACTATTTTATATTAACTAGACAGGGACTGCAGCCAATGTTCAAACTGGGCAGTCGAAATACAGATTGCAAATTCAGAACTGGAAAGGCAGCAAGACACGGATTGGAAAGTTCTGTACTGCTAACATACAATCCAAAATAAGCTATTTTCCCCTACAATTACTTGTCAGGTTCCAGGCTAACCTGCTAGTGTAAATACTAGTTTTTCAATTCTGATATGCATCCTATCAGTGAGGTTGGTGTTCATCTCCGAATGGTGAGACTTCCTCTTTGTTAGAGTTTCCACTTTAATTCAAAATTTCAAATATGTTAGATCTTTAATCTAATGTAGTAGGATCTCCGAAAGATAGACAAGCACAGCATAAAGAAAGACACAGATTTTATCCTGGGAAAATAAAGAAAGACATTATCCTCATCCCATAGCGCAATAACTAATCCAAAGCTTTGGCACTTTACCCCCAAACCATGCCAAAACCCTAATACCAAAAGCAGGTCCCCTTGTAGAGAAATCCTAACCAAACATAGAAAGGTTGAAGAGAGATAGTAAAACCATAAAACCCAAGAAAATAACTTCTTTCACATGCTACTTTTCTCAACAATATTTTCACTAGAATAGACTTGATGATTTTATTATGAAATGAGGTGCTTTGATGGTTTATTTATACCCTCTCTTGGAGGTTTCTTAGAACACATAAGGCCGACCTATACATTTTCAACATGAACTAGGAGAAAAATACATCTCTTGGAGGGCTTCATCACTTCTCTAATCCATAAGCACATTTACACACACATTATTAGGGTTTTTTATGCACATAAAAATGGGCTTTGAATCCCACAGGCATGGATTTTTATTCATAACTTTTCATACAGTTTCTATGACAGATAGAGGATGTTTTGCTGCACGTTGTAGATGAATCGATGGAACCACAGAACTCATCTTAGCTGTTCACCTATAACCTTGGAACCTATCACAAAAAGCCCTTCATCAATAGAAATCTCTCTATAGATTCTTAAAATTAGATAAACCAAAAATTATCATATAAAAAATGAGGTTCTTCATCAATAAATATAGATTTTTAAAATTAGATAAACCAAACTTGATTTTAGTACCAAATAAATACTGTGTTATAGGTTAAATCATTTACATTTTGGATATGGGATACTCTGTCCATCATCATGTGTTATAGGTTAAATCATTTACATTTCGGATACTCTGTCCATCATCATAATCAGAGTGAATTCAGAGATGCAGAAACTTTTTGTCAAGAAGAAGAGTGATAGATGGCTCTCTCTTCTTGGTAAAAGTTTCTGCATATCTAGATTCATTATGATCTTGATGATGAACTGCCTATGGCAGGTCCAAAGGTCGATGATTTAACCTGCAACACAATGAATGAATCCAGAAATGATTAGCAAACCAACACAATGTAGAAGCCTCAGCCTAACAGTGAATGAATCCAAAAATGAGTAGCAAACCAACACACTGTGGAAGCCTCAGCATAAAAGAATAGGAAAAAGTGTCCACAAAATCATTCACCTATCAAAAATCTCATCTACCATTTTGAATAACAAGTTGTGCAAATTGGAATCATGTAAGTTATATGGTATTACGAATTAATCAACCTCCAACCTATTACTTCAAAGTTTGAACATGTTTTAAACTTTGGATGGCAAGTTGAAACCATTACTACAAAGTTCCAACCATGTTTTGAACTGTGAATGCGGGTTGGAATTATGTAAATTGTATATTATTGCCACTTCCCAAACGTGTAAATTCAAAGTTAAAATCAGACTATGTGAAATGAACAATTTTAACCACCCAGAGAAGAATTCCTTTGTGGAAGATTAAGGAGAAATAATCACTGTAATTTAAAAATAAATACCTTAGCACTTGTGTCATAGTCATCTGTTCCCATGTCATACTTGTAGGTAGGTCTAAAAGACAGTGGGCCTTCGCAGAAACCATGGAAAATCTCCCCCTTTTTCTGCTTCTCTTGAAAGTTGGTCCTTGGCTCTCAATAACTATTGGATATATATACTAGTGTCCTTTTTTGACTTAATAATTGTCCATGCAGACACCTATACAGACACCTATGCAGACACCTATACAGGTACTACAGAGCCAGCTATGTATCAGTACTTTCCAGCTGTTCCAGGTGAGCCTTTGGTGATTCTTGAGTCAGGGATTGACCCAGAAGCGAAGATTGGAAGGCCAGCTCCTTACATGGTACTAGTTCAAACATTACTAGATGTGAACTGTTTCATTATATTGTTATGACTATTTGAATATTTTCTTGAAGGAAATTTTGTAAGTGGAATTTATGTGTCTTCATATTTAATAGTATTTTACTGTTCATTGCTAAAGATGAAAACGATTGGTTTCAACTTTGAACTGTGTTCCCATTCACATGTTATGATTTTTCCCTGGATGGCTTGAGTGTTGCTTCTTACACACTGTAATTGCAGCAACAACCTGCAAACTGGATGAGTCATAAGCCCCTTGGAGTGGATGTCAATATTGGTGAGTATTGTATTAAAAATACTCGCTGGTGTACCTGGACATGAGATTGAAAGTTATTTGTTGAATTGTTTTCATGGGAAATATCTAGACAGTGAGTATAAACAAATAAGATGACTATTACCTTGGTGAACAATACAGGATTTTTCTTGAATATTCCTACTTGTCTATGATGTTGCAGCTTATGAGGAAGAGAGGGATGATATGGAAGCTGGGATTAGTCAAGCACCTATCACAAAGGTTCTAATATGGCTATGTTATTTTGAATTCATATATTGTGCTCTTAAAACTTGAGATTTGCAAGCTATAGCCATGGTAGAGTTATCTGCCATGCTTTTTGTCGGTATGTTCAGTGTTGGTGTACCATGTTCCTATAAACATAATGCTGTGAATTTGGCATTCCCATAGGTAAGAGAGATTAATTTGATCAAAATATGAATAAACTAAGGTCTTTACGAGTAAAACAATGCTTCGTAGACTGCTTTTCTAGAAACTGGAACACAAATGGATAAAGGGTCTCTGGACCCCCATTGCAACTTGTGTCACATTCCTTATGTCCACAGGTATCTCACACAAAGAATGTGACAAGTTGAAATGGGGTTGCAAACACCTTTTATCTATTTCCGTGTTCCAGTTTTAGCAAAGCAGTCCATGAAGTGTTGTTTTACTTGAAAAGGCCTTAGTTTATTAATATTTTTATAAAATATAAAATTTAATGGAACCTAATCTTAATGAATGTGTTGTATGCATTCAGGATTTTTTCACTTTGTCTAGTGGCAAGCGAAAACAGGAAGACCACCCTTCAAATTATCTTCCAGGGGGCTACATTCCACAACAAGATGGAGCAGGGGATTTTTCTCAAGAGTTACTCCAATCACAGGAGGTATCTTTTTTCTCCTTAAAGCTTAGCTATTAGTTGAGCTATTTTATTTTAGTATAGTAAATTGCTTATTCATATGGGGTTTATAGATGCTTTAGTTATGCTTCATTATTTTCTAGTTGCGGCTTGCATGAGTCCCGTGAGCCTTAGACTGTTGTTAGCCCTCAAGATAGGTGTTCTGGATATATTATCAAACTTACTCAGGTACAGTTGGCAGCAGTTTTCCTTTCTATTTGCAGTGGATTGTGAGGGTGCATTAGACCAGCGGGTGATTCAGCAGATAAGGTGCAACTTCTGCTCCGTAACTCATGATTGGATTCATACATTCAATGGTTGAACATTGAGTATCAGGGAGATCTAGAGGGCAATACTTGCTTGTACTTTAGGTTTCCAGTAGTCTATGGTCAATCTTTAGACAGAAAATATTGCAGTGGTGATTGATTTAGGGTTGATCTCATTCATGGTTTCCCTTCTCAGTTATAGCAGCATGCTCTTACATTCAAGGTGTATGTAACCTAGGAGATGCACTTTATGGCTATTTCGGGTGGCATGTGCATGCATTCTCATATTTATGGAAAAAATTTAAGGAAGCAGACTTCTATAAAAGCAGATGATTCCATTGCAATGGGGTTGGATTCCCGAAGACTTGACTTCTATTGTTGTAATTCCAGTAGGTCTGGATATTTAATAAAGCTTGACCAGTTGGCCCTTGTGTGTTTTCCTTGTTTTCTGTGATCGAATCTGGTAGTGTGTGTTAGGTCAGTTTAACAGATTTTGAGGACATTCATCCCTGATTTGCTAAACTGTTTCAGGTCTGAATGAGTCTCCTAAACCCTGAGGATCTACAAAGGGAAGAAATTTGTTCCTAAAGAGCATAGATAGATTTGTGTACCTTGCCATTCATATTCCAAGTGACACTGTGCATACACAGATTATCAGGGCTAGCGAGCCAAGCGAACTCACTGGGTCTCCTTTCGATCCTTCTGATTCCCTGAGTACAGGTCTTTTCCTTTTTGCTCAAACTTCTTTCCAAAAAATTGAGTATATCCTTCCTTCGCAGTCCATAAAAAGAAACCAAATCAGAGCCGCATAAGCCATCAATCTTCGACCTTTCCTCCTCATCTTCTCGATCCAGCGCTTCAGCCCCCCAGCTAAGTCTTGGTTTCGAAACCCCGAAAGGCTCCTCCTCCTCCGAATATGCCGTGTAAGGGCTCTCATAGGGCTGTTTCCAAGGCGAAACAATCAATCTTAACTCCTTACTCTTCGGCGCCTTCCTTCTCACAACCTGCTTCTATTCATCGATTATATCATATTCAAAACTCCTATGTACAGTACTACAACAAAATTAAAATACTATGATAAACTCATTTTTTCTAATATTTCTAATATCGAAGTTGAAAAAATATATATTATATTCCATTGTTAAAATATAACCATAGCAAAGTTCAAACTCATTTTTTAAATATTTCCAAAATTAAGGTTGAAAAAATATGGATTATATTCATAACAATTGAGAATGTTAAAACATAACAATAATAAAATCAAAATGATATCATATTTATAACTTGTATTAACATATATTAAAAAATAAAATATAAATATGAAATGAAACATATACAAAGTTCATTTTAATTTCTATTTGTTCATTATCAATTAAATTTAAGTTAATAATGTAACATTATATATATATCATTAATAACACATATATAATCTCCAGGAGTGCAGGCACATGAGACTTGCACATGTTATTTTATCTATTCGACAGCTGCTTCAGCGACTTAATACTTTCACTTGCAGGCATGTCTACAGGGAAAACAACAAAGAAGCGGACAAAGCTTCCAAGGAAGGGCTCCGGCTGGCTGAAGGCATTTGGTTGGTGAAAGAAATGGTAAATGGCAGACAACAGGCCTTTTATCACAGGTCGTTCATTGAACTCTTTTGAACCTCGGTTGAATGAACAGAACGCGGCTGATGTTTATCCTCAGTATATAGCTCTTGTTTTTATCTTAGATCATCTTCTTGAAATCGATATGGATATATCTCTCGATATTATATATCATTATGACAGATTGTATCTAAATGTCTTATTACTCAGATGGCTCGGATGCTGATTGTGAACCTGGCTGTGTTAAATAGCACCATATTTTTTATGTTTTTGTGAAACAGCTCATTGTCTTTGAACATATCATCATTGAAATGCATATGCGTATGCACATGTAGAAATCCCCTATCCGGAGATACTTTAGTCCCTCTATTAGTACCAATTTTTGGTCTTCAGAAAGTCACTTATAAGTGAACATTAAGAATGTAATTTTGATCTCGAAAGATGAATGAAATTACGCTTTTTTTCCTTGGAAAAAAAAAACACATATATAATCAAAATTATTCCAATATTCAATGCCACTTTCACATGCACGTAGTACTTTGAACATGCACACACATTTAAATGAGAAGTGATCTCATACAAATTTGAGCTTGAAATCTTAAGAATCAAGTAACTTAAACATAGCATTTGTGCTTTTAAAAAAAAACAACAACAAAAGAAATTGAAAATCCAACCTTAATGAAGAAACTAAATATATATGAATTATCTTTTCAATACCAAAATTTAAAGCTATAAAAATTCATATTAATCTAAAGAAATTACTATGGAAGAAAATGAGATCTATGTTTTTCAATATGAAGTCATAATTATGATGTTTCTTCAAGTGCTATATATGATTCTAACACATTCATCACATTTTTTACTTAATTTCAATCTACGAAAAAGAATTGTAAAAATCTAAATTATGGATTGTGAGATTTCTATAGCCATGATGGCAACAATTTTTTTTATAGCTAATAAGCTAGAGCACAATGTAATCCATCCAAGATGTACAACATAGATTAATAGAAAAAAATTGTGAAAAAATAATGAGCATAATAAATATGAGATGAAAACTCAATTGAGTAAATTCCTCATGTCTATTATTCATCAATGAGTGTACATTTATAATACATATTCAAAGGAGAAATTATTGAGCCTCTAAAGGCATTTGGAATCCATACATGTGGCATGCTTAGTTATATTAGACTCCCCCACTAAACATAGAACTAGTTGTAAAACTTATGATGAGATTAGTTAACCAAGTGTAGGTGGCAGTTAATTGATGGTAGGCATGTGTGGCACATTAAATAGTTACAGTCCAAAAATCAGTAGAGAGAATCAAGGAGGGAACATAAGTAAGTTAACTAGTGTTTAACCGATGTCATCACTGCTAGAGAATCTCCATAATTGCATGAAATCAAGGAAGACACCCCCGATCCCCAAAATCAAGAAGAATAGGTGCATTGTGTCTTGATTATCATGCATGGGTGGATAATGAAGGCTAAGATGACAAGTAGTTGGTCCTAGATGATGAAATCAATGAGGACTATTTGCTAGCAAACTAACTTGGGGGTCAACAATACGATGTTTACACTAGGGAACTTAAAAATGGTTTAATACTAATGTATAGATGGGCAGTTTATTCCAACACACCCCCTTAAACCTGACAAAAACTCTCAATATAAAGACCGCATGATATATAATCATGAATTATATTGACTTACCAATGGAAATGAACCTACGCGTCGGATATGCGACGGTGCTTTCTATGTTAAATAATTGCCCAATTAAAGGCGTCGTCGCTTAATCGATGCTTACTAACGAGCCGTCACTTAAACAACGGTTATGAGAATAGTCATCGCTTCACCGATGCTTGTGGCCACATTTACAAAAAGAAAATGTATCCTTGTGATTTTTGGTAAGTTTAAAAAGAGAAATCCATGCGCCGTCGTATTTTTCCGTCGGATTTTGGATCGAAATGTAGTAGTGTGTGATTGCCTCCTCTCATGCCTTAATGGAAAAGCTTTAGGGTTGCTATATTTTGGGTGCTAAGTGAAATTTATGGAAAATCACTAAATGTGAATTCCTAGTTGCCAATTTTGATAACTATTTTTATGCTCTTTAAGCAATTTGGATTAACATTTTAAATGTTATTAGGTTGTGACATAAGCTACACAACCCATTGTTTATGTATAAATGTGTAAAATGTACATTGATATTATTAATATTTAAAAGAAGAAATATACAAACAAACAAACTCATCATATCAAAAACACTCTGAATAAGAGCAACAATCAATAGCACTCACCTTCCTTCACATGACAAATGGACTAACTTTGGAGAATTCTGTCAAAGTAATATTTATCCCATCATGCAATCATAACATAGCAATAATTATGCATTTTAACTCACTAAACACATAAGGGATATCTTTTTCATAGGAGGGACTACCCACCTACTTTAAGCTTGGACTTCAATATTTGTCATGGTCAGTGATAGTGTTCATTATTACTTGATATTTTCACCTACAATTTAATCTACCTTCATTCACCATATCCTAAATCATCAATCTTATAAGCAACGAGCATTGATACTTTGAAAATAAACATATAACACTCCATTCTAGTGGGACCTAATGATGCCTATTACAACTAATATTGAATGCAACTACCATTAGTACTTTAAAAATAAACGCATACCTCTCCTTCCTAATGATGCCTACTACATCTAATCTACCTTAATGCTCCATGTTCTAAATCTTTAATATTGTATGCAACTACCATTAGTTCTTTAAAAAAAACACATAACACTCCTTCCTATGGTACCTAATGGTACACGTTGCCTAAGGATAAATATATGTTGATTTTGCACAAGAAAAAATAATATATACAACATAATCGACACTCACAATGAACAAGTAGTGCAAACTTTATCCCTTCCAATATAGGTTACCCCCTTGAATAGAACTACCATTAGTACTTTAAAAATAAACACATACCTCTCCTTCCTAATGATGCCTACTACATCTAATCTACCTTCATGCTACATGTTCTAAATCTTTAATATTGTATGCAACTACCATTAGTTCTTTAAAAAAAACACATAACACTCCTTCCTATGGTACCTAATGGTACACGTTGCCTAAGGATAAATATATGTTGATTTTGCACAAGAAAAAAAAATATATACAACATAATCGGCACTTGCAATGAACAAGTAGTGCAAAATTTATCCCTTCCAATATAGGTTACCGCCTTGAAATATCTACTTGTTTCCTCTCGCTAGGGTAAGTGAGCGAGGCTATCTTCATTTAATCATGGTGAACCTAAGAAAAAGAGGTGTAAGATTGTTGCAATCTTTAAAGGTGATGCAATTTATTAGGGCATGTAATTTTTCTGCGGATGAGGAGTCGCCTTAGGAACCTAAATCATATTCTTGCAAATTGGCTATCCAAGCTAATGGGTGGCAAAGCATATGGCAAGTTTCATAAGTGACCAAAGATGGTGGACAACATTTACATAGATAGATTGTTTTCACTACATATTGGAAAGAAAAAGAGAAAAAAGAGCTAATTCATTCACTGCTTACTTTGGAAACATTCAAAGCATTTAAATGTTATACTAGGCAACTTGCACTCTATACAAAAAAGTGATATTGGGCAGCTTATTTGGGTGATTGAATTTGACAGGTCAACAGTGGTTTTGTACCAGCGTCAATGATCAAAGTTGATAGAGTCAGAGTTGCAGATGACTTGATTTCAAGGAGTGGAGCAGTGATCAACCTCAAGCAGAGCTCTTACAAATGATCATCAGGGTACACCTTGGGCAACACACTTCTAGGCATTGTTCATTATACCCCTCACTTGTATAAAAGTGTGTAGTCTCATTTCATTGTAGATCCGAATCATCAGTTGAGCACTTGACTTTTTTTTTCAAGGTTACAGTGCCTAGATAAAACCCCTTGGTACTTCCCCTCATTCCGAGGATGGTGCCTAGGTTAAACCCTAGACTCTTCATGGCACAAGGCCACATCGACAAAAAGGCTCAAAGCTGTCACAACAATATAATCATTATGAGTTTATTTACACTTGAACCTGCAGTGCTTTCTTCAATGGAGAATTGACGCAACTGTAGAATTTATGCTTACTGTCACCTCAATGTATGTGCCTCTCGCTTAGGGTTGGTTCAAACTTCATACCAATATCATGGGGGTATCCCTAACGGTACCTACAACTTACAAATAAATTGAACAATAGGATTGGGTTACAGGACTTGGACTTCTATGTTGAACTTAGAACTAGATGAGAAATTAGAGAAGACCAGTTCCTTCCAAAGGATGATGGGGTCAAAGTCAAGCTAGAACAAGTGTTTGAAGAGGGATGGAGAGTAAGGGAAAGGCTTCCAAAATGGAAGAATATTGTCACATAAACAATGTAACTCGAATATTAGGGTTTGTTGCTGATGACAACCTTGTCTTGGCTTCTATGAGGAAGCTAAGGAGTGGATTTCACACTCTATAGATCATTAGGGGCTTGGAGGGCTCACTGAAACCTGCAATAGTTCATGCAGATCAGATGTAGTGACATTCAAAATTTGCAAACTAACCTAACTACCTGAACAAAAAAGGGGTCAAGAATACACTATTCAAATGTCAAATACACAGAAAACAGGAAATACATGTGGATCAATGAACTAGCTTTATTCAAACTGTCAATCTGGAATTACAATGGCCAACCTCTGGGATTCAACTTTTTACAATGAGGATCTAACTTTAGTTTAGAGGCCTCAAATGACTTAATTTCCAGCTTCAGTAGGTGGTGGCAAAGGATATATTCTTTTTGCACATATTTAACATTATTAAACACAAATCTTATGTTAGGTACATAGTCCACCTCCATCTGACTAGATAGCTTCTCTAACTCTGCATAAATCTTCTGTGATTGTGGGCGTGATTTTCTCTCCTACCAAGAAAGCATGCACCTGTTTATTGATCTCAATCCAACTGCACCCTAGCATTTTTTCTATTCTCCCATCTTTGATCATTTTCCTCAACTTTTGAACATGGTCCCACTTTCCAACCACTGCATAGATGTTTGACAACATCACATAAGGTGCAGCATTGTTAGGATCCAACTTGAAAAGGCATTCTGCCATATTTTCTACTAAATATATATTAATATGGACCCTGCAAGCAGCAAGTAAAGAACCTCATATGGTAGCATTAGGTTCAACTGGCATTTTCTTGATAAAATCTTGAGCATCATCTAGGATCCCAGTACGGCCAAGCAGATCAACCATGCAGCTATAGTGCTCCATTGTAGGTGTGATGCGATAATATTGACTCATAAACTCGAAGTACTGCCAGCCATCATTCACTAAGCCTGCATGACAACATGCTGACAAAACACCAAGGAAGGTAATATGGTCTAGATTACAACCACAACGTTTCATTTCTTCAAAAAGTTGGAGGCTTTGTTTGCCAAGACCATGCATGGCATAGCCAAATTCTAATGCACCATTCCCAAATTCTAACGCACCATTCTCAGTGTAGTTATTACGATTTTAAAGTAGACACACATCCATAAAAGCAAGGATGGAGACAGTCGCATCAATAAGAAATTGTCATGGATTTTAAACTGGCATGCCCAAATGGTAACATGCCATTACCAATACCCTAAAATTGACGTGGATTCTGAACTAGCATGCCCAAACGGTAACATGCCATTCCCAATACCCTGAAATTGACATGGATTCTAAAATGGCATGACCAAACAGTAACATGCCATTCCCAATACCCTGAAATTGACATGGATTCTAAACTTGCATGCCCAAATGGTAACATGCCATTGCCAATACCCTGAAACTAACACGGATTCTAAACTGGCATGCCCAAATGTTAACACGACATTCCCAATACCCTGAAATTGACATGGATTCTAAACTTGCATGCCCAAATGGTAACATGCCATTGCCAATACCCTGAAACTAACACGGATTCTAAACTGGCATGCCCAAATGTTAACACGACATTCCCAATACCCTGAACACTTCTAAGTACACCCAAAAGAGAAACAATTAACTCAATTTTCAAAAATATAAAAGGAAAAACATCCTACTATCATCCACTTGGACCAAATTGACATCAAAGGAGGGGAGGGAACACAAGCGCTCCACACCCATAGGGTCTTGAAAACAACACCCCATGCCAACCACTAAACCATAAGCCAACATCAGAGACCCAAATGGTAAAAAAGCAGATGATGATAGCTAAAGGTTTAAAGTTAAACCACCATACCCAAATGCTAACACATAATTCCTAGTGCATTTTCAAATTGATTCAACTGAAACCCAAATAAATAAATAAACAAGTACAGAACCCCTACAGCTACAACAAATTGCGATGAATTCTAAACTGGCATGGCCAAACGGTGACATGCCATTAATTCCAGTGCATTTTCGAATATGCCATACCCAATGCCCTAAACTCGATTTCGAGCTTGCCCAAATAAAAAACCAAAAAAACAGTAACCAAACCAATTTTAAGCACAACCACATAAAAGATTCAATGCTAACAAATCATATTACTAGCATCCACAGCACAGCAGATCAAAGATTAACTAGCATACCCAGATGCTAACAGAACATTCGCGATGGATTTTAATTGATTTCAGTAGAGATCCAATCACAAACAGTGAACATAAAGAGCCCTACATCTATCTAATACAAACTGCCATAAATTTCGGACTATTCCCAAATGGCAGCATGTCAATTCCCAGCGGGCCTTGAAATGAATTTCAAGCAAAACAAAATGAATAAATCTACATACATACAGACACATAGACGAATTAACAGAAACCAAAACATACCTTGTATCGATTTACCAAGTTCTTCCACTTATATTTGCACTGCTCAGAGCTCCTCCTGAAACCCTTCTCCTTCATCCTTGAAGAAATGAGATCCCACATAGTCTTGTTCCTCTCTGTCTAAGTGAAATCCTTCTCAAGCTCAGCCCTGATTGCAATGAATTCCTTGGTCTCATTGAATCCCCCATTGAATCCCCATTGAGGGATCCTATCATCCTTCTTGAGGTTGTTATTAAGACCACCACTGCCATTGTTTGTAAGAAGGCTACTGTTATTGGATCCTCCAAGGTGGTCTCCCACGGAAATTGCAACAGTGGGAGTTAACTGCAGAGGCAGGGCGGCCATCACCCCCAATCCAATGCCTTCGACTTCTCCACCACCACCCATCATCATTTTCGCTTTCTTTAAATATTGATCTTGGAACAGAGGATAGAAGTGTCGATGAAATGCCAAATAATGAAATTGGTTCTAGCAGAAGACAGCGCAGGGGAAATCCCGCCGTGAGAGGTTTCTGATAGAGACAGGGCCATGTGGTAGGGTTTGCTTCATATTCAGTTGCAATATGGGTTATGAAGTAATATGTAATTTTTAAGCTTAGCTTTTCCATGTGAATGTGTAATGGAAAATATAAAATCAAATGCCAAAAATTTAAAATACAATTACACATGTTTACATAGCTAAACATAGCTCTAACCTCCACACTAAGATATCTTTAGTCTATTCAATGGATATGGGAAAAATGAATCTATGTTTTGAAGACCGAGAATGGTTCTTAGTCTCTAAATAACATAAGAAAGGTACACAAATTCCTTTATGCACGACACAAGTCTTCTCATAATCAAGGGCTATGTAAAATGGCATGGAGTCACACCTCTACAGGGGTTTTTGACACTTGAGTTGGATATGGATGCCATTATAATGTCTAAGCAACATGGATGGGTCATTGATACTTGACAATCATTGGTGAATGAAAAAAAGTGCATTATGATGTTTTTGAAATTTTGAGGATCCCTCCCTTTATAACTGGTTTTTGGACTTCGGAGCTGATATATGTGCAATGAGTAGGTTCTATGCAATGGAAATGGTTGTTGAGGGATAAACGTGGTAAGTAGGGAAACATTAGCTTTCCTCTCTAATTGAACCTTTTTTATATTAGTAATTATGAACGAAACCTATAAACCGTGACCCAATCCCTCTTTAGGGTGTCTTTGGCATTTGATTTGAATTCATCTTCCATTATGATATTTTGGGCACTTTGGATGGGTCTTGAGTCCTTGAACATACTAGGGGAAGAAAAAAAGAGCCTCGATCCCTGACCCTTACTTCCTAGGATTCCGTGGAAAAATTCTCAAACCAGCACATATGAACTGTGCATGGTATTACTAACCTCAAAAATTAGTACATGGGAACCACTACTAGGTTAGTTGTGAACCAAGAATATGTATGAAGGTATAATGAGGATCGTGGGAGTGTAAAATGGCATTAAATGAATCTTACTTCTCTCAATCACCATGAAATACACTTATACCTATAAACCATATCTTTTTTGGGGGGATCTATACAACATAAGTGTTTCTTAAAGAGACATTATGATTTCTTTTCTATAGTTGATGGTTATTTGGGTGTAAATAGTGCTCAAAGAAGGATATCAAGGGCCTTAGGAATTTAAAAACATTTCTCAGGATCAAGCATCATGAAATTTGCACTAAAATGCCACATAGGACCTCTATATGTTGTCTTTACCCCCTAACTAGGATATGAGCTTCATTACTTTGTTTGAGATAGCAAAGATGGATCTAGGGTATTAAACGATGGACAAAAGGAAAAACAAGGACCTTACATAAGAAATGAACCTTATAACCCTAAGAAATACTAAAGAAAGAAAAACACACACTCCTAGTGGGTTCTTTCACTTCCGAGTATGATCCAAAATGGATCAATACATATTTTTTCATTTATTTTAGTTATTTTTGGATCGAAAGATTGGGTGAATTGATTTGATGGGCCCACTTTAGGGACAACTCTCACTTTGTATATTTGGGGTTTGGAACCTTACGAGGCCTATTTGAGGGCTTACATGGTGTTTTTTGGGTTCAAAAGATCATCACTTACACAACTCCCTTAACACAATTCCACACTTAGATTCCTTTCCAACGGTGCAAGATTCATCTTAATCGAAGTCCATATGAAGGAGTTATGCCTTTTGCAAGCTAACCTATCTAGCTGACCACCATGATACCATGTGGATTCCTTGTGATCTCTCATTTCTCACACATGAAAAGTTGGTTATGTGTGGAAATTCAAGGACATTTTACAAGGTACAAAACCCTAACCCTAATCAAGAATCAATGAATGAAAAAAACCTAAAAATAACCCTATATGACTATAAGGCTACATTAAATACCGAGGCATTAGGAGAAGAGGGGGCTCCATTCTTATGATATTATTGTATTGTTCCATAGTTGAGTAATAATAAGGGGGTATATATTAGAGTAAAACAAAGGGAGTAGTAGATCCTGTAGTAGCAATTTATGGCTTGGATTTTCCTCATAATGGGTTATCCCAGGGTAAATCTTATGTCGATCTTGTGTCTATATTTTCTCTAGTTATTTTTCTTTCAGTCCCAATTTATTTAGCATTCAATAGAAATATGCTAATACAAAAAATTAAGTTGTAAAATCCATTGTGACAAACTGTTCCAATGGAATATACTTGGAAATTTATGAAACATATTGTTATGAGGGAAGTTTTCTTTGGGTTTTTGTGGGAAATTGCAAGATTTAGTGGTGGAAAAATTCCTCAAACCCTAAACACGGTGGACACGTATAGCGAAAAAATTGTAGGTGATTATGAGCAAGGATTTGAAAAACTAGAAATACAAGTCACTAATATCTCATGCAACATGTCTATCCTCACCGTATCTCTAGAGAGAAAGTTTGCACCTTCTTGTGATTTTGGAGGCTCTCGCTTAGATATTGGATTAGAGTGGAAAGAAAAATATTCATCCGCTAGTAGTGGAAAATCCTATGATGCAAGGGTTGTGTTGTGCGGTGATGAGCTACGAACTCGACTTCCCAGTCATCCACCACTCTATGCACACTTATGTGGATATCGTCCCTATACCCAATAGAAATGGAATGACAGAATGTTGTTTGGCCTTGTGCTCCCCTCAAGCTGCTACCCATGTGAGGCATTGCATGGAGTCTAAGCGACATTATCAGTGAGTGAATTACTTGCTTGTTGTTTCTTTCTCTCTATTTGGCTTGAGAGATGGAATTCCTAAATTCAATGGAGTGGTCATAGAGGATGCATATTATAATCTACTGCTCGAGCCAAGTCCATACAAGGCCATCGAGCAGGGTGACTAGGTAGCTGATCTGAGCGCCGCCGACCTTTAAATTCTTGTTATCTGTTGAGAGAGGCATCAAAGACAAAGCATGTGCTAGGTGACCGATGGTACAGGGTAGAGTTCCTTCCAAGATGGATCCACTAATACATTTGGTCAGATTTTTCCATGAAATATTTCCACGTTTTGAACATTCGTGGATTAATACTTCATTTTTTTATAATGGTGGAAAAATCATGGCAATATTCACGTTTTTAATTTTAGAGGAACTTTTGTCTCTATATCGACGATATATGGCTATCTTTGCGCACCAGCCAAACCAATGCTAGCTTTCAATGCGCGGGTCAACTCATGCATTTTCGACACATTTGTTGTAGTTGCGACAAGGTTCTTGGTGATTGATTGAGCGCAAATTGAGCCCATATTTCTTTATCAATCATATCCAAAACTAGAGAGATCAATTATACTTTGCTTCATCAACGAGTGACTCAACCAGAAAAAGAAGATCAGCCAACCTTTAGAGGACAATATGGAACCTGTGGGAAACGAAATGCCTTCGCTTTCCCTTGAAGAAGATGTTGTTGTCACAACTTTGGTTGGAATGCATGGAAATGAAAATGCAGATCAATGGGAGGAATTTGTGAACAGTGATATGGACCATTCACCAACGAGTGATGAAGACCTAACTCATGCCAAATATTCTTTTGATGGTAGATTTTTTTTTTGTTTATTTGATAAAATGGTACATTTCAAAGAACAATCTACCTTGTGGGAGGATTCCTTCAAAGCTAGCGATGAATTGTGCAGAACTAAGGATGTCCAAATTCTTGATTTGGTACATCGTGTTACAGGTTTAGAGAAAAGAATTGTGAAAACTGAAAAAATAATTGGCCAGAAGGATCAACTTATTAAGGATCAATGTTCTAAATTTACTGTAGTTCTAGTAGAACCGATTTCTAACCTTGACAGACTGAAAGACATGTATCAGGCTCAAAAGAAAAAAAATGAGGAAACTATAGGGAGACTTGAAAATGAGCTGAAAAACAGGCCTGAAGTTTTGAACATGCCACCATTGAAGACTGTATTTGGTAAGGAAGCAGAACTTCAACAAGAATTAAAGCAGAAAGAAACATTTATTGCAGGTTTGAAGGTTGAGTTTCAAAGGGCATTGAGAGAGATGATCATTAAACAACAAAATGAGACTGCAGAATATGAAGCAAGATTGGAAAAATTGAATAAAACAATTAAAAACAAAAATGAGTTGCTACAAAAAAAGAGAATTGAAAGGATTTGAGCAACTCTCGAGGCTAAAAGTGCTGGAAGAGGGAAAAAAAAACATTCAAGGGTAAACAAGTCTGCACACCAGAAGAATCAACAGTCAAGGGTAAACAGGTCTGCACACCAAAAAAAATCAACAGTCAAGGGTAAGTATTATATTTACATTTATTACAAGTATAGTATGGATGGACTATGAATGTATGGATTTTAACATAATTCCCTAAAATGAAGCATGTTTTGTTGGGAGAAAGAAAATTGGAACAATTTCAATATTATGTTTCCCTTGTGGTTTGAATTTTGTACTTTGGTGGGGTGTTTTAGAATAATCGTTATGCATGCTTTAAATGGTAAACATATCCCATATGCTTTAAATGATGACGATGATGAACTAGATGACAATGGCAGTGATGATGTTTTTAATGAAGACAATGATGGAAATGATGATGATGATGACCATTGTCATCTTTGTCATTGTCATCATGATTATCACAATAGTCATCATCATCGGCATAATCATCATCCATGTCATCAACATCACCATTGTCCTTGACATCATCATCATGATTATTGACATTTTCATCAGTTATTCATCATTACCTTTGGCATAAGAAATAGCATCTACCCAAAATATGTGATTAGTGGAAAAGGGTCATGGAGGC
>LPNX010696665.1:25780-47360 GCA_001517045.1 Pseudotsuga menziesii | reverse complement strand
ATGGAAGCAAAACATGATGAAAAAAGTGGCGCAAAAGTGGATACAACCATTGATGTAAAATTGGATACAAAATTGGATGCGAAAGTGGATGCAACAAAACTAGATGCAAAAGTAGTCGTAACACCCAACGCAAAACCCGATGCAAAAGTGGATGCAAAAATAGATGCAAAAAGGGATGCAATAACTGATGTAAAATTGGATGCAAAAAAAATGCAAACGTGGATGCAAAAGTTGAAGCAAAAGTGGGTGTAAAAGTAAGCGCAAAAATGGGTGGGAATTGGGACGCGAAAAAAGTGGATGCAAAAAATGATGCAATCATGGAAGCAAAACATGATGAAAAAAGTGGCGCAAAAGTGGATACAACCATGGATGTAAAATTGGATGCAAAAAAAGATTCAAACGTAGATGCAAAAGTTGAAGCAAAAGTGGGTGTAAAAGTAAGCGCAAAAATGGGTGGGAATTGGGACGCGAAAAAAGTGGATGCAAACATGGATGCAATAGTAGATGAAAAAAAAGAGGTAAACATAGATGCAAAATGGGATGCAAAAATGGATGAAAACGTGGGTGCAAAAGTGGACGAAAAAACGGATGCAAAAGTGGATGCAAAAATAGCTGAAACAAAACAAGATGCAAAAATAGACTCAAAACAGGATGTAAACTTTGATGCAAAACTTGGCGCACGAAGGGATGCAAAAAAAGAAGCAGAATTGGATGCAAAAGTGGATGTAAAAAAGGATGCAAAAGTGGATGAAAACAAGGGCATAAAAGTTGAGGAAAACATGGGCATTAAAGGGGGCGCAACAAGAGTAGATGTACAAACTAGGCGCAAAATTAGGTGCAAAACTAGGCTCAAAACTGGTCGCAAAACCTGATGCAAAACTTGGCGCATAACTAGGTGCAAATTACGCCACAATTTGCGCCAGATTTAGAAAAAGGACGCAAAAAAACGCCTAAAATAGCACCAACCCATGAAATTGCGCCATTTTGTCCATAAAATGAAGAAAAATACACTGAAAGATGGTCTAGATGCAAAAAAGGATGCAAAATGAGATGCTAAATCCAGTTTTTGTTGTAGTGAAGCGAGGCAACACCGATGGTGATATATTTTTCATAGGGGTTGTCCCTTCTGGCTGCTGAATCGGGAATTGAAGTGTATCCACCATTCCTTCAGGAAGGGAGTGATTTTCATGATGATAGTTTTCCCCCATTGCCTCTTCCTCGTTAGATTCATGTTTGTTACTCGTCTCCTCTTCTATTTCTCTTCTTCGTTTGTTCCTTTGTTCTTTTCCTTGTTCCTCCACTGATCAGTAATATTTTGGTGGAACTGCGTCCACTCTTCTTCAGTTACAACCTTCCCTTAAATGTGGTAGATCGGGCCTCTACCAGCAGGTCCAGTTATACCACGTTTTTCCTCTTTTGCAGGGATATTTGAGGAAGTCACGGCTGCTCGTGTGTTCTCCACTGTGGACCCTGACGCTGGCGCCCCAAGATCGGAAGGGTTTCTTTTGATAGGAGTTTCTTGATGGCAAGCCTTGGTGGATGAATCAGTGCTATCAACAAGATCGTCAATGAATGTCCTTCTGCCCAATTGTGGACCTCGACCGCGATCCAAACCACTTGCACTGTTAGTATTTTGTGGGGTTTTGGGAGTTGAAAGATGATCGTGCTTTACCCTTTTTGTATTCATGCAACCCAAATCATTACAACAAAAAAAAATGGAAAAGACCGACTAGAAACAATTACAGAACGCAACTAATGATGGTGTTTAATCTTTATCCTTCCCCGGCAACGACACCAAAATGTTGAGCACCCAATATGCAAGAGGATTACTACTAACATACAGAGTGTACAATATTTATTGTCAACCTAGGAAAGTCTTGTATTTCAAGGATAACATGCACAGTATATGCTTAAACACAAAGTCACTGTAATTGAACCATACTATCCTCTGTTCATCTATGCTCATTCCAAGAATCTACTTAATCCAATTATCTTCTAGGAAATACAATCACAATTACCTTCTGCTATGCCTTGATCTAAGAATGGAAAGATAAAATTCATATCTAAATTAAAATTGTAGATGAAAGGAAATTCTATTCACGTCATTGAATGATTAATTCACCTATCCAATCTGATTATTCTAGGAACCCACAAGCATAAATTAAATATTGATCTAGGAATTCAAATACAGAGATTGAGTTCGTCTATTCTAGGAAACTGAAGTGCAGGAATGAAATTCGGTAATCATAACAATAAAAGACAAGTTGCAAAGATTCATGGAACAAAAACTAAAAGATCTAAGGACAAACAGAGCTGTTACAGTTACCACATGAATTGCATAAGAGATAATTACCTACTCAGTCAACTGTCACATTATACCACTACAGATCTCCAAGGAATGCAATCATAACACACTGCAAATCCACACTTGTTATAGCTTCTTATGAAAAGAATAAAATTAACATAACATCACCGGACAAAGGAATTGAAAGTCCTAATTTAACTCAGCAATCCTTGTGGAAGGCGGGCCCAGCATTCACACAGAGATACTGGTTGAACAGACGTAAAAACCTTTAGATCAGAAGTAACTCTTTGTATTAAAAGACAAAGTAATTACACAATTCCTCCTCACAGATAATACAATGAATTGATTATATGTTCAACAACCCCTGGTTCGAAACAATTCTCCATATGTATACCATGTAGGTCGTAACATCCTATCCTATTATGGGGCAGCCATGAAGATCTCTGATCTTTAGGCGCCCTAAATGACAACAGCTGTTACAAACGTGGTAGGATGAAAAATAGGAAACATAGGAAAACTGTTAATCGCCCCAGGAGTGATGATATCTTCAGATTACGGTTACACACGAGCAGCAATGCACGATGGATCTCCAAATCTGACGCATTCTATTATAGCTACCTTGTCACAACTTTGTCCAGGATATCGCATTGGAACCGCATTCTTTGGGTGATGATAGGATGGATGGGGATCAGTTTGAGCATTGAATGCCCATCCTTTTCGTGACTTGTTCATCTCAATCTTCCTGTAGTCCACTTATCTCAAAATACCTTTATAAACCATAATACGTTAGCACATTGAGAGATACAAAGCCTTAATTATCACAATAACAAGTATTAATAAAATAAAACAATGACCAATCATACCTTATTGGTTTGAATAATAGAGTGGGGATAACATGTTTAATTGGTATGCTGAATGGGGTAGGATAGAACAAAAAGAGGTAATTAAAGATGGTCAAAAGAGGCCATTTCTGGGCTCAACAGATGGGAGCATTGATAAATTAGTTGGTGAGGAAGTTGTAACACCTCACGCAGAAGATGAAGAAGATGAATAGGGAACACATGGAGGACAGTTGACTCCACACACACTAGCAGCAAGGACACCTTCTAGAACGCCTAGAACTCATGAACATGGTGAACCATCAAATATTGGTGGACGGCAAGGAACAGGATCAGAGGTAAGCAATGAATCAAATCCTACATTAGCATCATTAAGAAATAGAGTCAAAGGTCATAAGACTAGAAGTTTAAGAGAGTTGTATGATCAAAATGAAGAGGTAGATCATGTTTCAAATTTTGCATTTATAACATGTGATCCTGTAGATTTTGATGAAGCTATTAAAAAAGATGTTTGGATAAAAGCAATGGATGAAGAAATTGATGCCATAGAAAGAAATAATACTTGGAATCTTGTAGATTTGTCTGATGATAAAAATTGTAATGGTGTCAAATGGATTTATAAAATTAAGTTAAATGTTGATGGTGATGTTGAAAAATATAAAGCAAGACTTGTTGCTTAGGGATTTATTCAACAACCTGGAATTGATTATAATGAGACATTTGCACCTGTAGCCATACTTGATACGGTAAGAATGGTATTAGCTATTGCTGCTCATAATAAATGGTATGTACATCAAATGGATGTACTGTAAGCATTTTTTAATGGATCTTTAGAAGAAGAAGTTTATGTGAGACAACCTCCAGGATATGAGGTTGATGGACAAGAACACAAAGTTTACATATTGTAGAAAGCATTGTATGGATTGAAGCAGGAACCCAGAGTTTGGTACAACAGAATGGAGGAATATTTGAATGGTGAAGGATTAAGCAGAATTCCAAGTGAACTAATGTTGTATACAAAGGTAAAACAAGAAGGTAAAATACTGATTGTTTGTTTATATGTGGATTATTTGATATTTATTGGAGATATTTTTGTAGATGAGTTCAAGAAAGCCATGAAAATAGAATTTGAGATGACTGATTTAGGAACAATGAAATATTTCCTTGGTATTGAAGTAACTCATTCTGAAGATGGTATTTTTATATGTTAGTCTAAATATGCAAAAGATGTGTTGAAAAGATTCAGAATATTGAATTGTAAGCTAGTTGTAACTCCAATAGCAACTGGCACAAAACTCAGTAAGGATGATGATGGGTCAAAGGTTGATCCAATGATGCATAAGAGACTGGTTGGAAGTCTCATGTACTTAACTGCAACAAGATTGGATACAATGTCTGTAGTAAGTTTAATTTCAAGGTTTATGGAAACACCAAAGAGCACCCACTGGCAAGCTGGAAAGAGAATCCTAAGATATATTTTCGGAATAACAAATTTTGGTATCCAGTATACATCTAATTCAAATTTTAAGTTGATTGGATACACTGACAGTGACTTTGCAGGTTCTATTGATGATAGAAAGATCACATCTGGATATGTGTTTAGTTTTGGATTGGGGTTAGTAGTGTGGGCATCTAAGAAGTAGTCCATCGTGACACTATCCTCTGCTGAGGCATAGTATGTTGCTGCAACAACAGCTGCATGCCAAACAGTATGGATGAGAAGAACTCTTTCTAAGTTACAACATGAACAAAATGAACCAACTCCAATTTTTTGTGACAATAACTCAACTATTGCACTATTAAGAAATCACGTCTTTCACAAAAGAAGTAAACATATTGATACACGGTATCATTTTATTTGTGAACTGATAAACAACAATGAAATCAATGTGGAATTTTTCACATCAAGAAATCAGTTTGCAGTCTTGTTTACAAAACCATTGGGAAAAGATTTGTTTAAACTTCATAAGAAAAACATTGGGGTTTGTAAGCTGTAACAGAAATCAAGTGTTACAAAATTTTGTTTTTTGAGTGTAGTAATTAAGGGGGAGAATGTTGGAATTATGTAATTACTCCACTGCCAGGCCACAAAAGATTTTGAAGCGGCAACATCAGCTGCCGAAACTTTGAAGAGCCATCATCGTTCAGTTGGTGGCCACCGCAACACTGAAGAGTCACAACACCACCACACCGCCTCAACGCTTGACAAAACAACAAATTATTAAATCATAAAAAACTATTTTTTATATGTCAGCTAAGCGGATCTATTTTCTGAAGAGGCAGCGCATTTTTTCAAACTCTGTCAGACTGTAATAGACAGTAAATTATTCACAGAGAATCTCGCTTTTGTATAAACGAAGGGCCAGCTTGTATTTAATGACCGACTTAGCCATAATCCTATATATACCTAGTTTTTAAACCATATTTGAGACACTGAATATGAACAGCAGAGCCTAATAGAAACAAAGTTGAAACTCTGATATTTTCCTGTGTAATTCTGTGTTTTACTCTGTTTTTGAAAAAACTGAGTTTTGTTTTTTTTATGTCAAGTTGTTGTAGCAGCTTGTGTTTTAGTGTGAATATTGTTTATTTATTCAGTAGAATGTGTGTGATAAGTTTCTGGATGCAGGGGTCATCAAATCAATGAAAAATAGTGAGCTGCAATAGAGTTGTGCGTGAGCTGTGAGTGACATTAGCAGCACAGCTAGTTAATTTAAGCGTATAGAGTGTTGCCAGCCGTAACAGCCAGCTGCAACACCTTCTACTGGGTACTGTTAGCAGTAGCAGCCGAGCTGCAACAGTTTTGTAGGAATAAAAATTGATTTTGTAAAGTTTGTCAGTGAGTCGCAGGCAACAATGTACAACTTTCATGTAGATTGTTTTTAAAGCTGTTCGTAAATTTTTTAGTGCTGTTGTTGAAGCAAGCGGCACTTCCCTAATTTTGGTATATATGAGAAGTTTCACAATTTTTTTAAATTTTTTTGGGGGGTTTATATGTGAAGTTTCAGAATTTATTTTAATTTCATTAATAAAATTTATGTGAACATATTTTCACGTTAATCATTTTCAATCCTATTTTGATTAATTAATAAAATTACAGAGTTCCTCAAATAAAAAATGTAATGATTTATTTGAATAAGCACGTTCGAAGAGAGACACTCAGTTTACCAGTGTGATTTTGCAAATGGAAGAATTCAAGAAAGATATCAAAGTTATTATAATGATACACGCATAATCCTAATATTGTGAAAGCCAAAAGATTCAAATCTTTTGAAAGCAGCCTTAGGTTCATGCAATGTTCATTACTTCAAATTATATTTTTCCAAGCGGATGAAATTACAAAAATGTATGGCGTACATTGCACATTTTGTTATCTACAAATAAGGATAAATATTTCGATCCAACATTTAACATTTTCCAAATGGATTACTTCACCTGATCTTCACTCTGCCCCATGGAATGTCGACAGAAATCTCCTTTGATCTTTTCAAATGTAGAATATCAATCCTTGGCATAACTGATCAAGTATTCTCCCATCCCACTTCGGCTCGGGACATCCAGAGGCATCAATCTTTTCTAATGATCTCAACTGTTCAACACCTTCCAACTCTTTTAGAACATTGCATCCACTAACTTCTAGTAGTTTAATCTTTCTTAGCTGCACTAAACCCCGTATTCTCTGCAATTTTCCACATCCATATGCCCGCAACTCCTCCAAAGAAACCAATGTTTCAATGTTCGACAATACCTCCACTTTTTTCCACCCACTAATATTTAGCATTTGAAGTTTGTCAAGGCCACATAGACCATATATTTTCTCCAAATTAGGACAAGAAATCAACTTCAGCTGTATGAGAGTATTTGGAAATGTTCCAACCTCGAGTAGACCATAACAAGATTTGACATCCAACTGCGTCAACGGTCCAAGGGAATTCGGCAAATATTTCAAATTCTGGCAATCAAACAATCTCAATTCCTTCAAACTCTTTATGTTACTGAGCTAAGGTGACAGCTTTGGCGACAAGGAACATTCTAATTCCAGAACTTCCAAATTACAGAGGTTTTTAATAGTAGAGGACAATTCATCTGTATGTAACTCCTAGAGGGACCGTGGAAGTTGGACATCCCCACAATTTTTCACAAGGTTCATTATCCCTTCTCTTATACACCTCTCCCTCTTTGTCAACCACGTCTCCCACTCCCATTCCCAGTCCAATTCCAACATCGTCCCCGACTCCTTCTCCTCCCACGCTGCCAACTCCACCTCGCACTCCCTAGCCGCTGGCCTCCTCCATCATACCGCCTTCCAGCTCCAACCATCGTACCAATGCATCCTCGCCCAACCATCACTGCTCATCACCACATCTGACGTCCTCAGTTGTGCCCTCGTCGTCGGTTTTCAGCATCTTGCCTTCATTACTGCCCAGCTCGCTTTCCACCATCTCTGACTTTCAGCCCTCCACAACTCCCTTGATATCCTCTCCACGCTCCACCCCTCATCCCTCTGCGTTCTCCATATCCTTTCCCACGTCACCATTTTCTTTAGCCTTTCCCTTCTTAGTCTCATCTCCCATGAAAGGTGAAAGAAGTCGAGGGAGGGGATCATTTCAAGGGTTTTGGTCAAGATAGTTAACTTAGAGCTAGCTCTTAGTTCAAGATATTTAAGCATGTTTAAATTCTTGAAGGAATTTGGAAGCCTCTCCAAACTACAGAAGTACGACAGATTGACATGTTTGAGGTTTTTCAAATCGCCAAAGGAATCTGGAAGTGACTTCATTTTCCAAGCATTTATTAACTCAAAACGCTTCAAAGACGACAGCTGAAAAACTTCATCTGGCAATGATATCACATTATTTTCGTCCAATAACCTGATGCAAATCTGTTTGAGGTGCTGTAGCTTTCTAATGGACTTCGAAAACTTTGAAAGAGGAGCCCAAATCTCTAACTCCCGTAGCTGCAAAGGTGCCTGCAAAATGTTCACGTGTTCAATATAATAAAGATACGGATACTTCAAAAACCTTAAAACTCATTCGAAACCCTGCCGCTTTGCCTTGCCACAAATTTTTTAACTCGACAAATTTCTTATTTACCTGCCCTTCACCTTGCCACAATTCATTCAATGAGCTTCCAATTACATGTAAAACTCTTAAATTCTCCAATGGAATCCAGCAAGGCAATGAAGAGTGGGCACACTTGTACTAGCGAAGCCATCTCAGATTTGGTAAATGCGCCATCCTCCAAATTTTCTCCAATAGATGATCTTCAGTAATAAGAAGGTGCAAGTTCATCAATATGTTGTGATGCCGATGCAAACACTTTATCACACAATTCCCCAAGAGCTCATGAGTCCTGCTTTTGAGCCATGGTATATGTGGGCGCATGGATGCAATAGAACTCGTTATTTTCAACACTTGCACTAGGAACCATCCTAATTCCGTGCACTTGTGTTAAGTCCTATTGATTCTTTAAAACCAATGAAGAATTCAAACATAACGATACTATAAAAACATTACAGAATTGAGGCATTGTACTTGTTTAGAAACATTGAACATTTGAAACCAGGTATACAGATTTCTATTGGTTAGTCTTCAATAAACTCTTTAAAGGGTTTAATGACTAAAGCACTTACAGATGATTGTTTTAACATGTTCAGCACCGTAGCAATGATCCCATAAACTAGGAATACAAAATCTTGAATCCTTAGCAATATCTCTTCTGTTAGCCAAAACCAAGCCAACTAAACTTGAGTTCACCGCTCATTTAATATTTAAAATTAAATATTTTCACGCCAACCTCTTTTTCACTTTTTCACTTGTCGAGTGAAACTTGTCTATCTCCCAACTAGACAAGTCTATCAACTTTGGTCGGCCTTTCAACCCGACTAATTTACTTCAACTTGTCGGTTCTACCAACTTCAACCTCTAGTTGGCTGACCTCTTCGACCTCTCAAGTCAGCTGACTCTTCGACCTCTAGTTAGCTTACTCAACCGACCTTGTCGGTTCGCTTGGTTTGGTCGAAATCTACAGAGTATGTTTCTTAGTCTAAAAGACTTAAAGAAATTACAAATGCTTTTCACCTGTGAGTAAGATGATGTAAAAATGGACACATTAACATGTCCAAAGAACTTATAAAACATATGCCCAAATATGTAGGAAGATTTGAGTCGACTAATGTGCCATAAAACTTGGAACTTTCATGTGGTGAGAAATTTATGGGTTCTTTGATCTTTCACTTAACTGGTAAATGTAAACAACATTTACACAAGTAAATTTGAAAATAATGTGCGGCCAAATAAACATGCATTCAACCATAAACTATTTCATATATATAACTATGCGAAAATAACAAAGATATTACAAACTTGTCTGTCGACTGATCCTTTTATAGAGCTTCGGCTCTTCGACTGAATCACATACACAGAAGCGTGAGCTTCAACTTCTCTTTTGTTACCCTGGAGTTCTCTCATGAGTTCTGTTGTCTAGTAACTAGTGACTAAATTGATTTACAATTTTCTTCTTCTATTTATAGGAAACCTAAAAATTGCTTCTACATGAATCAACTGACTCACCATTAAAGACTGTAATAAATATCTACCTAACAACTTAGCTTCAGAAATAAATTCGACTGGTTTACATTGCCGAATCGTGGACTCTACCCTCTTGTTAGACTGACCGACAAGATCTTGACTGATATAGATGCTGACAAAGTCAACTGAGAGTCAGGTACGGATCCGCGAGTGATTAATATTTCCAACATCTTCCCAACTGTTTCAGGTGATCATGCATATATATACAATTTTCACTGTCCACCTCTACAAGACATTTGTACTGTAGATTTTGAAATCCCATAAATCCTTTGCAACCGGATTTTCCCCATATTTTTATGGTTGTATCCCTGTTTTCCCCTTTGAGAAAACAAGTAACATCTAAAAATATATTTTGTTTCTCTTTATCTAGTGAATCATAACAAATTCTAATTTTTTGTTGTATATCTTCTAGAAGTATATGCTGAAGTCTGTTCAATTGGTATTTCCAATAAGATTTGTTGTTGTTTCCACTTAAAAGTGCCCCAATCACCATTAGAGATGAAGTCAATCCTTGGCAAACCCCCACGAGTCCATCTACCAAATCTTGAAAACTGGATGATGGATAGGGCTGGTGGAAAGCATGGAAACAAAAAGGCTCTGTGGAGTGTTGTTTATTAAGGACACTTAACTTGTAAATAGATGAATATTGTACTCTTGACCTTAGAAGAACACTCTTGTCACATGTTGTAATCAAAATTAAGCAATTTGAGGGAAGGGCATATTTAACTTCCCATGGCAAAAGTGCATCTAGATGATCCACACGATCCACATCATCTACAATTAGTAAGCTCTTATCAAAAAAGGGGATGCATTTTTTAAGCTCCGCTATACCTTCATCAATTTTGTTTATTTGCTTTTTGAATTCAAAGATGCTCTTAATAAGCTTCTTCTGCAACTCAATTAAAGAGTCTTCTCTGACATCTAATAAAAAGCAGTGCCAGGGTGTGTGCAAGAAGTTGAGGGACCTTTTAGATGCAATGGTGGAGTGAATTCAATCACTCTTGATAATAAAAAAAGAAATCATCCCAAGCAATCTCGAACCTGCCAAGCCTAGTCCCAAGGCTGCCAACAAGCATGCCAATTACGATAGTAAACCCAATCGCGCCTCCGTTTTAGTGAACAAAATCGCTCCCGCGTTTTGGAAAGACTGTTTTTTTAAATAGGCCAAGCACGTCTTTTTCGCCACATTGCACGGCTATTGGACTTCTTTGGATCAAATCTTGACTCAGCGAATGCGTTTTTGGCTGTGCCAAAGCCATCCATCTCCACCTTTGGATCAACCTCCTATTTGTGAGGTATTTTCCTCATTTCTTTTCATGTTTTTTTCTCTTTGTTCATCAATTTATTTGCCCTAAATTGAAAAATTAAACCAAAATAAATTAAATTATGGCCAATGGAAACAAAAACCCCAATGGAATTAGCAAATGGAAACAAGAACCCCATTGTAATTGGCCAATGGAAACCAACTCCCCAATTTAATCATAAAAATTAAATAATTTTTATTATTTAACAAAATTCATACCCAAAATTCCCATGCCCAATGGAAACCAAAACCCCAATTAACTCAAAAAACAAATGAGTTTCACTATTTCCATATGCATATTCACAAGGATCCTTGTGAATCCATACCAAAATCCAAAAATATGCAAAGTTTGTCAAGCACATTGCAAGTTTGCATAAGTAATTTACATGCCCAATGTAACCAAAACCTCAATTAACTCATAAAAAACAAACAAACTTCACTATTGTGAATCCAAACCAAAATTAACAAATATGCAAAGTTTGTCAATTATGTTGCAAGCTTGCATACAACTAAAAAGAAATCAAGTAGAATTCATATCTTCCCCTAAAATACATAAACAAACATGGTAAATCCCTTGCCTCTATCCGAAATATTGAAGTTGCTCTTCTAAGAACATCAATAAACACCTTATAGTTTTAATAAAACTTCCCAATCCAAGTGTTAAAATAAGGTATAGAAGCTTCCCATGCTTTTAATAAATATTTCGTCTTGAACGAATGGTACTTTTTGGTTAAGGTCAAGACAACAAAGTTCAACAATAGACCCTATGAACGTGAAGATACATAGGTAGGTTGATGAATTTGATTAAACATGCCAATCACATACTATCATACATGATATAATCTAGTGGAACCCTTACAACCATAAAATCCATAAAGATATGCTAAATAGACTTTGGAGTCCAAAAAACATCACACTACAACAAATAATTACATATCTAACAAAATCGTTGCCTATACTGGGATTTTATTCATCAACAACAAATTATGCTGCCTATTCTAGGGTCTAGTTTGTTGCCCCTACCTGCAATCTGGGAGTTGGTCCTGCAAAGGCAATAGTCAGCACCTCACAATTTCGACGAAACTTCATAATCCAAGCCTTAAAAAAGGCTAGAGGAACTTCGCAATCAACATATGCACTCAAGACACTTTATGTACACATGCATACTTAAAAATTGGAATTAATACTTGAATTTAGGACATAAATATGAAATGAAAAAATGTTAAATGTTTATTCTTTACTGTAAAATTCAAGATCAATTTTTAAATTTACATGATAGATTTAGTTTATATGTTGTTATTTGTCGTACATTAGGTATACAGTTTCTGGTGCTTAGATATGTCATTATATAATGTGTTTATATTTGTAATGATATTTTATTTGTATTTATGATTGCAGTGGCTACTATGGATAACAATGCAGATATATTGAGGTTTATTGCTCATTTGAAAGAGATTGGTTCTTATTGGAGGGGTGGAGATGAGATCTGCCGCTCCTTGTTATATTCTTTGTTGTCTATTGTTAATATGATCACAAGATCGAATGATGCTTTGTATAGCATCGCATCTTACAGGGAGAGGAAAATACAACAATATGCTGGTGGGTTAAGTTACAATGAGGTAAAAAAGCTCAAAATAAAAAAACAACACATCTATTCATTGTTTAGACTACATGGGACAGATGACATTCTGGAGATCAACATGCCACATATTTGTATTGAGTGGTACACCTTTCCACCCATAAGAGACAATTGGATGGATAGGTGGTACATGGTTTTTGACATTCCCCCTTATAACAATAGGGAAGTATCGTTGTACTTCCTCCGAAAATTGTATGTAGAGTTTGTGATGGGGAAACATGTCAACTATTTTGACATGTTGGGCTTCAAGGGAGTTGGTAGGGGGATGCCCCAACACTAACTCAATGCTAGGCATAGAGATGCCAATCCACAAATACCTGCACCCCATTCCTAGCTACCGAGGCAGACATCCCTCCTACACATGACATGGTTGCCCAAACACAGGAGGCATTTTTTACTCTAGCTGAGATGGTCTCTCGACACACGACCACTATTGACCAGAGAGCGTCCTCTTCCTTTTCTGCTGTACAATCACCAGCTTTTGGTGGTGGAGGGACATCTATTGGTGGGGATAGACTGACATCCCATGTGTCTCAGAGTGAACCACATGTTTTCACATCGTGTGGGGGACCCTGTTCAGGTAAGGACATTGTTTTAAACTCTGTTATTGTTCAATTTTTAATTTTTCCATACTATATGTAACATATTAAAAGATTAGTAATATATGCAATATTTACTCTTGCAAGAGATTGATGCCTCTCATGGGGGTGGTACTACACTCGGTGTGGTTGTACCCAAGGCCCAAACAACCACCATTGAGGTAATATTTAAACACTTGTCATTTTGTTATTACATATAATTTTGTTAATGCATGTGTTAGTCTTGATTAATTTATTAAATTGTCTAATATTTACAAATTTTTGAAGTTGTAGGAACCCCACTTAGAACGTGATGCTGGAGACATTGATATCAACGACATAGTCCAAGGTGGAATTTATGATTACTTGAAGAATGTAAGTACATGGGTTATGACTGAATCTTGTTCGATTATTTAAATTTCTTATTGTACACTCCTTTATAGATCGCTAATATTTATAATTTTTAAACTTGCAGATGCTATTAGCATTTGAAGAGCGGCAAGAAATTGATAGAAGTGGTTGCTCCCATGGGAGAGATATGTCCCAGGTAGGGGTAAGTATATTACAACATGTTATTTTTTCAGTACATATTATTCCATCCATTCAAATCCGTGTCTAACTATGGTAACACTTTATGACTGCAGACATCATTGCAAATCCTTGCACTGCCTCTTTGGTTTGGATCTCCCCGTAGTCCAAACATAAATAAGGGGGTTGTTTACACCAGATGACCCTCTTCCTTAAATAGAGTGGGTGTGCATGAGGATCAACCTACTCATCCCACGCTAATGTCCACACTTCCAATGGCAGTTGTTGGTTAGCTATGAATTCACCTCACAAGTGGCTTTTCTTAATGTTATTTTCGTATGTTTACAGCACCAGGATGTAGAGTCATACATGCCAGACCTTAGTGGGATTGTTGATGCTGTGGTCAATGCTGCATCTACAATAGGGATAAGTCACACTGAGGTACATCTACTTGAATATTTATAATTGTACATTTCATTTGTATTGTTTATGGACATGCACGATGTCTAACTATTTAATCATTTGGTGAATGTAGCCACACCATGGTCCATTAGTGCATGCAAGTGAGGTTGATGTTCAACCTATGGCTCCTCTTACTACTGAAGAGTCCCAGCGTAATCCCCTGGAAATGGTTTTCTCGGTGAGATGTTCATTTTTTAAATAATTGATTAGTACTTTCTCATTCATGTACATGTTGATAATTCTTGAGATAATTGACATATTTTTTTTATTCGTAGAGAAGCATTGCAGAGAGACTCTCTACCAGGAGGAGGACACCAGAGGCACCTATACCCTTGACACTATAGGCACCTATACCCTCGATGGATGCAGTGTCTTTGTTTTATTTACAATTGAGTCACATTTTAAATTTTCAAACTTTGTTATTGTTGGACAGTATTAGTTCAGTTACCTGATCAATAAATACTGTCACTGATTTGCAATTGCCAAAGATGCACAGTGGTCGTAGACAGAGCTGAAAAGCATCAGGGTCTAGGAAAAACAAGAGAAAGTTAGATTTTTGATGTGTTAGTCCAGGAAAAATATGTATTTTTATGTACAATCTGAAGTTAGAGTATAGGGGCGCGGTCCATGATAGATGTACTTTTGTTTGCACATGTACATCAAATATGTTTTTGATACATGTACATTGACAGGCCATAGACAGGCCTTCTATTTTTGTATTATAACTTTCATGATATAAAAATATTTCATATCAAGGCTCTTGAGATCTTCATGTTTCAGTCTTTTAAGTGTGATTATACACGTGTGGCCAAGAATGTTTCTATGTGTAATGTTCCCAATTTTTTATAGATTTTATGATTGCATGGAGATATCAGTTATAAATTTGAGAATAATGCACAATTACAATATTACGTAATGACAAAAATGTACATTTTCGTTGTTTTTTTCCACGATCCAATTGCATATACAATGTTATATTAACAATGTCAAATTGTATTGATCGCTTTCTGGCTACGCGTGAGGGCTGAGAACAGCTCAAGATAGGGTTGCTACATTGAGCTATGATGGCGGCGCCTGGGGGAGGGGAGCCCCCCCCCCCCCTCCATGTTCGGACGAGGATGCCTTCCGGAGGCTCCTAAGCAGAGGCAAGAAACCATCAATGCCGATAATCTCAAAATTGATCAAGAAGCTGGAGGAAATCCCAGAGATTGCTCTTCCTGAAGAAAAACCAATGAAGATTGCTCTGGCTCTGGCCAAGCGAGGTCTGGTGTGCCAATTTATGGGGTTATGGCCCTCCACCAAGATGACTGATGACTGGATACAGAGGAACTAGAAGCCCAACTTGAAACATGGAGTAACCTGCTACCCGGTCGGAAGGGGGTTTTTTATATTCGAATTCATCTTAGAAGAGGACCAGGATCTAATATTTAGAAATGGGCCATATTTCATGGGAACGCAGGGACTGTATCTGAACAAATGGAATCCATATTTTGACCCCTCAGTCAATCTACCCAAAGAAGTGCCGGTATGGGTTAGTCTTCCCAACTTCCCGGTGCATTGATGGGATATTGAATCTCTGCAGAGAATAGGGAACGGAATTGGCCGATTTATAGATAAAGCTGATAACAAGGGACAATATACCTATGCCAGAATCTGCGTTGAATTTGATCTTGAAGCCGAGCTTCCTGAAGCAATAAAATTAACTGTCGGATCCTGGACCCACTATCAGAAACTGGACTACGAACACTTGCCCTTCAAGTGCAGGCACTGCCAAGAGCACGGCCATTTCCAAAGGCATTGTCCCAAATTGGCCGTTGGGAAAGAAGATGCCGAAGGATGGCAGAGATTAAAGAAAACAGAACCGCTGTCAATGCCAAAAGCAAGGAGAAAATGGCCCAGGATCCCCCAAAGGTTGACAGCTCAAAACCTAGCCTCCAGGAACCTCCCAACGAAGCTCAAACCCCCATAATTGTCCCAGTAGAGGAAGGAACAGGGGCATCACAAGGCCCAACCACCCCAATCCCAAAGACTAATGTTCCTAGTCAGTCAAAGGAACACATCATCCTGGGCTCGGAAACAGGAGCAGAATCCTCTGAGGAAGGACACATTGAAGCAAGCAGTCTGTCAGGATGTGGTCCAAGGCTCTCAGCACACCATACCAGAAATGATGAATACTAGATCGGGGATGAAGCATGGGAAGAATCCGAAAGGGGCCAACCCCTCCCACTCTGGCAAATAATGCAATTTGTCTCCTGGAACTATAGAGGACTAGGCAGCACTCTAAAGGAAGAAGCAATAAGGGATTTAGTAAGAGCAACAATGCATGATGTCCTCCTAATCCAAGAGACAAAAATGGAGGAGGAAGCCCTCCTCAGAGCAAGCAACTCGTTCTGGAAGAAAGGCCCGGGTAAGGTTGTGAGCACAAGAGGAGCCTCGAAAGGTTTAGCCACGTTCTGGGACTCTGTAAAGCTCGAACTAATCGAAGAAGAAGGCACCACTCATTGGTTATTTATCAAGCTGATCCACAAAGACTCCAGTCATCTTGTAAGTCTCTTCAACATGTATGTTCCTATCTCCCTAACCGAGAAAAAAGATTGTTGGGACTCTGTAAATCTATTTCTCAATCAACACAATACTGATAATGTAGTAGTGGCTGGAGATTTAAATGTAACCCCTGCTCTGGCGGAAAGAAAAGGGGGTTCTTTAGTCTGAGATCCAGTAAGAGAATGGGTGGAAGACTTGATGATGGATTGGGAGCTTGAAGATATTCCCCCTGACAAGGGGAAGTTCACCTGGACCAATAAAAGAATTGGGCCAGGCCACATAGCTGCCCGGCTTGACCGTTTTCTTATTTAGTCCTCCTTTCTAACCCTAGGTCTTATGGCGACCTCCAGGATCCTCCCGCACTACACTTCTGACCATAAACCCATTTCGCTCTCCCTGTCTCGTGGGGAAAATCTTGGTCCTATCCCCTTCCGATTCAGCCCTATTTGGGTCACTCAGGAAGGTTTCCTTGATCTTGTCTCCGATTCCTGGAAGCAGCCGGTGCATGGCTCCCCCTTCTATTTCTAGGAAGGGAAGCTCAGAAGACTCAAAGCTGACCTAAAATCTTGGGCCAAAGGTCTAAGCTCTCCCACGGCTGAAAGGATAAGAATTCAGAAGGCTCTAGAAAGACACCAAATGATCTTAGAAGAAACTCCAATCACTCCTGATTTGATTAACCGGGAAGCTGAGCTTCAAAGGATGTACCATAAAGCTTGCAGAGAAGAGGAAACTTATTGGAGAGTCAAATCTAGAATGCTTTGGCTCCAAGCTGGAGATAAAAACACCTCGTTCTTTCACAAGAAAGCCCAAGCCAGGAAAAACTACAATTCAATCAGTGAAATTCAAATGCATGATCAAGTAGTAAAGGACTTCGGTGGTATCAAGGAGGCAGCCCACTCCTTTTACAAAAATCTCTATTCAGCCCTAGACCTGGACCCAGTGGACCTGAAAAATTACCCTCTTTCAGAGATCCTAAGCATGATCAATGATGATGACAACATGCTGCTGAACAGCCCTGTCAGCATTCGAGAAATCAAGAAAGCCCTCTTCAAAATGGACCCAGACAAAGCTCCAGGGCCAGATGGATTCACTGCCCGGTTCTACACTGCTTGCTGGGACATCATAAAAAATGACCTGTACAGAATGGTCAAGAAGGCTCAAAACTGTATCAAGCTGGGAGGCAGCACTAATTCCTCTTTCTTAGCACTCATTCCAAAAGAAAAAGGTGCCAAGAACTTCAGCAGATTCAGACCCATATCCCTTTGTAATACGGGATATAAAGTCATCACTAAAATTATGGCCAACAGACTCGAAAGAATTCTGCCTAAGCTGATCCCGGAAAATCAAGGTGGGTTTGTGAAAGGAAGACAGATCCTGGATAACATTATTTTAGTCCAAGAAGCCATTCACACTAGCTACAAGAAAAAAGAGAAGGGTATGGTGGTTAAGCTGGATCTGGCCAGTGCCTTTGACAGAGTCAAGCATGATTTTCTGTTTGCAGCCATGAGGAACTTTGGGTTCAGTCAGAAATTTATAGGATGGGTCAAAGCCTGCATCTCAGGCCCCTGGATTGCCCCTCTGATCAATGGTCGGCCCACCAACTTCTTCCAGGCTTCAAGAGGACTAAGGCAAGGCTTCCCTCTCTCCCCTATCCTCTTTGTCATTCAAGCCTCTGTCCTTAGCTTCCAGCTGAACAGAAGGATTCAAAACAGATCCCTCTCAGGCATCAGAATTGTCCAAAAGGTCAAGGAGGTAAACCATGCACAGTTTGCGGATGATACTCTCTTACTAGGAGTAGCCAATCTTCACAATGTCGGGAACTTCAAATCTGAATTGGACATCTACAGAAGCTATTCTGGAAGTGAAATAAATTACAACAAAAGCAAGATTTTTGGCTGGAATTGTTCTCCACTTGATATGCTGGAGATCTCTAGGATCCTGGGAATGGAAGGCAGCACCACTTGGGATACCTTCACTTACCTGGGGATCCCAATTTTCAGAGCTGGCCCCAAAGTAGCTCACTAGCTACCTCTGGTGGAAAAATTAAAAAATAAAATCCACGCCTGGGGAGCAAACTGGCTCAACAAAGCAGGTAAGATTGTTTTGATGAATTCTTTCCTCACCAGTCTGCCAATTTATCAGTGCTCTATTTTATTAGCCCCCAAGACGATAACCAATAAAATCAATGAGATTCTTTGTCATTTCCTATGGGAAGGAGGGTGAAATTGTGAGAAGAAGATCCATCTTGTGAGCTGGGATAAAGTAATGAAGCCAAAAATGGAAGGGGGTCTTCAAATCAGGAACGTAGCCATTCAAAATCTTGCCATGGGTGGAAAAATCCTTTGGAACTTGATAACTGGAAAAAGAACCTGGAGCAAGAAAATTCTCAAGAAGAAATACTTCAAAGGTGAAAGACAGAGATTCTTGGAAAATCCCACAAAAACGCAAAAGGGCTCCCCGATCTTCACGTTGTGCAAAAGAGCCATCCCCCACTTCATTCCAAAACTTACGTGGATTCCTGGTAATGGTGCTAAAATTAAAATTTTTGAGGACTCAATTCTGGGAGATCGGGCCCTCAACGAGCTCAACGACCTGGAGAACATCAAATCGTGGCTGCTGGCAAATAACTACACCACGCTTTGGGACATCTCCACTTGGAATAATGATGCCCACAACTCTTAGGAAAGCTGGAATTTTGGAGATTATCCGAATGAATTAGAGGACGAAGCTTCAGCGCTGCTGAGCCATCTGCAAAGGAAATCGCCTCACTCTGCCAAGTCAAAAGACAAACGGGGTTGGGAGTCTGGAACTGGAGTTTATTCTGCTACAGCTAGCTACGCTGCCATTTTGGAAATGCCCTGGGTCCCCCCAAATCTAGCTCTGTGGGAAGCTCTGTGGAACTTCCCCTCCATCCCGAAAATAGACGTCTTCATATGGACTCTTCTCCACAATAGCATCATGACCGGCGATAATCTCAAAAGGAAAGGCTGGGAAGGGCCTTCATGCTGCTCCTTGTGCAATCATGTTGAAGAAACAGCTGAGCATCTCTTTATCAGCTGCGAGTTCACCAAAGAGGTATGGAGGATTATGATTGGCCCCATTGTTGATAATCTGCCAAACTCAGTAATGGAATTCATAAGAAATTGGAAATCTCTCTCTCCCTTCAACCTGAGCAAGAAAAGGCTCCTCAAGCTCACGTGGATGTGAACTCCCAAATTCCTGTGCTGGAAAATCTGGTTGGAGAGGAACAACAGAATTTTTAAAGAGGAACGTAGACTTCCTCCTCAAGTTGCTGTTAAAGCCCAGACTATGATGGCAGAAGCGCTTAGCACTAAGCCTTCCATCAAAAATTCGACCAACCTCACTTCTGATGAAGAGCGCTGGATTAAGGAGCTCAACCTGAACCAGCAAACCATGGAAGCTCTAAATCCCCCTCAGAAGTTAAACTGGGAAATCAGATTGGAGGAATAGGAATTTATCAAGTGGAGGTCAGCCCTTGACGAATGGTGCCTCTTCTTTGACGGGGCCTCGAAAGGGAATCTTGGTCAAGCTGGAGGAGGCGGCATTATCCTAGACCCATCTGGCAAGCTGTATTTGTCATATGCATGGGGTCTTGGACACGCCTCCAACAATCAAGCTGAGTTTCTGGCGCTGTGGCAAGGTCTAAACCTGTTAGAATAATCCGTCAGGATTATTGTAAATAAATAATAGGAACATGAATATCTAGGAAGGCGAAGAGGCTGGTAATCAACCGCCTCATGAAATGTATAAATACAGGCATTTGCATTTGAATAAACAATCAATCGGGAGTTATACCTAACAACTGGTATCAGAGCATAACTCCTGCCTGTATGCTTGTCAGTCTTGGCAGTCTGGCTGCCAGACCTACATTCTGCCTCTGCGTTTCTCCTACAACCAGAGTGCCATAATTTTGTACGTTATTTTTTGCTCACCGCCAGTCCTGCTAGCTTGTACGTTATTTTTCTGCTCACCGCCAGTCCTGCTAGTCTGTGTGCATTCTTAGTATGCGTTATGGTCTCCATCCATCGTCGTTGCATCTTCTATTGATGACATATTCTTCTTTAGCGTACTGGCCAGCTTTGCACAATAGTGATTTCTCATTCCTGGAATGATCTGAAAGCAAGGCTTCCGGTTCTCGTTTCAAAATTACTTTCTTAACCCTAATAAAATCGCTACCTTCTGCACAGACTCTACCGAAGAATGGGCTTGATTATTCGCACGCCTTTCACTGCTAATTTTGTCCTCGAGCTTGCCATTATGGGCGCTTTTGGCCTCTGATAAAACAGCGTCTAATTTGGAAAGAGAAGGCGAATTAGGGTTTCGTAGTACCTGATATAGCTGCCCGGGAACCAACTTCTTGTCCGCTGCCAAAATTCTTGCTGCTGGTATCGTGAATATATTCCAATTGTGATATAATGTATGCTGGTATCGTGATATAATTTATATTATGCAACGAATTTGGTATCGTGATATAATTTATATTCTGCAACGAATTTGGAAGGACGGTATCCATGTTTCAAGCTGCGTGGAGACGTTGGAGGTGTGACCAGCGTGGAGCTATGACGTTTGAATCTATATTGGAGCAGAAAATATGTTGAATACCAGCATTGAGTTGATACATTGAGACTACAATATTGCTTGATATATTGCGTTGAATACCAGCGATATTGCTTGATATATTGCATTGAATACCAGCGTTGAGTTGATACATTGAGACTGCAATACTGCTTGATATATTGCGTTGAATACCAGCATTGAAGTTATTACCAGCATG
>LPNX010696665.1:2461-22531 GCA_001517045.1 Pseudotsuga menziesii | reverse complement strand
TCAAGGTTCATGCATAAACCTTGTGAAGGACACTGGTCAGCTGCAAAGAGGGTTCTCAGATACTTGAAGGGGACTCAAGACGTTGGACTCAAGTACTCTAAAGTGAATGGCTTCAAACTTATTGGGTACTCAGACTCAGACTTTGATGGCGATAAGGAGACAGGAGTATCAAATTCTGGATACACTATGAGTCTTGGATCAGCAGCTGTTTCATGGAGATCTCGCAAACAGTCAGTTCCAGCAGATTCAACAACAGAAGCAGAATATGTGGCTGCAGCTGAAGCAACGAAAGAAATAGTATGGCTCAGGAAGATACTTGAATATTTGCAAGAAAAACAAGAGAACTCGACTCCCTTGTTGGTCGACAATACTTCTGCAATCAAGCTGGCTAAGAATCCTAGATTCCATGATCGAACCAAACACATCAACACAAAGTATCATTTGATTCGACATCATGTAGAGGCCAAGACAGTCCATCTTCGACATTGTTCCACAAATGAACAAGTTACAGACATCTTCACCAAAGCGCTTGGACGAGAAAAGTTTGAAAGATTCAGAAACATGCTCGGACTTATGAACACCCCTTCGGATTAAGAGGGGGATTGTTAGAATAATCCGTCAGGATTATTGTAAATAAATAATAGGAATATGAATAGCTAGGAAGGCGAAGAGGCTGGTAATCAACCGCCTCATGAAATGTATAAATACAGGCATTTGCATTTGAATAAACAATCAATCGGGAGTTATACCTAACAACAAACCAAGAAAGGAAGCTAGACATCCAGAAGATCACTATATTTGGCGACTCCAGGCTAATTGTCAAGGCGTTACATACAAAGAAAGGGCCTACGGACATCAAACTTGGTCAAACGTACAGGAAAGTCCTCCTCCTCCTGACACACTTCAGCACCCACAAGGCTTACCATGTGCTAAGGAATCTCAACAACCTCGCGGATGCCGAGGCCAATCGGGGCACCTCCTTGACCAAGAGCCGGCTAATGGTCAATGCAGAAATATCAAATCATCTGATTCCCTAACGCTAGTCTACCCTCAGCTACTGCAGAATCCTGAAATACTTGGGCCAACTCTGTTTCAACTACGTGTATTGGAGATGAAGCATAAGTTATTTATCTGAATAAGCATTGTAAGGGCCCTGGCAGCCTCTTTGCCAAACTTTAATCAAAATTTTAGCCGTTTTTGTAAAAAAAAAAACGATGTCAAATTGTATTAAAAAAGATGGAACATACGTAATACACATAAGCACCCAGCACAGCTAAGAAACTGATCCAACTTGGTGGAATACAAAAGCACCTTACCCACCTAACAACCGAACAAAATTTTAAAGGATGCACGAAGTTGACACACCTAAGTGATGCACCTGTGTGGTCTACATAAATAAAATTAGTGTTTGGCATGATGTCTTTCATCTAACGAATACATGGGATACACATCAAACCTAAAAGTATTTGAGTATTATAAGGTTGATTCAAAATAATGGTCATGACTATATCCTGCACATTATGTATGTCTTGCACATTATTTTATCTTTTTGTTAATGTACATGGAATTTGATGAATGGCCTCGAGTAACAACTTTGAAAGAGATGAAAGTTATGTGTGATTTTATTATAGTTTAAATTGATTAGAGAAGTACTATTCTAAATCTTGTTTTATAAATTCATGTTTATGGAGTATTCTTCGAACCATTCGTAGTGTGAAGATATATATATTTTGTAATAATGGTGTAATAAGTTGGCCACTTGTTTCTAAACATAAACATGTTCCATTACATGGTTTTTGATGTAATGGCATTGTCTCCTCTCGCATTTCATCGTACAAATGCTCACATCTCTTGGATGAGGGGAAGATCTACAATCACCTTCAAGCTGACCTCTGTGTGCAAAAATTTCACATTCACTTACTGAGCAAACCCCTAGTTTCCAAAAATGACAAAACAAAATGATCCCTTGTCCATGGACCCAGAGTAGAGGGCCACTCTAGCACTGTCCCGATGTACTGAATCCAACGTAGCTGACGGTTCATCGATCCGAGCAATGGTAATCAATCTATGGAACGTTGAATCCCACCTCCTACAGGATTTTAGGGACACCTGTTGAATCCCTAACCGGGTCATAGAATGGAAACTATGCATCAAAAGGGGCTTTCAGTGGGTCGTACAAGCATGTTTATTAAGGTTCCATGTGGGAACGCTAGCCACACGTTCACGGTCAAGGAATTTGCAAATCCGATCCCTATGTGCAGAAATTGGACATTCACCTACTAAGCAAAACCCTAGTTTCCAAAATTGACTAAAAAAATGATCCCTTATCCATGGACCCATATTAGAGGGCCACCCTAGCACTATCTCGATGTCTTGAATCCAACGGAGCTGATGGTTTTTCGATCTCGACAATGGTCATGATTCTATGGCACATTGAATCCCACCTCCTACAGGCTTTCAGGGACACCTGTTGAATCCCTACCCGGTGCATAGCATAAAAAAGGGCTTTAGGTGGATCATGCAAGCGTGTTTAGGCATGTGTTATGTGGGAATGCTAGCCACACCTTCACAGTCGATCAATATGCGAATTTGACCCCCATGTTCAAAAATTTCACATTCACTTACTGAGCAAAATCCTAGTTTCCAAAATTGACCAAAAAAATGGTCTCTTATCCATAGAACCAGATTAGAGGGCCTCCCTAGCACTATCCCGATGTCCTGAATCCAACGGAGCTGACGTTTCATCGATGCGAGCAATGGTCATGATTCTATGGCACGTTGAATCCCACCTCCTACAAGGTTTCGGGGACACCTATTGAATCCCTACCCGGGGCATAGAATGGAAACCATGCATAAAAAAGGGCATTCGATGGATCATGTAAGCATGTTGAGGCATGTATTATGTGGGAACACTAGCCACACCTTCACGGTCAAGCAAATTTCACATTCGCCTACTGAGCAAAACCCTAGTTTCCAAAATTGACCAAAAAAATGGTCTCTTATCCATGGAACCAGATTAGAAAACCTCCCTATCACTATTCCGATGTCCTGAATCCAACGGAGCCAACGGTTCGTCGATCTAAGAAACAACCATCATTCTATCACACATTGAATCCCACCTCCTACAAGATTTCAGGGACACCTATTGAATCCCTACCCAAGAGAAACAAATTATCGGAGTGAAGGAGATAATTATCGAATTCAAGGAGATGTCCTTATAGGATCAACTTCGAGACTCAAGGAAAATGAAATAGACATATCCCATATAGAGTGGTAGATAATGGTCATTGGCTATAAGGCATGAGTCATGTAAGTATCAATATAATACAACAAATCCATTGTAGAAGTCTATTGAATTCATCAATATATCAAGTGCTCAATGTATCAAACTGCAAATAATCAATGAGACCATGAAACCAAAATATCTTACTACCACGTACCTAACTACCTACCTATGGTCATTTGACTAGACCATCGGGATCACCTCTAATAGCAACGGTATCCTTTAGTCTCTCGTGCTCGGAGTAAGGCAACAAGTATCATGACTTTGATGAGTTCTTGTTTGGCATTGTTTGCAGCTGGAGGTTTGTGCCAATAACTAAGTTTGTATAATGGTATACAATTAGACCTAGTCTATAATATTCAAATACATAACCTTTTTTCTTTCATGCGTGTGAAACCTATGTCAAATATTCCCCTTTGATAACCATTGACCCAATTGGAAAATCATTGCCCTCGGAGTCGCTTAATGATACAATGAGGGCCTACTTCCCATCCAAGCAACGTGCCAACCAGTAGTTAGTGTGCCATTCATTATCTCTCGGGGAAACCACTGCGTATATGTGCCCTACATAAAATAAAGTGCAAACCTAGGAGTCAACTAACTAAACACAACTAATCATCAAACATTTCAAAGTGATCAACATAATAGTTGAACCTGGTTGTATGAGATCTGAAATGTGGTCATAGTCATGTGAAATACTCAACTGGCCCTCCTCCAACTGGGATAATTCTGAAGTTATTTGTCAGCCAATGGGGAGTGATACACGATCCTAGCTGTCAAACCAATATGTGGATTCATAGTTCTCCCATTCACCACTGCTATATGGATAACAAAAACAAGAGAGTTTTCTTGTCCACATTTCAACTATAGCATTGTCTGACGTCCTAACTGAATGGAATGCATGAGTTCCTTGGACGGTCTTGCAATCATATAGGTGTGATCGGTCTACATCGACCACCTCACAAAAATATCTATGCACATGTTCTTTTTGAGATGATTGGTCTTCTTTCCTTCTAGCTCCCTGCCCCATCACTGGAGAACACCATGCAACAATGGTCTTCGCATCTCGAATGAGAGAAATAGTTGTGAATTTCATCTTTTGCCTACGTAATGCAGTCTTGATGCATGCACCTTCTCCATCATGTTCCCATTTTTCGTGTCCGGTCTCAAAACAGTTCCAAATATGTGGCACCTTGTGCCTCTTGTGGAGAATACACAGCCATTCGAAGACACGGGAATTTTTGAATTGCCCTGCACAACCATCAGACCAAATCCAATGTTGTTCCATCTATATATTGTTATCCTCCAAGTGTTTGTAGAACAATTGAAAGCTATGTTGTACAAAAACCAAGTCATGACACCTGCCATCACTTATGTAAAAGTGATACTCCTTCAATATAACCCTGTTCTCTTTAGTACTATCTTCCCCATGTCTATAGGTGATATGGACCATTATGCTGACTTGATCTAAGTGATAATATTGACCCTGAATCTCGTTTTGTGGTTGAAGAGTGTAGTTTTCCGCAAAATTGAGCACTGATAATATAGTTCCAATAGGAAATGCATCCCTGCATGCTCTAAACTGCTCATCTTGCCAACGAGCCACATGTACATGCTTTACATACTGTTGTGTCTTTTCAAAGAATTCCTCCATGAAGTTGCATACTGGTACTTGGTAGATCAACAATAAAGATGTACAGATCAATAGGTTGTTACATATATGAAGTAGCAATAGATATCAATAGGAAAAAATACTATTCAGGAACTCGTTGCTAACCTGAGAGGTGACCAATTGTATTTTTTTCCTTCCATTCCCTCCACCAATATCATACGTGACATATTTGAATGACTGCAAGTTCACTTCATGTCTCCCAAGTTCATGCTCATCGGTGACATGTATGCATTTGTCCAAAAATTCCATTCCACCACACGTTGGGCATGTCCCATCTACGTAAGGCCTTTGATAAAATGTGCAACCTTCTGTCCTTCTACACAAGATGCTATGGATAAACTCTCTAGATGATGTCGGTGGCAATGTAGTTGAGCATTCCCACACAAGAGTGTTATGCAAAACACACAATATATGTATATATGTGTCATAATAATAAGCGTACTCAATGTGATATCGACAACACAAGTTGTGTTTATTTTAACATACCATGGTTTGCATTTCTCAAAGGATCTTTGGCCCAAGTTAAGTTCATTATGTTCATGCCTAAACCTCTCATATAATTTTGCTTGTGTCATGTCAAGAAAATGTTTAATGTGGGGCTCATGATCCCGTGAACCCATTCTCAATTTTAGTACATATTTTTCGTTGGATGAAGGTCTACTATTGTCACGCCAAAACTCTTGCACCAGTCCCTTTACCGCATCAATGAGCTTCATATCGGAGCATGGCAACCTGCCAATGAAGGACCAGACATCTATTTCACCAGAGTCAAGTTGTTCTCTTCTAGAACAATACCTACGGAGTGCTTTGATATCCAATCCTACAAGTTTGGATGTAGGATTAAGAAGGCGAAGGGCCCTGGTGCTTTTGTTCACGATTGATTGCGACAACACACATCGAGCTGCATTGCGATCCTTTGAATGCTATTTCTTTCCAATATTACTAAATGCATCAACCAAACATTGACAACATAAGAACTTGGTTCAGAACTATTTATCATCTTTAGCCTTATGTTTTTCCTAACAACAGTCATAGACCTAGATTTTAACAACGATATAAATAATTTACATTTATCTCCATCACATTTAGAATCAAAATACTTGACAAGTATCTGTTGAGCTTGATATGCAATATTGCGTTTAGATAGTGTACCTTCAAGCGAACCAATGAGAATTTCATCGATTTGTATACATTTTGGAGTTCTTCGGCATGAAGTTGCTAATGGAGGTAGGGAGGTTGGAATTGCACCTTGTACCATATCACCGAGTCGGTCTGGCGTTTGAACATGAGCTTCACGTCCTTCTGTGTCTTCCTGATGGTCGGATGGTGGCAATTGGAAATCCTCTTGAGTGGTCTGAACAACATTGTCTTCTTCGAGCATACCTTCGGCATTCAATATCTCTATAACTTCGTCACTTGTATACCCACATTCAATTAAATTTGCAAAGGTTTCAAGTGGCCTTGATGTGCACCTATGTTTTACTCCTTGATCAGTGCCATGTAGTGCTCGTTCTTCTATTGATATAGTGATCGAAGACCCCTCGAGTGAATGCTTTTGTCTTTCTTGATGTGGATTGGTACGAAGAACTGTGGCATCCTCAACAACCAGAATTGGTTGAGTGTCCATAGAGCATCTTTGATTGGTCATGTCATTTCTTTTCTTCTCTCTAATTTCTTCAAGGATTTCATTGGGTATCCACTTTCTTGCTGATTTTCTTGCTCAATTGCGAGAGTTTCCCATGACCACAATGATCAATGATATATATGGTTTCCTTTGCTAGCTCCTCAATGGGAAACTACCCAGGCTTGGTTCTTTCTTGCTCAATTGTGTCTAGATACTGAAGATAAGGGGAAGATTGGGAAGAATGTTGCCTTTGCTAGCTCCTCAATTCCAAGAAAAAAAATGGTAGAGATGCTCTATGGTGCTCCTCAATGGAAAATTCCCCAAGCTTGGTAAATATCTTGAGCAATTGTGTCTACATAGTCTTGAGCTAGGGGGGAGATTGGGAAGAATACATTGCCTTTGCTAGCTCCTCAATTGCAAGAAAAACAATGGTAGAAATGTTGTATGGTGCTCCTCAATGGAAAATTCTCCAAACTTGGTTTCTTTCTTGCTCAATTGTATCTACGTACTCCACCAGAGTGACCAAGTTAATGTTGTCTTTGCTAGCTCCTCAATTGCAAGAAAAACAATGGTGGAGATGCTCTATGTGGCTCCTTGCTCAATTAATGGATTCTTTCTTGCTCAATTCATTCTTTATTTCTTGCTCCTCAATGTATACCATGCTCCAAGCAAAACTTAGAAACTTGTGGTGGAGATGCTTGATTCACAAAACAAGATTGTGTGAAAATATGGTGAAGAAGATAATGTTCACGCACTGTCTATAACCTGAATTTTCATGCGGACTGTCAAACTTGTGAAAATGTGTTTAGAGTGTTTCTCGGACAACGACTGCTACTATTTATACAAAGGATAAATGCACACGCGTTATTGTTAACAAAAACGGGGGCTCGTTTTGTATACATAAAACGCGTGCGCGTTTTACTCTAATAGAATTTTGGAGCATTTAAGAAGGTAGTTGCATGGCTAAGGGATCATTCAAGGTTTAGGGGGAATTAACAAGCACTCCCTTAGTCTTTGCGCCTTAACATCCCCCCTTTCTTCAACCTAACTATATTGTTTTACAACTCTAGGGGTGTGTAATAAGGGGATACATGGGGATATGTGTGTGTGAGAGAGATAGGTTAGGGGGTGTTAGTGGTAATGGGAGACATACGAAAGCGTGTGTGTGTGAGAGAGAGAGAAATAGGTTAAGGGGTGCTAGTGGTAAGGTCTAACACAGGGATTTGTGTGTGTGTGTGCCAAAGAGATAGGGTAGGGGGTGCTAGTGGTAAGGTTTGACATAGGGATTTGTGTGTGTGAATGACGATGACGATGATGACGATGATGTTGATGATGATGTTGATGATGATGATCATGTTATGATGATCAGTTATGATGATGTTTATGATGATGATGATGATGAAGATGAAGATGATGATGTTTATGATGATGATGATGATGATGACGATGATGTTGATGATGATGATGGTGATGTTGATGATGATGATGATGATGATGATGAAGATGAAGATGTTTATGATGATGAGGAGGAGGAGGATTAGGATGATGACGATGGTGATGATGATGTTGATGATGTTGATGTTGATGATCATGATCATGTTGATGATGATGATGACGATGGTGATGATGATGGTGACGATGGTGATGATGATGTCAATGATGATGATGATGTTGTTGTTGTTGATGATGATGATGATGTTTATGTTGATGATGAGGATGAGGATGAGGATGGGGTCGAGGGTGATGATGATGGCGATGATGATGATGATGATGACGATGATGTTGATGATGGTGATGGTGATGATGATGATGATGTTGATGATGTTGATGTTGATGATGTTGATGTTGATGATGATGATGATGGCGATGATGGTGATGATGTTGATGATGATGATGATGACGATGACAATGGTGACGATGGTGATGATGAAGATGTTTATGATGATGATGATGATGATGATGGATGATGAGGATGGTGATGATGATATTGATGTTCATGATGATGATGATGAAGATGATGAGGATGGTGATGATGATGTTCATGTTCATGATGATGATGATGAAGATGATGATGAGGATGATGATGGCGATGATGATGATGATGATGATGACGACGATGATGATGTTGATGATGATGATGATGGTGATGATGTTGTTGATGATGTTGATGATGATGATGATCATGGCGATGTTGATGATGATGATTGATGATCAATGATCATGGTGATGATGAAATTGATGATGATGATGAGGATGGCGATGATGATGATGATGATGATGATGATGATGATGATCATGGCGATGTTGATGATAATGATCATGGTGATGATGATGGTGATGATGAGGATGAGGATGGCGATGATGATGAGGTTTATGATGATGATGATGATAAGGATGAGGATGGTGGCAATGGTGATGATGATGGTGATGATGATGATGATGATGATGACGACGACGATGATGTTGAAGATGATGATGATGATGATGACGACGACGATGATGTTGAAGATGATGACGACAATGGTGATGATGATGTTGATGATGTTGATGTTGATGATGATGATCATGTTGATGATGATGATGATGATGATGATGATGATGATGATGATGATCAGGATGATGATGATCAGGATGAAGATGATGAAGATGATCATGGGGATGATGATGTTGATGATGACAATGATGATGATGATCAAGATGAAGATGATGAAGATGATCATGATCATCATGGCGATGATGATGTTGATGTTGATCATGTTGATGATAAAGATGATGAAGATGTTTATGATGATGACGATGATGGTGATGATGATGTTGATGTTCATGATGATGATGAAGATGAAGATGTTTATGATGATGATGATGATGAAGATGGTGATGGTGATGATGACGATGATGTTGATGATGGTGATGATGATGGTGATGTTCATGTTGGTGTTCATTATGATGATCATGATGGTGATGATGATGATGATGATGATGATGATGAAGATGAAGATGTTTATGATGATGACGATGATGATGATGATGATGAGGATGAGGATGAGGATGGTGACGATGGTGGCGATGATGGTGATGATGATGACGACGACGACGATGATGATGATGATGTTGATGATGATGATGACGATGGTGATGATGTTGATGTTGATGATGATGATGATGATGATGATGATGATGATGATGAAGATGATGATGATGATGAAGATCAAGATCAAGATCAAGATGATGAATATGATCATGATGATCATGGTGATGTTGATGATCATGATCGATGATCAATGATCATGGTGATGATGATGGTGATGATGAGGATGAGGATGGTGACGATGGTGATGATGATGATAATGATGAAGATTAAGATGTTTATGATGATGATGATGATGATGCAGATGAGGATGGTGACGATGGTGATGATGATGGCGATGATGATGACGAAGACGATGATGATGATGATGATGATGACGACGATGATGGTGATGATGATGTTGATGTTGATGATGATGATGATGATCAAGATGAAGATGATGAAGATGATCATGGCGATGTTGATGATGATGGTGATGATGATGATGATGAAGTCGAGGATGGTGACGATGTTTATGATGATGAAGTCAGGGATGATGAAGATGAAGATGAAGATATTTATGATGATGATGATGACGAGGAGGATGAGGATGATGATGATGATGACGACGGCGATGAAGATTATTATTATGAATATGGCAATGAGGATGATGTCTACGATGATGAAGATGATGAAGATGATGATGACAACAATGATGATGATGATGACGATGATGATGATGATGATGATGATGATGATGCCGATGATGTTGATGCAAGGGGAGAGAAGTAGGAGGAGGAGGGGAGTTAGAGATAGAGAGAGGAAGATTAGGGATTAGTAAGAATTGAGGAGAAGAGGGGGAATGTTAGTCATAGTAAACGTATTTTATATTTATTGAGAATCCCTATGCACATTATTCACATATTTTCTAACCTATTTAAGGTTATGTAAACATTTACCAACCAAGAGTATTCTGAGCCTTGGGAGCTTGAACACGAGTTATAAATAAGAGCGTAAACAAACTATGCATTTAATAAATCAACTAAGCCTTTGGAACTTGAACGGGATTTATAACTAAGAGCATCAATAACCTGAGTCTTTGGAAAAAACAACTAAGCCTGTGGGAATTTACGCAAGCAATAGTCTATAACGGGGAACTAATCTCGACTTTGTCTTACGATTCATCCAATAATTAAATTCAAATTTGACTACCGCTTATAAATATATTATATGCAGTTTTAATTTGGTGTAATCATTGCAATCAAATTTGATAGATATATTAAATGCAGTGCTAAATGATATATTATATTAGTGAGGAGTCGATGAAAATAAAATATATGCTATAGATAAGTCAAAAGGGAAACTCGGGCTTTTCCTTCAATTTTTTAAAATTTCAATACCATTAATGTGTCCATAAAATATATATATGTTAGAGCCTTCTCACAATTTCATACGATTAATTTTATACATATATTCTGAACCTTCTCCAGTTATGAGAAAAGTTAGATTCAGCCAATGGGAACATTATCTCCTTTTGACTGCTATATAATTTAAAATAATTTATAAATTAAATTCAATATTTAATGGTATAATAGATAAATTTGGTTTAACAATATATTATTCAATATAATTTATATATGTAAATGGAGAAAAAGCGTCATACTCTCAATCATTTTGAAAGTAAGTATTATGAGTAGATTGTAAGGTATTATATATAATTTAATGTTTATAGGTTAATATAAAGTGTTTTAAGCATAAGAATTTAAAGGTTGATTAACTTTTTGACCATTTAACTAAATCTATTTAAATCTTAATCAAGATGCATTTAACCATAACAAAATACAACCACCATGAAATGAATCTTGACTATACACTTGTTACATTCTGGTTAATCTTGTTAATAAGCTCAATGAAGCCTATAACATGAGATAATACTAGCAACCACTTAGGTAACCAGTTATTTTTGAAGCTTTGGAGACTTAAAAATAAATTTAAAGGATAAATTGAACAAACTTAAAGTTCCATAAGCATAAGAATTTAAAGCTTCACTAAGGGTTGAACCGGTTATCTATTTAACTAAACTCATTTAAATCTTAATCAAAATGCATTTAAGCATAACAAAATATGACAAAATAAATCAGTTATACACTTGTTATACTTAAATAAAATCCAAAATTTACACTTGAATAAAACCCAAAATATGAGACATAAACACCTATCAACCTAATAATTTAAAATAATTTATAAAATTAATTCAATATTCAATAACATAATAGAAAATTTTGGTTAAACTATACACTATTTTATGCAAATCAATAAAACATATATTTAAGAAAAAAAAAGCCGTCATGCTAACCCACTGTTAAAAAATTAAAATTATAAATATAATACATCGAATCTTTAATAAAGAATAATATAAGCAAAATCAATAAAATATATATTTAAGAAAAAAAAAGCTGTCATGTTAACCCACTGTTAAAAAATTAAAATTATAAATATAATACATCAAATCTTTAATAAAGAATAATATCAGAAAAACAATAGGCATTCAAAGTAGCGTTCAGAATACCTCCATTCGAGATCCGATGCATGGATACTTGATGGATGAAATAGGATTACGATACCCAATGCAAGATAAAAAAACATCTAAAAAAGAAAACCCTTCATAAATTTATAAACCAAAATCTCTGAAAATGGGAAAAATTACCTTGAAGGGAGATGAAGATTGAAGGAAGGATTCATTGCCGTGAAGAGTGTAGAAAAAAATGCATTCGAAATGAGAGTCAATATTATGCCGAGGAGCACAAAACATTAAATTTTGGGTAGTAAATATAAAAAGTAAATGCCTTCAACCAACGGTATGGCTGGTAATGGCTGGTNGAAATGAGAGTCAATATTATGCCGAGGAGCACAAAACATTAAATTTTGGGTAGTAAATATAAAAAGTAAATGCCTTCAACCAACGGTATGGCTGGTAATGGCTGGGAAATATAAATGGGCATGTCTTTTCCACCATTCGGCATGTCAAAATATATAGTTGATGTAGTTCTGTAAAACTAAGGTATTCATAATCAAGCTTTGTAAAAAAATTAATCAAGCTTAAAGGTATTTATCAATCATGATGCATTCACGAATCAGATTAATGGTTTTCCTCATTCTCGGTCAACAACTTGGAAGGACAGGTTTTGAAAAAAAGGTACGCTTTAAAAGTTGATTACACTTGATCGGCACACATTAATCAAAACCCTAGAGATTAATCGAGCTAGCCGAGCATAGATTTGCTATTTGCAAGCTTCATAGATTTGCTATTTGCAAGCTTCAACTTGTAGATGTTCACATTGTGAAAGCAATAAAGCTAAAAATGGTGTCGGAGAGTACAGACAACAGCAATTCTGCTCAAAGTGCAGATAGGAGCACCATTGAAACCATTAAAAATGGCAAGAGCGTTAAATTTGGTCTCGAAGTTACTAATCATGATCAGAAGGAAACCGAATTCGCTGAAAATGTATCGGATCCTCTAAACGGCAAGGCAATCCATTTTATTTTGTTAAGGTTGGGAATTAAGGAACATTCAAAATTATAAAAATCATACATATTTACTCAGAAATACAAATAACCACAGGAAAATGCATAAACATACATGAGAACAGTGAAGAATATGACAATGGGAACCATGGGGCCTTTCAAACTCTTTTTGTATTTTAAAGATGAAAGCTTCAAGGGTTTGGTCTGGACTGGTTTGGCTGGTCTAAAAATCTTAGGATGTGGCCAAATTCCAATCCTGGTAACTATGTTGATAAATTAAAGAATGTAATTTACTCTCTTGTGCAGCAATATGTCAACTGGTTTTGCTCTGCAAAAGTACTGAAAGGGCTGCGCCATGCTGCCATCTCTAAGTAGAATAAAATAATTTGTTTTCCCATACTAAGTGTAACTATTCTTTGGCTTTTAAATCAGTTTTGAATGATTTTGTTTTGTGAAAACAATTAGATTTCACAGACTAAGGACCGTTATGCTTAATTGGCTTTTAAATCAGTTTTTGAATGATTTTGTTTCGTGAAAACAATTAGATTTCACAGACTAAGGACCGTTATGCTTAATTTTGTGTTTCCTTACAAACAAGTTGTAGCCAATTATTTAAAAAATAATGTACATTCTGAAAATGCATCTCAAGATGCTTGTACGAACAGCATGTACACAAAAACAACAGAATGCTTATCAAAGACCATAATGCTTAAGCTCTAAATAACACCAGATTGCATAAATTTTAGCTTGAGTTTGAACAAAGAGGATAATGAAACCCGACCAAAAAAACCTAAGGCAGGGTTCTACTTGTCAAGACTAAAATTTTGCAAGCTATGCTTCATAACAACCAATAATAATAATAGTAAGGCAGGGTTCCTCCTGTTAAGACCTAAACTATGCAAACCATGCTTCATAACAACAACAACAAAAAGTTAAAACTAAGGCAGAGTTCCACCTGCTCCAAAACTATCCAAACCATGCTTCATAACAACGAAAAAACTAAGGCAAGGCTCTACCTATTCAGACCAAAACTTTGCAAACCATGCTTCATTACAACAACAACAAAAAAGCTAAGGCAGGGTTCTACCTGTTAAGACCAAAACCATGCAAACCATACTTGATAACCCACGTAAAGGGAGATACATGGATCTCACAAAGTTACATAATGATTCAAACTGGAAAAAACCTACCCCCAACCAGCCAGGAACTAGGTTCATAGATCTTACTAAGAGCCTTGGGACACTGGAGACTGGGATGGCTTAATGCTGCGAATTGTGGAAGATGCTGCCCCTCCATTGCAAGTCGCCGCTGAACAGAACACCAACAAAGATAATAGAGTAGATTGAATGAAGAGCGTTGAACAGAACCCACCAACAGAGAATAGAGTAGTCTGAATAAAGAATGCTGAACAGAACCAAAAAAACTAAGGCTTCATAACACCTATTAAGACTAAAATTATGCAAACCATGCTTCATAACAACCAAAAAAAATAAGGCAGGGTCCACCTGTTAAGACCTAAACTATGCATATCTTGCTTCATAACAACAAAAAGACTAAAGTATGGTTCCACCTGTGAGGACCAAAATTATGCAAACCATGCTTCCTAACAAAACAAAAACTAGGCATGGTTCCACCTGCTCCAAAACTATCCAAACCATGCTTCATAACAACAAAAAAAACTAAGCCAGGGCTCTACCTGTTCAAACCAAAACTTTGCAAACCATGCTTCATAACAACAACAACAAAAAACTAACTTTAGGGTCCTACATGTTAAGACCAAAACCATGCAAACCATAGTTCATAACCCACGTAAAGTGAGATACACGAATGTCACTAAGTCAGATAACGATTCGAAGAGGAAAATACCTACACCCAACCTGCTAGGAACTAGGGTCACAGATCTTACTAAGAGCCCTGGGACACTGGAGACCGAGATCGCTTACTGCTGCGGTTTGTGGCAGATGCTGCTCAAACCACAGATGTCATCCTTCTTATCGTCCCCTCAATGGAAATTCATTGTTGAACCGAACCCCTACAAAGAGAATAGAGTAGCTTGAACAGAACCCACAAACAGGGAATAGAGTAGTCTGAATAAAGAACGCTAAACAGAACCCACCAACAGGGAACAGAGTAATCTAAATGAAGAATGTTGAACAAAACCCATCAACATGAAGCATAATACTAAATAAAAAATGTTGAACAAGATCCACCAACATAGAGCATAATACTAAATGAATACTGTTGAACCGAACCCACCTACAGAGAACGTACTCCAAACAAAAAAATGTTGAACAAAACCTAAGAAACGCTAGGCTCTTAACAGAGTTGTCGAAAACACACCATCACCAAGCAGGGTGGCTAAGAGTCGCCCAACACAAAACCCTAAAAGCTCTTCCCAATGCTCCCACATATGGAACTTAATGTTAACAAAGGATACATGAAGGAACATCATTTCAAACCTTTGTGCATTCTACAAGAATAATTAGACACAGAAATCCAAACACTACATGAAAACGCATTGCTACAAGATTAGTTAATACAGGAGAAATCACATTGTTACAGGAATGGGTCACGTTACTATCGGGCTGCGGATAACTCCAAATTTGGCTGCAAAATTCCAATTTTCCTTCTTCACTTGATGGGAACCCCTTCTAATTATTCTAACTCCACCTTCAAAGTCTTAAACCTTCAAACTCTCGCTTTAGTACAATGATTTTAGGAAATACTATTCCAGAACATAATCTTAATAAAGACCTAGTTCAAAACTGAACCACTCAAGAAATAGATACGAATATGTTTGTAGGGTGTTTTCTGACATTGGAATGATTTCCAAACTCAGGTAATAAGGAAAATAACACATCCACTAAAAAAAAATTAGAATTCATTAAAATCCAAGAGTATTAAACAAGGAAAGTATTCATGAATCAAACGCACAGGAATCTCAAATGTGGGGAACATGAATCAAACGCACATTAATCTCAAATGTGGGGAATGATCTACTTATTCTCACAATATTTTATCATTACATTCAATATTCACAATCCTCAATCCAACCCTCGAAATGCTTGAGTTTGGATCTTTTATAACAACTATTAGATAATTGACTCAAACTATTAATTGCATATGACTCAAACTATTAACTACCACTTAATTAAGAGATTAAATTTCCCTTTTTTGTATTCTCCCTAAATTATTACAACAAAAACCTAAATTCAACATTGCTCTTTTAAAACACAACATGTATTTTATATCTCCAAAAATATGATCGAAAACATTGATCCATGCCCCTACATCAAAATTCTCGGGAAAAAAAATGTTCATGGACTCTTTTCCATGAGATCCTCAATCGTGTTGCCACTTTTATATAGATTTGTAGCAATTTCCCTAGTAACATCTATTGGGCCATCTTTACCCTTGACTAAATATTCATAATACTCTTTGTCTCTAGTTCTCTTCATTAATCTTTTGTCCAAAATCTTTTCCATTTGCATTGGCTTGGTTGTAGGAAGTTGTTTCATCCATTGAATTGATTCGTCCATATCATTGCTTGGCTCTTCTATTGGTGTTCCTATTACATGATCAACATAAGGGTATAGATCTACTACTAGGGATACTTTTAGGGGCGAAATTTAGCCCATGGGCTATTTTTGGGGGGTTTTCTCGAAAAAAAGATTCGTCATTTTGCAATTTTTGAAGCCCTGTTTCGCCCAATTTTTATGGTGTAAAGTTTTTTCACCCTAAAAATCACCAAATTATTATATAAATGATATAGAATCCTTAGAAATTAAAATATTTTTTGAAAAATATCGCCAAACATTTTATAGTTGGTGTTTTAAGAATTGATAAGATTCGCCAACATTTATACACTTTTAAATAAGTATGGTTCCTTAAAATCATCCCTGTCTACTACATTAAATATATGCTACATTAAGTATGCCGAGTGGGTACTCCTTGGATGCGTAATTTAATTCCGCATCCAACGAGCTCTCCCGATCGAAATTTGAGTAAAAACACGGGGAGATATGTCGAAAATACAAACAAAAAAATAGTTTTTTTATGATACCTATCCCCAAATTTATATTAAAAACGTGTTTAAGAACTATACGGTATTTCAAATTTAAATCAATTTCATTGGCTAACACATAATGACATGGAATTTGAATCAAAGTTAAAAGGCCCATTTTGAGTTGAAATTTCCTCTAATGCGGCCCCATGAGCTCAAAACAATCCTAGAATAGCTCCATGGTCCAGCCATCCGGGCCCGGGCTTCGGGATCTACCCGAGGACTTAATTACAGCTTTTAATTCCTCCATTTGAATAAGATTGAACAACGCATCACCTTCTTCCTCACCAAAAAGCTGAGGTAATTCCTTCACAACTTTCAATTGGTCTAAAACTGAGAAGTACCTTCAGCACAATAATAAGACTTGAAGTAGGAATGGGCCTCCTTACCTATACCATCCCGATCCTTGACTACAAGTCCTTCCTTGGACTTTAGAGACCAAATCGAATTGATGCTACATCGATGGTCTGCAAACCTATGAAAAAATTTATTGTTCATATCCCCTGCTTCTAGCCAAATCATACGACTTGCTAATCTGGCCTTTTCGTAAGTTATCTGGAGAATTTCAACTTTCTCCATTTCTAATTTTTTTAGGAGGTCTTTATCAACTTGTTCCCATTTTTTCCAGATAAACTGAGAGAGTAAGCTTCCAATGTTGAGTTGTAATACCTACAAAATCTTTTTTTTTCCTTTACTCGAGCCTTGTCCCATAGCCTAACTTCAGATTTCAGTCTGCTTAGTTTTTTCGTTAACTTATCCATAGGAGACAGAGACTGAGGGAAATCAAAAGCATTCCAAACCTTTCTAATTAATTCTTTGAACCCCGACATCTTCAGCTAGCCATGATTGAATTTGAAAGGACTTCTCTCGTGCTTTCCACCCAATTCTAGTTCAAGGTATATTGGATGATGGTCAGAGAAACGCTCCAAGTATACCCATGTTTTGTATTTGTCTATATTCTGCAACAAAGACTCACTAACCAGAAATCTATCAAGGCACTTAACCACCCTAGCCGAACCCATTCTCCCATTACACCAAGTTGGAACTAATGGGGCTGGAACCATATCTATTAGATTTGCATCCCCCATCAATTCCACAAAATAGTTTCATGTTTCTTATCTATTATGTCCCAAGTGTATGCTACTCTTTGGTACTAAAATTTTATATTGCATTAAACAAATTTGATTTTTTAGATTCCTTTCATAACCCATTATGAGTGCACTTGTCTATGTCCATTCTTACAAAGCACCGTCGATTCTCAATTCACGTGATGGAATAGTTGTTTAATAATTTTAAATACCGTGGTTTCCAGAAATGCAACGTTGATTCAATTCATGTGATGGAAGAGGTTTTCATTAATTTTAAACACTGTGGATTTTAGAGTTGGGTATAATGGGGAAAGAGTCCATTTGTCATGTCACAAGGTCCTTCATCGAACTCTCGAATGCACAAGGAATCTAGGTCAAGAGAGATGCCATAAACTCTTCAATTCTAGTTTTAGCATTTTTTTCTTTTTCTTGGATCTCTTATTTATGCTGATTAGGAACCAAATTTTGCTCTTGTAGTTCATGGATCCTTCACCACTTCCAAAGATACAGACTTATTATTTTTTCAACAAGTCCTCAAAGTGTTCAACTGGTTTTAGAAGTTCTACTAGTTCTTACAACACCCAAATTTATTTATTTATTTTATTTTTTGTTAATATTTTGAGTAATAATGAAGAAATATGAACTTTAAAACTTTAATCAACCATTGAACAATATGAATCTCATAGGAAAAATCAACCACTTAAATCATTCAAGCATATGAGACAAGATGTACCCTAAGAAAACCCTCAAAATACACAGGATTAAAAACCCAACAATTCTTTGACTATAATAGATAGACTTGCAGAGAATGGTTTACAACATAGTAACAGATTTCTCAATAAGAGAGAACAACTCAGTAGTAGAGAAGAGAGATCCACTAAAACTCTGTAATGAACTTGCCAAGTGCCCAACACTTTAATAACAAGTTAGAACAACCTCCCATGCAAGGGACATCCAATCGAATAATATGAATGCTCTTAGGAGCATCATAAACTACAAATAGATGTGGAGTAACATTCAATGGGAACATCAAACTCTCTCTTTGCAAACATTAGCACCCTTCCAACACTAGTGCCAAGTTGGCACCTAGGATTCTACGCCATGCACAAGATATGCACGCTTCCTTCAATCATGGACTTTAACTAGCATTTTAACTGACTTTGAACTGAACTGAATTGTTAAATGAATGCTCAAATCACTTAGTTAATAGACTAACTTAAGTGTCATCAATGCTTTGCCCTTAGTGTCATCAATGCTTCACTCTTACTGCCATCAGTGCTTCACTTTTAGTGGCATTACTATTTTTAACTTTGCATGGATCAAAGAGAGATTCTTTATTTAATTGAAACACATAACTTTTAACTGAGGAATTGATTGAGGCATTTATTTCTAACTAAATCTTTACAACTTCACTTCACTGGAGGCATACATAGGCTATTCAAATTCTCTCTCTCTCTCTATGCTTATCTCTTTATCATTTATTATTTATTGCATGGTAAATATGTGTATTTATTATTTATACATCTTATCATATTATATTAAGATGAATTGTCACACATAATGATGATCATATCATATTACCCCTGACCATATAGTCATATGCTAAAGTAATTCACTCTAGAGGTGATTAGCCTCTAGAGGATACTTAATAGCTTTATTCATCATGAATGATAATGGTTAGTATTACATCACATAGTACCACCGCTTTAACAAGTAAAGCATTATACCTCAACAACTGGAGGTCCACC
>LPNX010696658.1:230229-343686 GCA_001517045.1 Pseudotsuga menziesii | reverse complement strand
TTTACCCCATGCACCTCCATGAATTCGTAATACCAAGAAAGTCATTAAATCGATATAGATGCACAATATTTAGAAAGAAAACATAGGTTATTCAATTACTTACGAACACACAAAAGTAGTGGTTGAACTAAATGGATTCTGACTTTTATATGCATATTTTACTTTATGGGTTCACTAAGGATGATTAGATTATTTAACATGTAATGTGATGGTAATCTGCTCAATAGATCACACTAATATTTGATATGTCTCCCCATGGTCAATACATTTCTCATATGTTCTATTAACGCATATGCGATATAACGCACATGCGATATATCGCATATGCGATATGGATAAGTTATATCGCATATGCGTTATTTGAAAATTTAAATAATTGGCGGGATTAAGGTTTGGAATTAGGTTTGGAAGCAGCTTCATAATACTAAACCTATTGGATAGGACAAATCAACCAGGGCTATTGCTTGTCTTTTAGAACTCTATCAATATGCTCAGATTAGATCCCGTGTTTTGATATGACATACACAATATTTTTTTATGAAAATGTACGATATTGTAGAGTACGAAATGACGATTCTGAATATATAATTTTTTCCTTCAAAACTATGTTTTATTTATTTATAATTATTTTTCTAAATGACACACGTTAGTTTTCGAGAATACATACATCTATTGTTTGTTATATAACTTTTGATTTCCATCACCATTTCCCATAAAAACTATATGGTGCACTAGACGAGATCAAGCTCTGTGATCTTATATTAATAAATCAAGGATTTCATTAATTTTTGCCCCTAAAGTGTTGCACCCGCACATAAGGCTTTAATTTCAAGCTTTTCTAACTTCAATAATTAATAATAATAAAAATAATTCATGAAAATTTCCGAATAAATAGTGTTGCACTAGGCCCATATGTCCTTTATATGTCTGCAAGATTTTATCCCAAATGGACATCATTTACCTCATACATTGTTGCACCCGCACAAACATATATGTTAAGATGTGCTGAAAATTTGAAAACCCACTTTCACGGAAACTAATTTTATAATCATTTGCACACATTTTCTCTGCATAAACCCTATATATTATGAAAGTTGATTCAATTACCTATCTTTTCTCTTTTTACTTCATCTTCAAATAAGTTAGGGAAGTACCCCTAATTGTCACCTAAAATCAGAGTTTTTCGTTTATTCCAGTATTATGTGGCATCTAAAGTGTCCTTAAAGGAGTCCATGATTGTGCATCAGCCGTTAAATAAAGTAAACGATATACATTTTCTATGCCATCCAGGAACTTGCGTATTAGCATTTACATCATATATTCAGGGGTCTTAGCCAAGGATATTACATTCACTTTCCCCTTAAATTCAACACCATCCTCGGTGTTCCATTGCTCAAAACACACATGAACAAAATTTTCAAACTTAATTACAGATGCATAGTCTTCAAAACTAGATGGATATACCCTTCTCACATCATATCTTTTTATTTTTTCCAAATCTCTAATTCAAGGTTGCATAGGTCCACTGGACCTTTACCCATCTTTTGGACCTGTTCTTGAGATTCCTGGTTGTTCTATCTAATACAAGAATAGGTTTCCACTGGATTTCCCAACCTGCTTCTACCTTCAACCTTAATCCTGGTTGTTCGATGTTCTACTTTGGATTTATCCACAACTGCATATAACTAAGGTACATTTCTACCTACATCTTCTATTGTAGTAGCTTCATGTACACTGTATATGGTGACTTCTTGATTCTTCCTTTTCTTTGGGAAATCCATGGCATATTAATGTTCTCCTCCACAGTTCTAGCATTTTAATTGAAAAGGAGGTTTCTGACCCACTAACTCTGCCACTTTTGATTCACCCTTCAGGATTGGTTGCTTGGAAATATTATAATAGTCCTTCTTATCATCAAAAGGTTTAAATCATTTTTCCTTTACATCATGCTTCTCTTTCAGCTTACCATTCCCAATTTTAGGTGCATTATACTTGGTTTTACCCTATTCATACAGGAACTTAGCCTTCCAAACGCATTCCTTCAATGTACGGGGCTCATCATAAGTGATCCTATCTCTATAAAATGTTGGCATCCCACTGAGAAAACGTTGTACTTTAATATTTTCATCACTAATTAAATTAACATAACTCAGCAACTCCAAGAAGCGTTTCTCATATTCTTCCATGGAATTGTTACCTAGATTGAATTCAAAGAACTCCTGTATTTTCTTATAGTAATAATGATTGAACAAATATTCATGCTTGAAAAAAATTTGAAATTTCCTCAATGAAATTTGTCTTTCATCTAACCCTTCAACCTGTTTCAGTTTTTTAAGATCTCCCCTGTAGATTGAATATGGAAATGCAAGCTTCCTGATTGTCAGAATAATCATGCAAATTCAAGTACTTGTTCATCTCTAGCAACCTCATTTCTTCACTCTCCCTTGACTTTTCTCCATCAAAGGTTGGAGGCTTAATCTTTCAGAGTTTTCCCTGAACTGCACTTTCTTCATGCTTCCTCTTCTGATACCTTCAACGATGAATATCATTTCATTATATGATTTAATTCCATGATGGCTTTCCACTGGCCAACAAAATCTTTCTAATTGACATTTGTTACAAAACCTATGGAAATGCCATCCTTGCATTCTGAACATTTGGGTAACAAATTAAATTTTCTCATGATAAAAGAATATTTATCGTCACTTATTATAATCGGTTCTACACTCTTGGAAGTGGAAGCTAATATATCTTTCACCTCATTCTATTGGAGAGCATATCCAATGTGGTTAACAATATTAGATGTTTGACAATAAATGTAACCATCCACTACCTCTGACAATGTATCCACACCTTCTGATGGATAGGGAAATTAAACATTGGCATTTAAAAGCTTGGTAATGTTTATAACGATACATCCATCATGAATACCAATATTATGCAATATCTTTCTTTCTGGAAAAATATTCCCTTAGCAAGTTTTAATCCATTCAAAAGTAAGTCCACACATTGTTGAGAACCAACATCCATTTTAGAAGCGATTTCTGAAATACAAAACAGCAAGAACACAATGAAAATACACATAATTTTAAAAGGTAATCACTTAATTTAAATAGAGAATAATATTCTCCACTATATATTATAATTTATATCTATGTTCTCTAGGAAAATATTATTATTGTATGCTATTGTTCTCTACAAGACAATCAATGTGAGAATGGAATAAGAAATATTTCCAAAAAGGTAAAATAGTGATTCAATAAAGAATGACCAATCCTTACTCAAACAAGATGCATGTGTTCCTTTATAAGAAGAAAGCATTTTGAAATCTAGTAACAATTCCCTCTTGAAGATGTACTATGTTATTCCTTTTTGAGAAGGAATCAATCTTAGAAGTAGACAATCCTTCCTATATGGTCCAATATATTTATTGCTTAGAATAGATCCATGATTTAAGCACTTGCTGCTCAATACTCAAAAGGTCCTCTTTTATTTTTAGTGGAAGGCGCTCAAGGCTATGATTATAAGACAATCCCTACTCAAAGATCCCATATAGAGAATTAATTTTATGTGGGTAATAATCTATCAGGCCCTTAAGGACAAACCTATCGTTACCTAAACAACCTATCAAACAGTATGATATGGAAATTTACTGGAAAAGGTTCAATCTGGTAAAGAGTCACAAGTCCTTCATAGAACAGATGCAATGTGGGGGTTTTCTACGATGATATCCATCAAAGAAGACATAATTGTTCCTTCTATAAGGTGTAGTACTCTACTATTTTTTTTTCGATAATGGTTCGATGAATAAATACCAACTGCTCCTTGTTGAATAATTCAAATATGTTTCTATAACCCAAAAGAGATCCACCATAGGAGGAGGTACCTCTCACTAATCAAGGTTTCCTTCTTTCAATGTGAAAACCAATCATTATGATAATATGCAAAGAATCAAGTTCTCAAAGGGTCCCGTATAGAAGTTCATTGAAAAAAATTAATAGTATAAGGAGTGACCAATTCCCTATCATACAAGTCACATGTGATCCACAACCCAAAGGTAATTCTCTTTGACAAAAAAAGTGTTTTATCGTTCCTTCCTAAATGGGTCGTTCGGACTAGAAAGTAACCTTTATAATTATAATATATTAGAAACATCTCTATGATCTATAAATTTATTTATATCTACGAATGATGAATTCAATTGGAAGGGATTAGGAAAGGATGGGTTCTCTTTCTTGAAGTTGTACTCTGTTGTTGTTTTTTGATAATGTGTCATTAAAGAAAGAGTGACCATTCCTTCATGAAGGGGTCAAATATTATGGTTCAACAAAAAAAATCCAAAACCATAATAAGAAATAATCTCCCTCAAATTTTATATTGTCTTGTTCTGTAGAAAGAAATCAACATGAGACGAGCGAAGATTCTTGTCTCAAAGGGTCCATACATATAAGGACATTCATTGAAAAGTGATAGATTGGATGAGTGACTAATTCCTATTTAAATAAGGAACATGTCGTCCACAAACCCCAAGATAGGTCTCTTTGAAGGAGCAACCATTCCTTCTTAAAAGGGTTGCTTAAACATAAATCTTGGCAACATTTATCACGATAATACATTATTAGTAACATCTATATATAATATATAAATTTTCTTATGTATTTGAATTATGAATTATATTTGACAGTATCAGGAAAGGATGGGCATTCTTTATTCATCTATCCCACATATTCCTCGAAGGAGTGGACACCCTTTAAACAATTTCTGACTTCACTGAAATCATATATGACCTACTAGATTCCCAGAACTCAAAAATGGACCTACTTGGGGAAATATAGGTTGATCTTTCTCCTTACCATCTACTATGATCCCCACCTCCAAAATAGAACCACTTGACGAAGGGGTGATTGTTCTTTATCTGAGAATATTATTTTCTCAAATGGTCCATACATATTAGGGCGTTCATTGAAAAGGGTTAGATTGCATGAGTGGAAAATTCTTAATCATACAAGGAACATGTTATCCACAAACACCAAGACACGTCTCTTTGACGAAGGAGCAACTATTCCTTCCTAAGAGGGTCGTTGGGAACAAAAATCTTGCCTATGTATATATATATGAAATTGTTTATGTTTATGAATTATGAATTCCATTCAATGGTATCAAGAAAGGATGGACAGTCTTTCTATGTCCTGTCCCCATATTCCTCGAAGGGTTGGACCCTCTTTAAACGATCGTTTCCTTCATCAAAATCATATATGATATACTGAATTCCTAGAACTCCAAATGGACCTACATGAGAAAAGAGTGGTTTCTCTTTCTCCTTACCATCTACTTTCCCTAACCCCAAAATATAACCCCTTGAGAAAGGATCGACTGCTCTTTCTTTGAGAAGGTTATTTTCTCTAAGGGTCCATACATATAAGGACATTCATTGAACAACTTGGCTATATTACATGAGTGACTAACTCCTAATCATATAAGGAACATATCCTCCACCAACTCCAAGATAGGTCTCTCTGAGGGACTCAAAATTACCAAAATCATGTATGATCTACTAAATTACCAAGACTCTGCAATGGAACTACTTGTGGAAAGAGTTAATTATCTTTCTCCTTACCATCTACTTTCCCCACCATAAAATAGAACCCCTTGAGGAAGGAGCGCCCGCTCTTTCTCTGAGAAAATTTTTGTTGTCCAACAAACTGTTTGAAGAAGAGTACCAATGAAATTTGTGGTTAAAGTACCCAGATCTACTTTCCCCACCCTAAAAATAGAGCCCCTTGAGTAAGGAGCAGTCACCCTTTCTCTAAGGAAATTTTAGTTTGTCAACAAACTATTTGAAGAAGAGTTCCTATGAAATTGTGCGACTCTGGAATGATATCACATAATGCCATTGGGCCCTGTTGGTTATGTGTCACTTGTTAAGTGGTACACATGGATGTCATCTCAAAGATGGGACTTAATCATCAAAGGATAGAATTAAATCGCGTTGCTTTCTCAAAGAAAATCATGATTGTTAATGGTGTCAAGGAAAAAGTCATAAATGAGGAGGAATGCTTCCGTTCGACATACAAGTTTAAATCACGCCACCTTTTCAAAATAGATACAGATCGTCGATGGGGTTACAATGCAAGAAGTGAATAAAAAGGAGTTTTTTCCTGTTAGTAGTCATGATTGAAGTGTGTCAATCTCTTAATGATGGACTTGGTCCATCCATGCAAGAGTTTCCATCATGTGAAATTATGATTGATTTGAGCGATCAAGGGTTGATCACTCATGCAAATCTGCACTCACCCCAAATTAGGTGGCTTGATAATCTTGAAAAATACACCATTCTAGTTTCAAAGCATGTTCACAACAAATTCCTCCCATGCATTTGAATCTCTAATCATCATTTTCCCAATTGGGATCTATAATTCCCTCACCTCATCCTTCTTACACACATACGATTTGTCATAATGAAAATCCTAGCATGGCCACCATATTTTTGACTCATCATTTGACATCTAACGTTTACATGCAAATGACCACCTCACCATCATTTTACATCTATACATACCCTTCCTCTTCATACGCAGTTCATCGCTTTGCGCATTATCCTAATCCTCATCTCATTGAAGTCTCACCCATTGGTAGGAATGCAGATGACCTCACCAACCTATGGTTTGTTTACCTTGTTGTTGTATGATATGACTTCCCATGCAAAACCAGTTATGGTTATTCATCTACATAATAACATATTGGCCACTGTAAACCACTACTCGTGTCAAATGAACAATGAAAAGTACCAATCTTGTTTGGAGATTCAAATCCCATGTTGAATGAACATTGCAAGGAATCAAGATGTTCATTTGGTGAAAGTGGGATCTACTTTTTGTACCACGTATCACTCTCTCACGCCCCATTTTTCTATTGTTATAGTTTATGGAGGCCTGATAGAGTGATCATTTGAAAGATTGAATGTGGTTGGTAGAAATATTAGTATCTAAGTTCTCACCTCATCTTAATTTCTTGTTTTCATTGCTTCTTAGAGGACTACCTTAGAGAGTATGGTCCATAGTTGTACTAGCATGTAGAAATTTTTCTACTATAATGGAGTCCTCAAGGACATAGATTCTGAAAGAAAAGCCTCATTTTCTGAGTCAGTGTCATACTACAACATTATAATAATTGAGGTGGTTCTGTTTGAAATGATTTTTAATAGATCAACATAGAGTATTTTCCTCATGCCATCATTGGAGATTCATCTCCTACAATTCATTGTAATCTATGGTTTCATCGATTTATTAAACTGCGTTTCCATATAGAAACTTGGTGTATTGTGTATTAATGTTAATGAATGCCTATGATTAATAATGGTACATGGTTAATGAAGAAAAAATTTATAAAAGTATATGAAACTGGTCCACTCTCCCCCCTCTTAGTATCATTGTGGGTTCCAACAATGTTAAGACCTGAGATGTTCTAAGTTGAAATTAGGATATGCTAGGGAATAATAAGGCTCATTGTTAAATATTTAGAGATCAGACTATTGGACTACAATGTAAATTTGATTTTATTTGAATCTATTTGCATGTGTGGACAATATTGGACTAACTTTGATGTGAAAGTTTATTTTAGAGGAATTTAATGGTGTGTATTCAACATTTTAGGTGTATATGAAAATGAATTTAGTAGATGGGACAATCTCATATTCAATCCCACCACTCAACAAAGCAATCATATTATCACCAATACAAATATAATGCAAGATGTTTCTCAAATTTTATTATTCTCAAGAAAGTCGACACATATATAGATTAGATATGGAAACAACGGTGGAAATCACTTTGATATTCACAAATTAAAATAACACAAGGAAAGGCTCTAAAAATGAAACCACTAGTGGTAAGTGGTTTTCTCCTCAATTGTTTTCAGACGAACAAACCCATTTTTCAAAAACACTATTGGGCCCTCTGAAAACATGTTGTTGAGGCTCCAACCTACGAATGGCCTAGATCCATTTTGTCAATCCTGTAAGAGAAATATTATTGTTAGCAAGAAAAGAAAACTTGTGCCCCAATTAGGATAAATGGACCCAATGGTGCTAGTGACTAAAAATAGACTAGATGGACTCCCGATTTAGACATGACACCTGATTTAGACATATGACCAAATTAGACAAGGGAGTATTAATAATCCTAACACCTCCCCTGAATTATAACTTGGACAATCTATGGGCCCTAGTGACTAAGACCATAGGTCACCCATTACATCAAGTAAAGTAAAGTAACTGCTCAATACAAGGAGCTGGGGAAAAAATCCCCCCCTCTAATTAAGCAGGTAGAATCAAGATCAATATGGTTCTTCTATGCACAGGTATCTTGGGACCTGGCATGTGAACCTCTCCATCATTATGTCTGGAGGAATATTCCTCTTTGGAAGAAGAATTATATGCTCAACTAAATCAAAAATATAGACAGATGTCGAATGAAGGCTGGACCCATGTAGAGCAACTGAAGTCAACTGATAAGTGAGAAAATGTTCTTAAGGATTCAAAAGATGTGAGGAACACTCATGAAACTGATATTTTTCAGCCATGAACAGCAAAACATGAGTGGTAAATTCAGCCCCAAGTGTTAGGAGCAAGTGTTCAAGCGGATGCAGAATGGCTTCCTCTTTACTAGTTCTATGAGGAGATGAGCATGTGATCAATGGTAGAGAAGCACTGGGACTGTGGAGAGTGAATGCTTGAGCTCCATAGTCTGATATAGCTTCAAAAATATATAATGATTCACAAAATAAAATATCAGAAACCTCATAAGAGGAAACTAACACCCAATCCCCAGCAACAGTTTTGAAGAGAAATTGTGGTACTTGATTTTTCACACCGGAATTGGTGAGAGCAGCTACAAGCATGACTAGAAGCTCTTGGATTTTAAAATATGAACCAAATAATAGAATATAATAAATTAAATCATATCTAAATAGTTTTACAACAGATCTAAAACTGTGAAATGAAATCAAATCCCCAGCAGCAGTTTTGTAGGAGACTTGTGGTACTTGTTTCTTCACAAAATTAATGAGAACAGCTACAAGCAGTACTGAAAGCTTATGAACCTGAAATATTGAACCAAGAAATATCAGATCCAATAAGGTTCATATCATATCCAAGAGGATGGTTTACCGAGACGGTAGATGCACAGTTTTCTTCTTCTTCAAAATTTTGAATTTTGGTGCTTGCAATCCTGCGGGAATTTGCTAGAAGATCTATATCATGGGGAGTGAAAGGATCACTCTAGTAATATGATATTTCTTCCAAAATATCCAAGGTATTACATATTTTCACACCAGCAGCAACATTAGAGAGAGAAAAATCAAATTCCTCTTCACTTTTGGAAGCAGTTACTGGCAAATTTTGCACAGAATTTAAAGGAAAATCACTAGTGAATGTTTGCATGGAAGTGCAGTAGTATTTTTCTTCAATATCAGAGATTCAAAATTCTTCTTCTACTTCATCCATATGAGGAGATGAGATATCAGAGATCTCATAAACTTCTGGATCATCAGGAGAAGGAGTCACTGCAAGGAGATTGTCTTCAATTCAAATTGACTGTGTAGAAGCTTGTGCTTCTTCTTCATCTTGAACAACTTCATCAGAGAGAGTGGAGGCCAAGATTTTTGGATCAAGGATTCTTATGGTGCTGTATGCACTCTCCAAAGTGCTATTATGATCCTCATCAATGATTCCAAAGGTTCTGTCCAATATTTTACATAGATCCTTTGGGTTTTTAACAGATATTTTGAGGTAGCGCATGCTAGCAGAAAGGGAAATACACATTGTTCCATAAGCTGCATCACATTCATTTAACCAGTCATCCTCTCTCTCAAAGGACTCTTCACCAAGTCCAATAGATACCTCATAGAGATATTGTCTCTTCACAGATGCAATCATCTTCATCTTCCATTCTGAATAGTTTGTGAATAGCATGAGAAGAGGAACTGATGAATCCAGTATTGATGAACCATTCGAAGTTGTACCTGCAAATACACAAAATACAAAGTAAGGTCAACTACCTGCACATTTCAGGTTTTCATCACACCCAGCTTAACTGATCAAGCAAGCTTGATCAACAATTCCTGTGCTTGGGGTATTAAGTGGTAAACCTTTGGCTTCTGGTGCAGAATAGGAAGGAGCAAACTGCTCAAAAAAAATGATCCAGCTGGAGATCTGAGGAGGATAAGTGCCTTTTCCATCAAGGCTCTGATACCATATTAAATTGAGCACATAGATTTGTGGACAAACACACAGCTCACAAGATAGATCACACAATTTACTCAGTTATTGAAGAATTAAAAGTGCAAAAATGGCTTGCAGTTATGAATGCTTTTCATTAATCAAAGAGTAATTAGATAATAATTACAATGAAGTACAATGGCTTAAATAGCCACATGCAATTCGAATCCACGTGAGGAAATTCAAATTGATTAGACTCTACTTGATTGTAGGTAACTAAGACCTTGTCTAAATCATTGTGGGAGGACTCAATAGTTAACTGACCTTGTCTAAACCATTACCAGAGTTTAACGGAGTTCTAAAACACAACTCAAGTGTCTACTTCAGTGTTGACTGAGGCTAACTGACTATGGTAGGTGAGAAATGCGCTTCACCTGCATGCAGCCATGCAAACCTAGCACTAACTGAATGTAGAGGACTAGAACTTAATGTAAATGACTCCTAACTCAGCTTGACTAGTCACTAACTGAACTTAACTGATGAAGGTTGGTATCGACACTCCCAGTGGCTCCTAAATTGTAGGAATTGATCTAGGAGGCTCCTAAATCGATGCATGCAAGTGAAATCAGTGGCAGTAGGCCTCAATTAGTGTTCCCCACACTTTAGTAACTGGAACATGTACCTTAATTAGGCCAAGTGGACCCAATGGTGCTAGTGACTAAAAATAGACTGGATGGACTCCTGATTTAGACATATGACCAAATTGGACAAGGGCGGATTAATAATCCTAACATGGTTGATTTAATCAAGCTCCTTGATCCATGCATTCTTCGATAATTTTTCCATCGTAGATTCAACACCTGTAATTCTTGTCAATCTTACTCCGATACCAACTGATCTGATCCAGGGTGAGCTTGAAAATAATTTCAAACTCACTTAAAAAAAAATGGATCAATATAGAAGGATCATTTTATTGAATTGATTGCTTACAAAAAGGTTTGTATCCATGTTTCCATGTTAATCTTCATAATGCATCATTAATGTTTATCATAGCCATATAATGTGTATAATAAACATAATGTGGAAAAAGAATCATGCACAAAGGAAAATCAAGACAACGTTACGCATTTGAGAGATGCATTGGTAATAGAGTACGCCAGACCTCTTATCTTGTGATTTTTAGGTCATGGGTTCAATCCCTACACCTCACAAACCTTTTGGTGAACATGGAAATAAACCGTCCATCTCGAGCTTACCATGTGGTGGTTATGGATTGGTCCACATCACCATCTGTTCTACCAGTTGGATCGGCACATGTCAACATAACACTGATCCATTTACTTTATAACTCAGTTGAAATCTACCAATTAAACCTACCACTGTGCATCTATACAGGACACATGGCACCCTTTTAGTGGTTCCACGTGGCATCCTTTTTCCACTCTACATACTTAAAAATATTATTTCACCAAAAATTCATAACAACATATCTTTTGCATACGGAGGCCATCTGATGCAACGTTCATGCCGTTGGAAAGATATCGTTGATATCTTTGCGATGGTGCTATATTTTTTGGAAATTAAAGACTTTGATTTTGAAGCATCTTCAGATTCTCCTGGATCAACAAGCATACTTTGTAAGAGCTAGAAGAGTAGACCCCAGCAGGACAACCAGTTTAGAAGATGAAAGATGCCCCCACTCAACAATCAGAACAAAGGGATAATAGAATTAAGGAGTTGGAGGATGAACTAAATGAGAAGGATAAGTTTATTGAAGAATTTGAGAAATAGAGAGAGAGGGAGGATTTAAAAAACCATGTCTCCAAGTTACAAATGCATTTGCAAGGAGAAGAACTATTGAGAGGAGCCAGAAGAGTGTTGTGGGATAAAATAGCAAAGGAATTCCTTAGCAAATGGGATCATTGTTATGTGGTATGGGATGAAATATATATGGCCAAGCCAAATCAAGAGGAAATAAAAATATTAGAGAAGGAACTTGGGGATAAACACGCAGAAGCAGTAGAAATAGTGGATTATTTGAATAACATGACTAAAAGGCAATTAGAGTAGTCGTAAATTTCAAACAAAACTCACTTGATAAAATTGGAAAATCATATGATCACCAAATAGATATTAACGAATAAGACTCAAAACATAATAAAACCCCCGACTTTAAAGGTTTCCTCTTTCAAAGGGAGTTTCAATTATGTCAGAAAGATGAGCCTACCATATTTGTGGGACGAAAATGGGGAAATGTACAAAATATAAGAATATCATACCATATTGACACAAAATAAAAATGAGAAAGTATACTTTGATGAATTAGCAGGAGAATTAGGTGGAGATGTGGTGATTGATAAATTGAAAGCTGATTTTGAGATATGGCTTAGTCTAAATAATATGCTAAGAATGATAACTCTTTATCATATGAGAAAACTAATAATGTTGAGATAGCATTAGATGCTCTAAAAATGCACCATTACCCTATAGGAAAAGGATGGCACTTAGTAGCTAAATATCACAAACTCATAATGCCACCCCAAGGGAAAACACCTGGATAGCTAGCAAGACAAACTTTAGGGAAAAATTCAGGGCAAGAAGCAAGGAATCCAAGTGGACAAGATGGGAAAGCATCCACACAAATAAGTTTTCAAGCCTTCATGCCACCAAAAGGAAAATCTCCCATTCAAATTATGCATAAATTTTTAGTATATATAGTTGTCAAACCAATTGGGAAGACAATTGTACATACATATTTCCATCCAACAAAACTTCCAGGTGGGAAATTAAAGTAAAATTGCAAGGTCATCCACCTCAGCCCAAAGGTGCTAAAAAGGGCTTAAGTAAGAAGAAATAAAAATACAAATAGTTATTCAGTTACAACAATATTTTTGAGCTAAGTGAAAGTGAAGAAATTAAATATTATTGAAAATCGGTTGAAGAAAATAAAAAGTAGTTACTATTATCCTTCTATACAAATACCATTCATGTTGATAATCAATGGTTGGAAATTTTAAGAGGGTATCTGGAGTTGTTGAGTCAATGGTCTCATTTTTGTATGAAAGATCTTTTTCTGAGATTGATATTTTGAAGTGTATCAAAGAATTTTTCCTTTGTAATTTGTCTATCATGTTGCTTTGATATCAAGTATGTATATGTGTAAACTCTTTTAAGAAGAAAATAAATCTTTGAGCAACATTTTTTCCCTACATTTTTATTTGCTTTGAAATGGATCTAATGTGGAATGTTGAGAATAAATATTATATTTCATGTTGTATGACCTTTGTTTATCTCTGATGTTCATATGATGAAATAGTAATTTAAGGTTTTTGTTACTTGTCATTTTGTGTTGAGAATAAATATTATATTTCATGTTGTATGACCTTTGTTTATCTATAATGTTCATATGATGAAATCGTAATTTAAGGTTTTTGTTACTTGTCATTTTGTCTATCAATGTTGCCAATGATTCTGTAAAACCTCAGGAATATTTTTCAAATTGGTTAAACTATTGAATTATTTCTTTAAATCTCATCACGTTTGTTTCCATTAAGTGTGTAGTGGGGATTTCTCCCCAACTATGTGTAAAAGAACCTACCCTAGATCAGTCATATCATAGGGTAGAGTTCATGGTGCGAGGGATTTCTCAACCTCGACATACAATAACAAATAATAATAAGTAGTAACAATAACAACAATATTTTTTACTATTTAGTATATTTTTTCTAACTAACAAAAACAAGAACAAGCATACCTTTCAATATCAGCCACTCTAGCCATTTGCGGAAATGATCCACCGCCTCCACGGTCTGGTTCTCCAGTAGTCTCCACTAATGGTTGTCAAAATAGGGGGAATGGATCCAAGTGGGTATGGAGAAAGCTCAACATATAACACCATGGGAATGATATGGAAAAAATATGGGAACAATCGCAAAAGGTGAAAAGTTTGATGAAGAGTCAAAAGTTTCAGGAATGTGACTAAAAGTGCTTTTGGGGAGACCTTCACAATGTATTTATATGATGATCCAGGGTTTTTTGACCCATGGTATTTTATTGTGAATGGTATGTATCCATGATTTTTGACTCATTCTCATTTTAGGGTTTTTTGTCCTTTTTGGAGAGAGTGTGGATAAGCCACAATAAATGCTCAACTTCCCTTCATTTATGGGGGAAGGAATAATAATGTTTTGGACCATATTTGGTGGAATTTCAATTGTGAATGTCAAAATGGAGGAAATAATGGTGGGATTATGATGTAAAATTATGGTTTGGACCATGGAGAGCTAGGTGAACAATTTTTTGTGTTAATAGATTCCCCCTGGATGTGTGAGGGTAGGAGCTCATCATATGACTGATAGACATCATAAGGTCAAGGGAGAAATGGTGACAATGGTGGATATATTGGAGAGGACCGCGGAGGAGTGGAGTCTCCTCATTCGAACTGCAGTGGATTTTGGTTTGTATTTATTCTGAAAAATGGATGAGGTCAATATAATCTCAGACATGTATATGGATGAGGTAGGCATACCCATGCTCATAACAATGTCTCAATACAAAATGGGGATTAAGGCTCAAACAATGGGAGTCTATCAATATATATATACAATTGGTAGTACACAATGGTGGCCTCAATGGGAGGTTGAATACAGATATGAAGAATTGGTACATAGGAACAATAGAATTCTCATGGAATGCAATATAATAACAACTAATGCTCTGCTGAATATGGAGATGTAACCAGTTGTATGGACTCAATGACTGAGAGTCAAAATCTCTAAGGTACAATAAACAACATCAAATATTGTAGATACACGGAAGCATGACACACAGGGGCTTCTGAACACTGTCGCCAACACAACTCGAAAATCACAAGGGACATGAAACTGTATGGGTCCCAAGAATAGACTCACCAATGTGCTAGAGTCAGGTGACAACCAGGGTCTTCAACCAAATAATAAAGGAACCAATACCCTATATGAATCTCAATGGTGCGATGTTGGAGTTGAAGTCGAGCACGTGAGACACAACCAACCCAAAAGGCACTAAGGACTCCTTTCAAGTGGTCCACAGAATTCATCAATGAGGTGGATGAAACCAGGATACAAGGACCAATGGGTCTATCATATGGAATAGATGTGTTGACATTGACAGAGGGAGACCTGCAACTACCAATGCAACGAGGTTTCCTTTATAGAAGTGTGAGGGGGACAACCATATATATGGAAAAGTAAGGGGATTGAGACACTGAATAGGGAACAAATGCAAGGGAGTACAGGGGAATAAAACTTCCTTTGTTCAGATTATGATGACAGAGCTAACCTGGAAGCAGATGATACTGACTCATGGGGGTGGGATCATAGCTATGAAACTAGGAAGATAATTACAATGGGAGATACTTGGGGAAGTAACTGGACGAGTGATATCCAGGGGATCCAAGGGAGACTCATTGCAGAGTACTTTGAACAAAGGAGACCTAATGCGGGGAAGATGCCATAATGGGAGAATATATGGAATATGTGTGGATGCCCAGAGACACCATTTTGGGCCTTCTTCATAGTTTAAGGAGCTTGAAGAAGGGCTAGAAGTATGCTCAATATGATACTATCTCATGGATTTTTGGCGAGCCCAAGATAGTAAATGATCGATGGTGTTTTCATGTTTAGAGAGTCTGAAAACAGGAAGAAGACTCCAATGGGCCTCTTTTTCATACAATAGACTCCTAAGTCCGAAAAAGGATAAAAGTGTACAACGGAGAGATCTCCCAACCGAAAGGGGCAAAGAGACTTCTTTTTCATAGGTAGTCCAACCAAGATGAAAAAGTTTAAACCTATACTGATTGGACAGTCATTCAAATATTTTTATGAGAATGAACGAAACCAAGTTTGCTCGATGATCTTTTTTTTATGAGAGGGTTGTAAAAGAGCATAAAGACAACCCATAAATGGATTTTTCGTAGAGTACGTTCCCAATGTCCGACAAAGCATAAAAGGATACAAAGGGAAATGTTCCTAGCTGTAAGGTGCCAGGGTGGTCCTTTTCTTTAGATAGCCTATGTAGTCCAAAAAAGGAGATAAACAAGCCAACATAGATGCCCTTTCAAATACTTTAATGAGCATGAAAGGAAGTAAGCGTGCTCCACAAGATTTTCATTCTTTTAGGAATCAAAAAAGAGCTTAATATAAAATCCATAATGGTTATAAGTCAAGAAAGGAGCAATTTTTTGATGTACCAAAAGGGATGATGATGTGAACATGGCTGATATGGTTTAAAAAAATAACAGTGGAACACTGGTGGGGCCTCCTTACGAGACGGTGAATGGTGGTGAAATAAGGCCAAGTTTGTAGTATGGATGGAGTGGATGGCTCATGAACATGCCAATACATAAAAGGTTTTATTTGCGTGCTGGCACACAAATCGATGTAACTCTGGGAAATGACCAGAAAAAATTAGGGAGGGAGGAAGTCTAGTAGGTTGTTTCTTCATCCTGGATATTTTTGCACAGTGGCGGCAGATTCCTATCCTCATAGAGGACTATCCATATGCAGGAATGGACAGCCAGGGATATCCATAGATGCCTCAACTTCCAGGACAGGTCTGGGGACCTGATGGTACGTATACATCACACTTTGTGGTTTCATTCATATATAGTTTACTAGCATAGTGGTAGCTAGATCATACATGTGATAAATACGGATGACATATTGTGTGGATGTGCAAACGTGGGACCGCACCCTCCAGCGAGGTACTAGCGACGCAAGGGAAGAGTGGAGGTGTTAGATTCACCCACTCACGGAAAGAGGAGGCGGCGGAGTGCTACAATGGACTCACTGTGGCTGGATCGAGAGCGGCTATTGGAGGAGGTCACCGACTCATGGTAAAAATGATGCAAAACAAGAAATAAAAACTATGATACAAGGGTATGCATGGTGAACGACATCAGGCATAGAACCTCTTGAGGTAGTGACCATTGCGGGGATTCTTCAACAGGAGACCATTAGACTTAGTAAGGAGATATGCCCCCTTACTGAGACATTGATGGATGACATAAGGGCCATACCACATGGATTTGAACTTCCCTTTTCTAGTCTTATCATGGGCTTGGTCATAAACGAGGACTAGATTCCCCTCGCTAAAGGTGCCTCAGTGGACGTGGGAGTCGTAATAGGACTTCGACTAGGTCCTAGTCACTTCGATCATTTGAAGAGAAGTGCAATGACCCTCATCGGTTTGTTTAAGCATAAGTAGGTGTTTTTCTAATGGTGAACTATCAAGTAGAATTTCGATGGCAAGGTAGAGTGATAGAATCTGGCATGGCAATGGGAAGAATCGATTCCAAATCGTGGACTAAGTGAAATGGGATAAAACTGGTGGCAGTTTCAAGGATCTCTCCGTCGTCACGAAAGTGGTGCTAGGATAGATGTGCAGTTGATGAGGAGGAAGGACTAATGGAAGTAGAGATCGTGTAAATTGTGTTATGGGTGTCCGAGGAAGAGGCCGGAGGGTGGATCTCCTCAAGGGCGGTGATTTCAGACTCACGGGAGTGCTTGCGAAGGTCAGTGAGGAGTGTTGGGTATTCAGGAAAGTTTGGGAAATGGTGAGAATAATCACCATATAGGTCGCAAACTACACATGGTTGATTGGTTCAGAGCGATTTGTTTTTAAACATAGGTATGGTTGGTACGTTGACAACTAGGGATTCATCAGTCTCGACTACAATGCACATGTGGGTGCGAAGGATAGGGAAATTAGGATTTTTTTTGTCGCATGGCCTTGGACATTGCATAAAGAACATGTAGGAGGAGGACATGGTTCTGTTAGATATTAAGGAATATTTCCCTTAGTCTTTGTGGGAGGAGGGAGGGCAACAGTAGAGACATAAGCAGTCATTTTTGTACCAGGAGGTGGGTGCGACATCATCTCAATAGTTTGGACCGGTGTTAACATAATCTATGGTTTCAGGGGAGGGGAGGGTGGATCCAGGTATTACACAGGAATACCCAAAGTCAAGCGTGGAAGGTTGAGAGTAGCCATGACTGGCTTACTCACGATGTCGAAAGGTGGAAAAAGGAAGGGGATCGTGTGTACAGGGAATGAACCCCAATAATTCCCTAAGGTCTATGGTTGAGGTTGTGACTTAGGTTGTGAGGAGGTCGAAACATTACTGGATGTGATAGTGCACAAATTTGATATGTCAGTCGGCAAAGGAGGGGGTTGTAAGGACAAAAAGGTGTCCATCAAAGGAGCGTTGGAAAATAATATTGGGCCAATGACAGACATGGAAGGTATGGACACGCTGTCAATGGGAGTGTTGATAGTAGGGAGGATGTGTTCAAGTGTGGCCAATCCCTTTGGATCATAATACATCAGCTAGTCGATGGTCACAATATTCCCATCATGGGGGAACATCAAGAGTCGAAAGATAGTAGAGGGAACAATTCACATTGCATACATATAACTACTTCTAAGGAGGAGTTTGTAATCAAGTTGGGCATTGACAACCTCTATGTCAATCAACATGGTTTTTTCGGCTAACTCAATAGGGACATTTACGAGAATGCCTTGAAGTTGAGTAGCACAACCATCGTAGGCATGGAGGGCGGTGGTGGAAGGTTGAAGGGTTTGGATCCAAGTTTCTACCAAAAAAATGTCGACATAACGCAGGCAGATGCTCCCTCATCAATGATGCATCCATGAATGACCAAATTCCAAATCGTGACCGGAACCTGGAAGGCGACGAATGATGGAATCCGAGGTTCTCCTTGATCCAAGTCGAAAGTGATCAACCGAGAATCATGGGGATCGACGACACCTAACATAGATAGAAAATATTTGTGTTGCGAAGGACTAGTTTTGAGAACTTCCAGAGCGGACATGGTCGAAGGATACTGGGCCAAGTCATCGACTATACTGTAGTTGAGCGCGGCTCTGGAAATGGGGTTGTTCGCGACGCAACACAAAGGGAACTGTGAGACTTTGGTAGTCTTGGAGGGGTTAATAGCAGGACTTTGGCAATCTCGGAAAATGCAAATACATTTCAAGAAATGTGGAGGTAGATGTCGTGGAGGGGTTAATAGTTTTTGTGGTGGAACCACATTAGACGACAATGTCATAATGTGATGGACACTAGGATAAATGGGTTGACCTGTAGAAATGTTTGTGGTATTTTGTGGCACCAAGGGCTGAGTTGCAACCATCCCTTGATTTAGTAAGCGGTCCTGCAACACCATAGGTGGAGGACCTGGTGGTGTTGGGTTTAACTGAGCTGAAGCAGCCTCGTTGGGGTCACGTTGATTATCGGTTTGTAGTAAATGGCAGACTCGATTCATATGGGGACACTGATGTTTATAATGGTTATAAGTGTTACAAATAGAGCACGGATGGTTAGTCCGCAACTAAGGGTTCTTATCATGTCTAGGTGGAAACTAGGGATTATGTTCAAGGGGATTAGCTCCATTGTTGTTTGGAGGGTTGGGTTGTTGGCCACCTCCTTAAGGTTGGTTGTTTCCTCAGTTGCTTTCTCTTTGTCGTCTTCCCTGACCTTGTTGGTTATTGGTGGTAGATTTATTAGGGAGGTCTATTGAGTGTAGACCTGTCCTTGGGGAACATGAGGAGTCGGGGCTGGAGTAGGTGTGGGTTGAATAGGTGGTGGGTTGTAGCCAGGGGTAGATGGAGGGGACACAAATCTAACTGTCTGGCCATTACATGCAGGTGCTAAGTAATTTGGTCTATGAACAAGAGGAACTGGTGTAGGATACACATAGGAAGGTGTGGCTCTGGATTGAGTCATTACACATGAAAAATCAAGGGCGTGACCTAGTTGGGAAACACTAGGGGTGGTACCCGAATGAGGTGGCATCGAAGGAGACGTTGTGTATATTTGAGGATGCTGAGTAATAGAACCAATTTCTCCATCAACAGCATGGGATTCCCCCAGTGTATCTCGACATGAGGATCCATCACAGGGAGCATTAGGTATAATGGTATACAGATAACCTGATTGGGCGTAGATAAGATCGAACTGTTGTGCCTTGAGAATGGCCTCCTCAATTTATGGGCGCTAAGATGCGACGTACTTGGTGATAGGGGGGATTAAGGTTTTGAGAAACCAATATAGGAAAATCCTATCATCTAACTGGATTTTACACAAGCTACGGTGATGAAGCCACTCATGGATATGATCTGTGATATGGGTAGTAGTGTTATGTCGACAGGATAATAGTATTTCCATGCCCTCATCATAATAGGCGGGTAACTATAAGTACTAGAGAAACATCGAGGCTAACGAGGAAAATTTTGGGTAAGTGGCATGACGCGGTTCGATATACCATTTGGCCGCAAGACTTGTGAGTGTGTTATGGAATAGCCGCAATCAGATAAAATCATCCACTATGTTGTTAGATGAACACCATAAGTGGAATGATATGATGTGGTTTTGGGGGTCTTCTCCCTTCTTTCCCTCGAACTTAAGGTTGTATGAAGGGAGCTTGGTAGGCATGGGAGGCCATAATGGGTTATGACGAATGAGATCATTTTTCAATCGTGCCAAATCAGGCGATTTGAGACTAGCCATGAATGGTAGACTAGAACCGAGATTGGATCGGGAAGAGCCAGCAATGGTGTCGGCGCCAGTAGGAATGTAGTTCCCATGGGTAAATGGGGGTGGTTAAGGCTGATTTCTAAATATAGGAGTAGTCGTTGGGGTGGTAGGACTAGATGGAATGGTGGTAGAAGGGACAATGCCCCCATGCATGAATGGTGGTATGGTAGGAGGTACGGTTGATGAAGTGGGGCAACCACTAGTGGGTAGAAAACCAGTAGCAATGTGTGTGGTGGAAAGGGGCCCACTAGGACCAGGACATATAGGTCCAATGGAAGGAATACCCAAAATAATGGGTGGAATGGACACAAGCACACTATCAAGTGCCACCCCCTAAATGGGGTTAGGAGGTGCACAAGTCATGGGGCTAGATGGGGTGGTGAACAAGGTAGGTTCGGATTGATAGGAATTCGAATCAGACTCAGATGCAATGTATGGCTCTAAAGGTGGTGAATGATGTCGAATATGGATTTGATGATGATGGTTCAAGGAACTGAAATAAGGGGTATGCCCCCTAATTCTATATGATTATCATGGTGGAGAAATGATGACATAATGGTGTGTTGTGTAATGAATGTAGGCACAAGAGTGTAAACCGCAGTCTCAAAAATCCAACTAAGGCCAAGTGTACAAAAGGAGAGTGTACAAATGGTGGCTCATAGGCCAAAAACCAAGCTCTAAAATTGAACTGCAACAACATGTTACAGCAAACGAGTCTACAACAAAGTGGCCAGAAAACCAACAAGAAACAACACCTATAAAGAAAATGATGCACTAACCTATGGGGTATAAGTGCAAGCAAACTCCTAGCTACAATATGGAGGCCCATTACAAATTGTATCCTCTGCTAGGTGATGAAATATTAGTCAAACAATACAAAATGGAAGAACAATAAGCTAAGAGAATCCCACTACCAAGAGGGATTTCAGGTACAAGAGACCTAAGTAGACTGGAAACTAGGCTACCCCGTTCATGACACGTCTGGAGTGGTTTCCTGGCACTTCATCCCTTTGGTCCTCGACACCCTGTATACTTTGGCATGCACGAGGAGCACTATGAAGGGTTAACCTTCGGTGCAGAATAGAGTGTGGTATTCCGCTCTGACTTCCGAAACCCATTCGTGTTGAAGCCTCAGATGTGTAGGTTGCTGGAATGAATTCCTAGGATCACAATAGAGGGGGGAAACCTAGACTGAAAGTATTCGAAAGGTTCTACACAAGGACAGTTCTATCCCCAGCGTGTTTGGTATAGTAATATCCCACGGATACTAAGGCCTCCACTGGCACTTATGGTTCAAATCCTAAAAGGATCTGTTTCCCAATTAAGGAAAACTGAATGTTGGGGATACTAAAATGAAAATGAAACTAACTAAGAAGGAACCTAATCTAAGTAAATACTACTCTAAGAAGATGTCTTGTTGGTTTGCAGGTTAACTTGATATGGAAATAGATAAGGATATTCATCAATTTAACAGAAATGTGAAAGAGATTTAATTACTTATCAACTCAAATTACTACCATTCAATTAAAATGAGGTGATGGTAAGTTAAGAATTTAGAACACTCAATATTGACCTGTCATTGATATGTTAATTGAAAAATCAGCATAAATCATAATTGTCTGTAAATCATTTGGAGAAATAGATAAAATATTTAATTGAATAAACTCTTTTAAAACTTTAATCGTATGTAGATCACAAGCACAGAGAAATCAGAGCTGTAAACAGATGTACTTATGAATTGCAAAATATTAACAACAATAGTAGATAATCTGAAATGGAAAAAATCAATATTCTTCAAGGAAACTTGACTAAATTAACACAAAGAGATTTAAAAGAATAACATAGCTGTATTAAATAAAGTCTGCAAGAAATTACAAACCCAAAATAAAACAGAGTATCTTCAATCTCCTTAGTTGATTGTTCCCTTCCAAAAATCCTCCCCCTTACACATGATAAATCTACCCTTTAAATAACATTTACAAAAGAATCAATCCCCATGAAACTGGGATTGTAAAATCCATATAAAACTAATGGCCACGGAAATCTCGCCACCTACTCCAAATCTCCAACAATTCATCTATGTTTGGATAATTCACTAATTCGAACCCAAGTTGAGCATCGCACTTAAAATTTTCCATTTCATTTTTGGCCAGCTTGTGCCAAATGCGGACAAACATGTGGATATTTCCCTCAATAGCAAGAGGATATCTAATTAGTTGATCCACATCTTCAATGTTGATATCTTCGAGCCCTTGAATCTTCATTTTGGCCTCATCACATCAACGTTCAACCTATTCAATCATCAGTTTTGACAGACAAGCATTTTCAATGAGATCCACATTAGGCAAGTGTAGTATTTCCATGATGTTGCCCACAGCATACCATCTCCTCCCACAGATAGCCTGGGATTTCTTAATGGTATCTTCAATCATCTCATTTAGGTCAAGCCAAGCACGCAACATGGTCCTGAATTTCTTCAACTGGAAGCTGCTAAGGATAGTGATTCTATCTTTCATATACCTTTGCCAATCCAGAATATCATTATAATCCTTAGAAGCTTGTTCTCTCTTGGCCACCTGGTTCTCAAGAGTAACAGACATTTTGCAAAAAGAAACATGAGTTTCCAAAATATCATCCAGAGTTTTAAACAATTCAGTCACTAATTCATGATGTTCTTGATTAGTCTGGATAGACAAATATTTGAACTATTGCTGAGAAAACATGGAGAAACCAGAGGAAGCTGCACTTGCAGTTGCATATTCATATTGCTTTTCAAGTGTAGCTATCCTCTGTGTAATAATGGAATTTGTAGTCTTTTCATTCTGCAATTCATCTTGGATAGAAGTATTTTTCAGTTGTAACTCATTCAACCTATTTTCATATGCCCTTTTAAGATCAACAACATAAGCGTTATGCTTCCTTCTAGTTTTGTCCAGCTCTTCTTCTAACTTGCTTATTTCTTCCTTTCTTCTGTCAAGCTCCATGTTTAATGTATTAACTGCATCAAGGTCAGCACCTGTGAATGCACACAAAGTTGTAGTTTTATCCACAACATCTACCTTAGGATCACCATACTGTTGTTTCCATATTATTTGATTAGCTTCAACACCGCCTTGATCTTGCTTCTCTTCTTTCCCTTTCTTAGCACTGCCTTGGATGATTTACTGTATAAATAATCCTCAAGAGGGACTACATTGTCTTCTTCAAATTCAGCCACTGATTCAGTAAATGGTGAAGTCACATTTAGTGTTGAAACCAAGGAAGATGTCTGAGTTATGGTGGGAGTAGGTATGGGCATAGTGACATGGGAGGTAAATAAGGAGGAAAAGATGTTCTGGACAACTGTTGGTTCAGAGGTTGAAGAGAAATTTGGGATGGAAGTTTTAGAGGATGGGATGTAAATGTTTGCTACTGGGAGTGATGACGAGAGTACCAAAATTCGTTCAGGAATGGGTGATGATGAAAAGGTGAAAGAGGGTAGTTGCAGGGGAGTCTTCAAAGACTAGGTGCCTGCAACAGAAGATGGGAGCATGGAAGGTTGGACTGAGGTAGCTGAGGTAGAAACAAATGTAAAAGTAAAAGAGTGATAGAGATGAGATAACGAAGATGGTGGGATTTCCCTAGCAAGAAAAGTTGAAAGAGTTTGGATGGATGAAAGGAGCAATGCTGAAGTTGTAGAATTAGGAACATAAGAAGACTCAAGAATCCTCAGATTAGGGATATAATCCATAATTTCATTATCATTAAACAAATGTGTAATTGTTTACAAATGCTCAGTTACTTCTTCAATCACAGTCACAGGGGTAAGCACTTCTTCTCCAGTATCACCGTCACTCAAGTCTATAGTAGGGGTTTGAGAAGAAGTCATCTGATTTTTGTGTTTCTTAAATGGCTTAACCTCAGTTGTTACTTGATCAACACATGCCTGGGTGGCCGTAGTAGTTACCTAAATTCCAACAGTAAGATTAACCACTGCATCTACGTGCGTATCCAATACTGAAGTAATATGAGTCAGCTTCTGCTTTGATTGCTGACAGGTATGCATCAAATATTTCAATTGTTGAGCAACAAATACCTGTGGAAGGTCCTCCATAGGGATTTTTCCTTTACCCCCATCTAGATAATTTACCACTAATGCAACTTTTATTTCTTGGGCTTCTTTCTCTTCCCTGTCCTTCCTTACCTTTTCAAGGAGATCAAGTTCCATTGCTCTGTAACCCATAACCCTAGTTTTAAGCGCCTTTTCATGTTGTAAAATGTGGCTCTGCTCCTCTTTTCTCTTAGCCCTGGCCAAGACCTCAGAAAAAGTATTCACCCCCTGGTATATAGAGTCATCAGGGACTTCCTCATGAACATAGCCACCTTTGACATGGTTTTGCTTGAAATGAGCATCGAGAAACCCTTTAGGGTCATGTTTTCTTTTGAGATCAAAACCAAGTTTCAGAGAGACTATTTGATCACCTAAAACTACGGCCCAAGTTGAAGTTGGGCTTACCAATGACCCAAGGTTCAAAGAAAATTTAGGCCATCCTTTCCTTTTAGGAGCGACAAGTTTCTTGTAGAAACCATCAGTGACAGTCTGGAAAGAGACTTCTTCAAGAACTAACCTAACAAGAACTATTTTGGGCAGCAAATGAACAGTATTTCTGCCCCAAATTCTAATATATGAAAAAGACTCACCAACACACCAATCACCCATTGTGGCAATGAAGGTTCTGGTCTCAGTGGAAAAAGTAGGAGCTTCATGTTTGAATATTGAAAAGTAAATGCTGCCAAAAAAGTGTTCACAAATATAATAGAGCATAGTTGCATAGTCAGTGTCCCACAGTGTTGAATAGTAAATACGTACTAGGGGGGACAGTAAAGTCCAGTTCCATCCCAAATTGGGATATTGGAACTCGGTGCAAAATACATCAATAATAAAGGCCGAAAAGAAGAAATTTGACTTCTTCCTAGAAGTAGATTTCTGATAATCCTGGATAGTCGTTTTAAGCTCCAATGATAAGATACATGCCCACGGAAAACATTCACCAGTGTCTAGGACATGATGAGCTACCAAAGCCCATTCTGCATAACATGGCTGCCAATAAGGAATAAGGTTCTCTAAACCAGGCGACAGGGTAAAGGTCGTCATTCCTCTGTGAGAACTTACTAGGTTCATACATCCAGGATTTTAGCATTTCATTAAAATTGTACCTGGTCTTAGAGGATTGGGCGAACTCAGCATTAAGGGGTTGCACAGCTGGTTTAAGAGCAGAATATCTGGTAAAAACCTCAAGATGGAAGGTAGCTAATTGTGACCCTGTGTTATCATTAAAGGATCGGTCTTTAGGGTTTGTGGGGTCCACAATCCATTTGACTAGGTCAGTGTAGGGAAGGATAGAGGGTCTAGCAGCAATGGTATGTAGCCCAGAATCCCTAATTTTCTGGTAAGCTGACTGGTCATTTTGAATGTTTCAGAGGTCTTCATTGTCAAAAATTGAGTTATCCTGGGCCAATCAATTTGGTAAGTTTCGGTGATTCTGTCGATGGTGTCTAAGAAGATGTCGAAGTTTGGGTCTTTGGTTAGCATGTCCTTTTGAATGTTCTTGCAGTGGGTAATTTGAGCCATTTTGAAAATTGAAAAACTCTATTTAAACACATAAGCAAGAAATCAAGACTAATTAAAGAAAACAAAGCAATAGTAAACAATCAAACGTAGAAATAACAGAAGAAACCAACCTGGAATCAACCGAAACTGTGAAAATACTCTCTAGTAAAAAATAGCAGTGAAAACCCACGCAGCAAAGTAACTATTGACAGTAAAATGGTAAAGAAAATACAAAGGACCCATCTATTTATAGATTTTCCGTGGGTTGAATTCAAACCGTAGGGTTAAAAGAAATAGATGGTCGAGATCAAATCTTGTGGGATGCAGAATCAAGTAGCAAGATTTGAATTTTATTCACTTTCCCACAATCCACAATCCACAATTGCGGGTTGGGGGTTACGAGATGTGGGAATACAAAATATTGAAATTTTATTTAACCCTTTCTGTAATCCGCAATCCGCAATTTGCGGGTTGCGGGTTGCGGAAACACACAAATCGTAAATCAAACTACTTCCTACAATCCGCAGTCCATAATTGTGAGATGCGGGATGACAATCCAAACTTATTAAAAATGTTTCCACACCCACAATCTACATTGGTGGTTGCGGGTTGTGGAACGAAAAAGTTGCAAACATACAACCAAGCTCCTACAATCCGAAATGCAGGTTGCGGAAACACACATTTTTTGGGAAAATCTAATCTTTCCGCAACTTACCAAAAACACACAAAACATGCATAAATTTAAAAAAATGTTAACTAAGTCAAATCTTGGCAAATACATAGAAACCATGGTAAACATTATGGGGACCCCAAAATGACTGGGGGAATTCGAAAATTACCTTTGAATATTAAATTGGGGATCCCATGTTCTGGATGAGACATGGGATCTATTGTATCTACAACACTTCGTTTTGGCTTACTCCCACAGAGTGGGGGGCCCTCTGACAGACTAATCGTGACTGTGTCAACAAGTACTAGAGTATTTTGGTACCCTAATGGACAACATCTATATCTCAAATGTAAGTGAAAAAGGGGTGTTATTTTGATTCCTATGTCGAGTGTCCTAACTTAACTACAATATTTTTTTGGTCCTCAAATGAGGTTACAATGTTGGTTGAGTTAAATTAATTTTTTAAGCTAGCTTGGGGTCATGAACCAAGAGTTTTACTTTAGGGTGTGAGATGTGTGGACAAGTGATGTGTAATGTATAAACCCCATTGATCTCACGGTCGAGATGCAAATGTAGATAAATAACAGTCAATGACAATAAATCTCATGTAAAATAACTAATTATTCTAGAAAATAAAACATACAGAAGTAAATGAGCACATAAGGAACTGATCAGGTTGTAGGAAACACAGGGGATATCAACTACCAAGCTCGACTAAAAAGGCTCACATACAAGGTGAATAGGACCACAAAACAAACCAGGGAGCTTGAGTGGATCCGATCTAGAAAGAAACAGGTCGGGAAGGAGTAGAACACTAACATGGGGTCTGGAAAAATGGGTCTCAAACACCAACAAGGACTGAAAAACTGCAAGTTGCACCTGTTGGTGGAACAGATGTAATCGGGGTAGCACAAAAATGTAAAAAAGTTGTGATATGGATAGAAAATCAATAGAAAGGCTTAGGTCACACAAAACAGGGGTTTATGTGCGACGGGTCGCACAAAAATAGGTCATAGTAGCGACCGGGATCGCTTCAAAAGCCTGGATATGTGCGATCTAGATTTTTGGTCCAGGTCACACTTATTGGGGTTGAAGGTGCGACCTAGGTCACGCTTATCGGGAAAAAAGGTGCGACCTGGTCACATATTTCTATCGGATAGGTGTGATCCAGATGGAACTGAGGGGTTTTAAGAAAACCTTCCGGCTTGGGATGGGGGAGAAGGCACCAGGACAAGACTGGTTCAGATCTACTATAGGGGGGTTAGATCTGTGATGGCTAAAGGTACCCACATAGGAAAAACCAATAGAAACACTTGCAAAAACAGATATCCATGGGGATCGAGACAATGGAGTCTTCAAAACTGTAGTGGGGATTTATCCCCTACTATGTCCAAAAGAACCTAGCCTCAATCAACTGGATCATGGGGTAGAGTTGATGATGCGATGGATTTCTCAACCTCGACTTGCAATAACAAATAATAATAAGTAGTAACAATAACAACAATATTTTTATGATTTTATATATTTTTTCTAACTAACAAAAAGAAGAAGAACCATACCTTTCAATATGGACCACTGTAGTCATTTGAGGAAATGGTTCACCGGATCCACGGTCTGGTTCTCTAGTCGTCTCCACTAATGGTTGTCAAAATAGGGGAAATGGATCCAAGTGGGTATAGAGTAAGCTCAACATACACCGTGGGAATGATATGGAAAAAATATGGAAACAATGGCGAAAGGTGAAAAGGTTGATGAAGAGTCAAAAGTTTCAGGAATGTGACTAAAAGTGTTTTTGGGGAGACCTTCACAATGTATTTATAGGATGATCCAAGGTTTTTTAACCCATGGTAATGGCCCATGGTATTTTATTGTGCATGTTATTTATCCATGGTCTTTGACCCATTCTCATTTTAGGGTTTTTTGGTCCTTTTAGGAGAGAGTGTGGATAAGTCACAATAAATGCTCAACTTCCCTTCATTTATGGGGGAAGGAATAGTAATGTTTTGGACCATATTTGGTGGAATTTTAATCGTGAAGGTCAAAATGGAGGAAATAATGGTGGGATTATGATGTATAATTATGGTTTGGACCATGGAGAGCTAGGTGAACAATTTTTTGTGTTAACAAAGTGTATGAGATTTGTCGTCAAGACACCTCATATGTTTTCTTTTGTTCCATCTACTAAATTCATTATCATTTTCACCTAAAAGTCTTAATACATGTCATTAATTTCCTCTAAAGTAAAACTTTGTATCAAATATTTATCTAGCAATTATCACATTTGGGAGTTGCTAAAGAATATAAAATCTACATCTCATATTAATCGATTAATCTCCAAATCATAAAGTCAAGCCTTATCATTCCCTGGTGTGTCCTAATTTCAACCTACAACATCTCAGGGGTTAACACATACTATTTCTAAAAGCTATCAACAAAAATATTTATATTAAAACATGGAAACGTGTGAACCTCTTACAAACCCTAGGTTCCAAAAAATGTAATCTAGTTTACAAGCATAGACATGCTGGTATGGAGAAACAAACAAACAAAAATGAACACATACAACCAAATAGTGCAAACTATTTATGTAATAGTTACATTATATTCATACGATAAATTTCATAAGGGTTGTTACTGAACCGGACATCAAGATAAAATAGTCGAATTGCCTTTGATCCCAATTATACAACATGAATGGAAGGGCATTTTAAAAATAGGTTAGCCTAATACTATCCTTCTTTTCTTCCATTCTTATACTATCCCTCTAAAAGTACAACCACTACAAAAAACTTGCCTATACAAAATGAACAGAAGGGCCTTTGCAAAATAGGACATAGTCCTTCCATTCTATTCTTATATTGTCCCTAGAAAACTAAAACTAATAGACAACAAAAAATAATAGAAAATGAAAAACTAAAAATGATACTGAATATTAAAAAAAAATCCCTGGTCAGTGAGTCGCTTCGCTCCCTCAATCGATCTCCATTTATTTTTCCCCTGACGGAGGCCTGTCATCTAGAGGGGACTATTGAGATCCTATCGAATTCGATGGGATCCTATCAATGTCATGTCGAACTGGGTTGGTTGTGGCATGTTCAATGAGAAGCCTTCGCAGTTGTTCAGTAAGTTGTCAAGTCATTTGTCACTATGTCCCGCTATCTTGTTGTCTAACTTGTCACCCGTTCTCTTCTCCTTGGATTGCAAGTCCTATTTGTCACACTTTATTTCAATCCTATGTCAAAGTTCTGTGATATGCTTTTCCAACTAGTCCACTCTTCGACTATTCCCATCATTGTTTCTATTATATCCTATAGGGTCATGAATCCTACCATCAGCCATTATATAAAAAAGATATAGTCCTGAAAAACTTAGGTAACAAATAATACAGTACAAAAGCTTGTCACTGAGAAGAAAATTGCTCAAAATCCATTGTGTGCCCTGGTTTACACCTTCAATACCCAAACAAAAAAGAGGCTAAGTCGAGGGAAAAAACTTTAAAGCTAAAGCTACATTAGCCAAAATTTTCAACAAGCACCAAGGAACATGAGCATTTCCAATTTAATAAACCAACACCAGCAAAAACAAAAGAAAACTAGATCCACTTAATATGAAGAAATATCTAGCATCACCAAAAATGAATTTGAAAGTACAAAGATGGGTTCTATCATATTACGTGTGAGAGACCTTACACTCACTAAACTTTGTGTGGATGGATGGGACAGATCCACGCCTAGGGTTCGCACATGTAATCATGATATGATTGTGACTGGCAATTGTAAATAGAAACTAAAATCGAGATTAAATGAAGCCTCACATTGTAATAGTTTTTATTCAATGTTTGAACGAATCCAATTAGGCCACTTGTGTACTTATACATTTATGTTTTTGAATAAAATGTTTCCTCTATACTTTTATGTCCACCTACGATTTACTACTTTCTACCAAATTTGCAAGTGGGCTATGGGCGCATTGAGAGCATGACTTTTTTTTAAATCTTTTATGTCAATGTTATCATTAATTTTTTTCTATTTTTTTCTCTATAACTTTTTTTTAAATAACAAAAACTATTTAAAAACACAACATTCATAATAATAAACATGACATAACCAAAATAATATAAATTATATCATAACAAATCATAATTTATTTCACAAAAAATTAAAAATTAACTTAAATCATTAAAAAATAAAAATAAAGATTACATAATTTAATTAGTAAACATCATATATCAAAAAAAGTATGATTCCAAGGAGATATGACTGCAATTACTGATATTGGTAATACCAAGTTCAAGAAACATGATTATTTGAATATTTATCATTTATATATTGCAATGCATGGCCATTAACATTAGTCAACAACTATTCAATTTAACACAGACATAGTTTTTCTTTACCCATACTACCTGCTTTAAGAGTTCAAGAACATGACAATTTAAATTTCCATCTTATAATTTGACCACGATAAAGTAGTGAGAGACGAGAGAAATATCAAGAAGTGGATATGTCTGAGCAACTCAAAATTTTCACTTTCTTCATTTCCAAATATGAATCGGAGGTACATGGTTTCCGATGCAAATCACCCCAAGTCGACTGTATCCCTCAACAAGATACATAAGAAACCTTCCTCTGTTAAACATGAACTCCTCCCCACGGGGTCTTCACTTAGTGAAACTATTTCATAGCGCCTCCGTTCATGGGATATTAAAGAACACCCCTAATTTCACTAGATATTGATCATTATTTACAAAAATCCTTTTGTTGAGCCCCGCTCCCAATACATATTTCAAATTAAAAAACCCCTATTTTTACAATATATTCCTTATTTTTACTAGAAACCCCTTTTTATATCCCCCCCCGCAAAACCTATAAACCCCCCATACCCTATTCTCCACCCCCCAATAACTACATTATATTGACCTTAATGTCACAATTTAAAACCCCCCTTTATGTATGAACGTGATAAGATATTGCTCAACAAGGTGAATCCCCCGTGCTCCTCCTTGTGGATTCAAAAATTCCTAGACATTGCTAAAGATATATTATAGAAGTTGATTTTGGAGTGTGCACGTCTAATCCCAGGGTTCCATTTTCAGTTTTAGTATATTATCAAACTCATCAGTACAATACCATAAAAATATTGGGCATCAAATTACATTGCTATATTCATTCCCAGACATTCACCAAATTTTCTAGAAATTCAGATGACTTCATAGTTGTCTGGCATGGCCACACGGAAGCTCTTGATTGGTCCCTAAGGTGCTTACATGTCTTTCTAGGGACCTGGTTGCACTCCATTGGTGTGACAATAGCAAAGGGGCAGATGAGTGGTTTTGGGGGCACCCGATAGTGGTTTCTAATATGAATTCTTACAATAGCAAAGGGGCAGATGAGTGGTTTTGGGGGCACCCGATAGTGGTTTTTAATATGAATTCTTACTATCAAATTTATGTAGGATACTCTATCATTTCTCAGAATAAACTCAGGAACTTGGAACCACAATTCCATAGGGTTACTTCACAAATTAGCATTCCAACAGTAATTTTTTCCCAAATTGCACAAGAACATCTCTAAAACTATGAAATTTTATCCATACACCCTCCTTTTTGTCCTAATCCATTTAAATAACTACTCCATTATTAGATGAAGCCTCAAAGGGTAGTGTATTAATGGTGTGAATATTTTATATTCAACAATGGTGTCTCGGTCCTCTATCACAGGTAGCAAACTATGGCATTCAAATATTATGACAAGGAAGAGGAATGAAATTTGAATGGTTAGAATATGAATGAGGAATGAATGCCTCCCAAACTTGATTTCTTATGTTTACGAACATAGCTTATATTGCCATGTGGCCTCTCCACATGGAACCATTTTTCTCCACTTAATCCCCTCTTAAAGCTAATTAAATAATTTTTTATTTAGAGCATGACTCTTAATAAAGATTTATGAACTTTGGTTTAAATGGATAAGAGTAAGGATATAAGCTAATCCCACTTAGGTCATTTCCTTTATCCCACTATCACTTCCCCACTTGTGGTCAATTTCATTACCCCACTATCTTCCCCACTTGTGGAATCATAGCCCCCATCTCTTATTCATCCATTTTCCTCTAAATCCATTATATATTTTATATTAGTATATATTTAAATGGAATCTAGACTCCATCAACTATTTGTAAATTGCACAAAATTAAAATGAAAGCGACATTAATATGATCATTTGGAGGTGACTGTATAAAATGTCATTGTAGTTAGTGATAGGAAGGACGATCATGAGTCACGGTTTGGAAGCGAGCACATGATTAGAGAGATGCACCAAGGACACTTCAATTTCGTAATGTCTGAACATATTATGACAACAATAAGAGTTTAGTATTCTTATTGTAAAATTTTATTCTAGTTATTATTTTTGTCTCNACCCCCCAACCCCCCCCCCCCTAAGCCTCCCTCTCTGTCCCAATATTCCCCCTCCTACAACCTTACCCCTAGCCTCACCCCCGCTCTCCCAATTCCCCTATAGTATCATCCAGGATTTTGTATAGCGTGCTTAAAATTTTTAAATTAATAATGTGTGAAGAGATTCTCAAATCTGCTATAAGAAGCATGCATTAATTGGTTTGATGCTCCTCAATTTGATCCCTCTATACTGGTACATTTAAATATGTATTTATGCAAACTTAAGAATTGAGGGAATGATACATTCATGTTGCAGTAGAAATACATGAGATTAATATCATCTTGCACGGTTGTTCTAGACTCCAGTAAGTGTTTGTAAATTGCGCATACTTAAAATAAAAGAAAAATTAACATGGTCATTTGGAGGTCATTGTATAAAATTTCATATGAATTAATGATAGGATAGATGATCATGCGTCATGGTTTGGAGCCATAGACATGACGAGAGTGTTGCAGCAAGGATAGTTCAAGTTTGCAGTGTCTATATATATTATGGCCATATTAAGAGTTTAGTATTTTTATTGTAACATTTTATTCTAGTTATTATTTCTGTCTCTCTCTCTCCAGGATCAGTATCCCATACTTCTCCGCCTACCCCTAATCCCAAACCCTCCATCTCTTTTTGTCGGTTCCCCACCACCCACCCCCCTACCCTCCCCTCTCTCTCCCTACCACTAAGCCTCCGTATGTGTCCCAGTAATCCCCCTCCTACAACCCTACCCTTAGCCTAACTCTACATGCTCCCCCTTCTCCTATAGTAACCTTCAGACTTATGTATGGTGTGCTTAATGTTTTAAATTAATAATTATGAACTAGTAGAAGCACCTATACGAAGCATGCAAACTAATTGGTTTGATGCTCTTTGATATAATCCCTCTATATTGGTACATTGAAATATATATTTAGGAAAACTTAGGCATTGAGGGCATGGTACATTCATGTTGTAGTAGCAAGACATGAATTTAAGATTGTCTTGCACGGCTTTTCCAAACTCCAACAACTGTTTGTAAATTGCATAGATTTAAAATGAAAGCAACATTAATATGATCATTCGAAGGTGACTCTACAAAACATCATCGAAATTAGTGATAGTATGGACGATCATGAGTCATCATTTGGAGGCATGGACATGATGAGAGTGTTGCACCAGGGACACTTCAAGTTTGTAGTTTCCAAACATATTATGACTACATTAAGAGTTTAGTATTCTTATTGTAACATTTTATTCTAGTTATTATTTTTGTCTCTCTCTCTAGGATCAATCTCCCCTACTCCTCCACCTATCCCTAACCCTCACCCTTCTTTCTCTCCACTAACCTGCTACCACCCAACCCCCCTCTCCCCTCCCCTCTCTCTCCATACCTCTAAGTCTCCATCTTCGTCCTTGTAATCTCACTCCTACAACACTACCCCTACCTTGATCCCTTGCTCTCCCCCTTTCCCTATAGTAACCGCCATGCTTATGTATGGCATGCTTAAGCTTTTAAATTAATAGTGTGTGAAGAACTACTCAAAGCTACTATAAGAAACATGCAAACTAATTGCTTTGATGCTCCTCGATCTTATATCTCTATACCGGTGCTTTGAAATATATATTTAGGAAAACTTAAGCATTGAGGGCATGGTACATTCATGTTGTACTAGCAAGACATGAGATTGGGATCGTCTTACACGGTTGTTCCAGACTCCAACAACTTTTTGTAAATTGCACAGAATTAAAATAAAAGGGACATTAAATTGACCCTTTGGAAGTGATTGTATAAAATGTCATCGAAATTAGAGATAGGATGGACGATCATGAGTCGCGGTTTAGAGGTGTGGACATGATGAGATTTTTGAACCAATGATATTTCAAGTGTGCTGTGTCCAAACATATTGTGACCACATTAAGAGTTTAGTATTCTTATTGTAACATTTTATTATTGTTCTTTTTGTGTCTCTCTCTAAGATGAGTCTCCCCTACCCCTCCACCTACCCCTAACCCTCACCCCTCTCTATCTCTCCATTGAACCCATACCACCCAACCCTCCCTCCCCCTCTTTCCCTACCCCTAAGCCTCCCTCTCCATCTCAGTAATCATGCTCCTACAACCATACCATATCTTGACCCCTCCCTTTCCCCTTCCCCTATAGTAACCTTCACTCTTATGTATGGCATGCTCAATATTTTAAATTAATAATGTGTGAAAAACTGCATGAAGTTGTTATAAGAATCATGCAAACTAACCGATTTTATGCTCCTCGATATGGTCCCTCTATATTGATGTCCTTTGGAAATGGGTTGTTATATTTTTATTCTCCCCATAAACTTATTTTAAAAAATCACTTGGTAAGTTGTAGTGGTTGTATTTGACCCTCGCTTCAAAATCTGATCAATGGTGTGCATTGAATTTCATCACCCTTTCATGGGCGCGTTTTAACATTACACACATCCTCTGAAATGAACATGATGATCACACTTACCAAAAATAAAACGATTTAGAGCTATAGGAAAAGGTTGTGAAATATATTTTTTATCCTCCTAAACCGCTTATGTAAACCACCGATAAAAAGAGGATGTCACATTAAAGGATGAGTAAACAATCTCGTCGGTGTTTAATGAAGGTTTGGTAAAAAAAATAATTTCAAATTTGAAATGTTATTGCACTACCTACCTAGCATGGTTCTAATTCATTTTTTCTGAATATCAAACATATGTTCGCACCGAGAGAATATAGCCAAAGGGTTAATCAAGAAACTCCTTTTGAAATTCCATCGTGACAATAATGGTAAGCTTTGAATTTACCTCAGACACACTTGTCTTTAAAGAGAAAGTAAATATTGAAGGTTTCAAATTTTGCTTTCAGTAATTAAATTACCTAGTAATATGCCACCTAGAGTTTAGAACATTATAAGAAGTTGGGTAATCTAGTCATAGGTCCTGAAATATTAATCTATATTTTTTAAGATGTTTTCAACCCCGACGTTACTTTTCCCATTTTGTACCCTATGCTAATTACCTATGACCAACCTGCACAGGGTTTTGACATTTTGAAGGCTTCTTGGGAATGTGGTTTAACCCAATGCATCCTCCCTCGGACTTTTGTTGTGCCATATTTTGTTTTGAAGTGTTTAAAATGCTACAACCCATCGACTCAATCTATTGTTTCCTCTGACATAATGCAAGAATTTTTTTTCGTTTCTCCCACTGCCATTAATAAAATGTTAAACATGCATGAGCCTCATCTTTCAAAATAAGAAGAATATTTATACATTGGTTCAATAGTCTATCTCCTGAAGGATAGAGCTGGTTGATACTTCAATGGAGCCCTAAACTACTGAAAAACCAAGATCTCAAGTTTCCCCTGCAAAGGTCTATTTTTCTACAAGATTTCAAATGTTTGGTTACTATGTTTTCTTTGGTTTTGGGTAATGATGGTGACTCTACTGCGGATGAATTGATTATTAGCTTGATTTTCCAAATATTTATTCCAGTAAAATACCATGTCTATAGTACAACATGCCTATATATGAATCAACGTCATCAACACCTACCACAACTAAATGAGGATATGGCTCAAAGAAAAAGAGAACAAAGAAGTGATGGACTAAAGTGTTATTAAAATGCCAAAGATCAAAACTTGTATAAAGACGATGATGGATCATGGAACAAGGTCAGCATTTTTTATAGAGAAAGGAAGTCTCAATAAATTTCTTTTCTTATTTCCATTGCTGGGACCCATGGACGAGCAGGTCCAATATGCCCAAAATGAATCTCATGTGAAACAATCACACGAAACAACTAGGGACCTAGAAAATCCCTAGATCGGATTGTTTCCCTTACTGGACGAGTAGGTCAGATATGTTCATTCACAATACCTTGATGTAATTAGACCTAGATCTTGCATCTTCATTTTACTATCGGGGAATTCTTGACTGTAATCTTGTCAGTCTGTGAAACATCTTCTATCCATATTATTTAGAAAATATTTTATGTTATTTCAACCTTTTTTCAAATTGAGAATTTTCTTATCACTTTATGGTTAATACAAGTATCTTTCATCATTTCATAGGCCTTTTTTGACATAATCATTAAGTTTTATTGATTATTGTGATGAGTTGCATGTTTTTTAATGAGATATTTGTATATGAATTTTTTATAAAGAGGTACACCATTGTGGTGTAATTTTTATTGATATTAGTATTTATTATAAAATCATTAATCGGAAATGAGGAAAAATGGTTCATATGTGAGGATATTGTTTCACTCTTATGTTGATTGTGATGTTCTTGGAATTTTTCTCTTTCGATTCATTATAGTCCAAATGTTATAATTGTTATTAAATATTTCTTGACAAGATTTGTTTATGAAGGATCTCTCTAGATAACATTAACATAATCAAATTTGAGGAAGGAACGGTCGCTCCTTATTGGAACGATCTATTTTTGACAAAACACAATAACGATCCATTTAAAGGGAAAGGGGTATATCTTGATAAACTTTGTGACTTCCCCTTATCTCAACGATTGATTTCTTTCTATCAGAAATACCAAATTAAAATGTCACTTATGAGGAAAAATGGTCACTCCTTCTCTAATCTATTCCTTCTCAAAGGAATATATCAAATGTACATTTAATTTTTCATGGATACTCCTAGGAGATTTGTTGTTGATCAATCAATCGATTTCGAAAGGAGCGATCACTCCTTCTCCGTGAATCATTCACATTAACATTTTCATCAAAACATCTAATAAATAGACACTAATTGACAAATATAAACATTGTATGTAGATTCCTATATTAAGAATAAAATATTTACTATATTGTAGGTGAAATATGTCTATGTTGTTGACCCTTAGTCAATTCAAAGAAATCTCAGTTCTTGATCTGTTAAAAAATCACAACCTTGATTTATTCAAACATCCATGGTATGTTAAGATGGATGAACCAGATAATTTGCACCCATATTTATATCTCTTCTGCTTGGATGAGGAAGGATTTCTTACTCGAGATGGAAGATTGACATCTACATATTCCATTAGTGACAAATTATTATGTGTTCAAGTTGAATTGATTGAGCCAGATACATGTTTCCTCCTACAATTTGAACTTGAAGTTTTTAATTTTCAACTAGATCTAATGAAAAGTCATCCATATTCGGATCTAGTTTCCTGTGCAAGCAAGGGTGGGTTTTTTTCTTGTATGATCATTGTAATCAGTCCAAAATAAATGACGCAGCAACTTTCAAGAAAGGAAAATGTCAGTAATGAAGAAAAGTCTATTGGCATAGAAGACCTCATTTATAATGCATTGCATGAATATTCAAAAAAATATAACAAATGTTGATCATGGAAAAAATATTATGTACCTTCGAAGATCCTTTATCAACAATATCGAGAAAGATGTGAGCAAATATTCTTTCAAAGCACTCAAATCAATTATTTTTAAAGTTATTTTTGTGAAAAAACATTAAGAGCTTCAAAAGCTCAAAAGACGTTCAACGAGAACATATCAAATACTTTTTATTCAATGAGAACTTTGTGTCTATTGATGTAACAAGATGTAATATTACGCCTCCTCGTCTACAATATCAAAAGGTTGATGATGATGTCATGGAAAATATGGTTTTATCCCCTGTCTCGACTTTTACAACAACTTTGAGAGGTATTATGTTTCCTTTCGATAAGGTGACTGAGGAGGGATATGTTCCTAAAATTGAATAGGAAATTAATTTTCCTACATTAAATCTTTATATATTGGATAGACAACATACTATTTCAATGCAAAAAAATCATTGAAAATGATAAATATCAACCAGTCCATTCAAGATATCGTCATCAAACAGATCGTCTTTTACACAAAGTTATTCCACAAAACATTATCAGCAAATTATGAAAACAACAAAATTTGTCAAAAAAGAAATTTGCAAGCACTCCCTTCATTGATTGTGAAAGCAAGGGAGAAATGGATATCCCATGGAAGGCCATCCCAACCATGCAAGGGAAACATTTTCAACAAAGAGTGGCAAGTATAAAGTGTTTCTTCTAAATAATTAATGCCTACAAATTGTTGAATGTGTTCTAAAATTAATAAATGAAATAGTATCTTCAATTTTATGTATTTTTATGCTTTCCAAGGTGAATGTATGGATATATTTGTTGTTACAACTACGGAAATCCTTAAAGACAAGATGAATCTTGTTTTTACATCTGATCGATTATGGAACAAATGTATGTTTGTATTTGAGCTTTAAAAAATTGGTTCCTTTCCATTCTCACCCAAGAGCATCAAACAAGATAATTTTGTTTAAAATAAAATAGAGCATCATGGATCTATTTTTTCAGACCATTGTGTGATCTTAATGAATAGGAATTGACCACTGTGGTAGACAATATAATCAAGGGATTAGTTTGTCCAAGCACATCAATTGACAAAAATATTTGCGCAGATACTTTGTTTTAATATTCCAAGCGGATTAAGGATGCACAAGAAAGGTCAACCAGGCATTCGGTTTGTGGATATTTCAAAATTCATGGTGTTCATCCTTTTCGTTCACAGAGAATTACTGATGATAATGTTGTTTAAAGTTATAATATTTCTTCAAATCATTTTCAGCAACTGTGCAATATTTTAGGCTTCAATAAACAAGCAAAATATACTAGAAATAAGAGAGAGAAAGAAGATGAGGATAATTGTACCAAAATTCCAAATGAACCTGAGAAAATATTGAAAATATATATAGAGAAAGAGGAGATCGGTATGTCCATTAATTCCTTCAAAGCTATAATAACAATTTTCTTATTTATGTTTTTGTCCAACGTATTTGGTCGACACACTAAGATCCATTTCCTTTTATGGTGTTGCAATCAGTTGTAAACTTGTTATTGTTGATATGTGTAATTGTGCTTGTGCTTACATGGAAGAAGATATGCTTGTGTTATTGTACTACTTAGAAGCAATTGAAGCGACTTGTACTTGTTCTTTTACATATTATATGGAAAATTCATGTATGGTTTCTAAAACATTCACTCAATTCTATAAGAAACCAAAAAAGTAGTAAAGGAGTAGCCTACCTATGGAGTTTATAGAAATTTCTCAAAGAACCTTTTTAATAGGATCCTTTGTTCTATAGTATTGAAGAAGTGAATTGGAGGGGGAATAATTTTTCTACTCTTCCTATGGATATGGATAAGAAGGATGAGAACTTGCCAATGATTGGTTTACCTTTGTCCAAGGTTCTGATTGATAGTTCAAGAAGCCATGTTTTTGAAAAAAGAAATGACACAGGAGTTCTAGGATCACGTGGTTTGCATATTGATCTCTTCTCAAGGTATATTTCTTTTGATTTGTGTAGGAGGTAGAGTTCTTCATTTGTTAACCAGGTCACCAAATAAAATAATTATTTCTATTGTGGAAATAGTACAACAATAACTATTTATTAACAGTTTCTGTCATGAATTGGCTATAAAGTAAGGCATTTGTATTAATGTTTTCAAATGTCTTATATTAATGTTTTCAAATGTCTTATTTCACTGTATTTTATTTTTGTGGTCGGTTATGTTTGATAACTTTTTCAAATTCCTTTTCTACTAGAGATTTAACTATAGAGGACACTCGGATATCATCCAATAAAATTATAATATCCAGTGAAGACATTGAAAGTGATGGAGAATCCACAAATAATTACCAAACTGATGAACAAGATGGACAAGAAAGGTCTAAAAAATAAGAAGGTCATAATCTGTCTTTCAAACAATGTTAAATTATCTCAATTATGATCGAGAATGGTATAATAGTAACTTTGAAAACTTTCAAAAAGTTATAAAAAATTGCAGACTTGCAAATTTGCAAGTCAAGACAATTCGATTGTTTTTGGACATGTGGATTCTCCACTGTGAGAGAAAGCGTCGAAGATATCTATGGATAGTATCCAACTAAGAAAGATGGAGTTGGGATCCTTGGAGAAAAATGAACCAGGATAGGATTTGGTGGCAAATCATGGTAGCTATAGCACTGTTACTCTCCACTCAAATGTTGGTCGGTCATTGACAAGTAAGAGACAAAGGTTATTTCCTACCTAATTTGGTAAAACAAATTTATTTCAGGAGACATGAAACACACTATTTCTATGCAGCTCCCCATAAAAAAAAATTATATTTGAAATGGAAGGTTTTCTATTTTGTAAGAAAGTCACCAAAAATGCCTCCAAAAAGGGAAAAAGGTTGAATGAAAGTGTTAACACCAAAAATTTTCCACATAGCTCTGTATGGTTCAAACCATAATTATACATCATAGTCCCACCATTATTTCCTCCATTTTGACCTTCACAACTAAAATTACACCAAAATTGGTCCAAAACATTATTATTCCTCCCCCCACAAATACAGGGAAGTTGAGCATTTATTGCAACATAACCTGACTCTCTCCAAAACTGGCCAAAAAACCCTAAAATGAGAATGGGTCAAAAATCATGGACAAATACCATGCACAATAAAATACCATGGGTAAGAAAACCTTGGATAATCCTATAAATACATTATGAAGGTCTCCCCACAACAACTTTTGTATTCCTTGACTCCTTAATTCCATAAAATTTACCACTTCTCACTTCCCACAACTTTTTCCACACTATCACACATTACACGTCAAGTTCTCTCCATGTAACCCTTGATCCCTTTCCCGGTGACAACCCCTTGTTGTAGATAAATGGAGACCAGGATCATGTGAGCCTATAGACCATTTCCTCAAACGGCCACAGTGGCCCATTTTAAAAGGTATTTTTGTTATTTTATTGCATTAGTTATATATAAAAATATAAAATTGTTTTTATTGTTTGTTATAAGTCTAGGTTGAGGAATCCCTTGCACCATGAACTCTAAACTTAGATCCAACTAATCTAGGGTAGGTTCTTTTGCATGTAGTAGGAGATAAATCCCCACTACAATTTTGGAGACTCCACTAGATCGATCCCCTTGTATCTTTTTTTTTGCAGGTGTTTTTATTGGTTTGTTGTACTTGGGTTCCCTTAGTCATCACATATCTAACCCCCCTACGGAAAATCCGAACCAGTCATGTCACAGTGCCTGCACCCCCTGGCCCAAGCCAACCGTTTGTTTCTTAAAAACCCTCAGTTATGGTCGGATTGCACCTATTCAGTAGAAAGCTACGACCCAGGTCACACCTTTTTTTTCGATAAGTGCAACCTAGGTCATGCCTTCTACCCCTATAACTGAGACTTGGAACAAAAATCCATATCGCACTTGTCCAGGATCTTGGAGTGATCCCGATCACTACTGTGTCCCAGTTTTGTGTGAAATGTCGCATAGAAACCCCTATTTTGTGTGACTTGAGTCTTTTTTCTGGTTTTCTATCCAAATCGTCACTATTTTACAGTTATTTGCGACCTCGACCGCACCTGTTCCTCCGACAGGTGTGACCTGCAGTTTTTTCAGTCCTTTGAGGTGTTTGAGGCCCTTTCCAAACCCCATGTATGTGTTCTACCCCTTCCCCGATTGTTTCCTTCTATATTTGATTGCTTACAACCCCCTCGTTTGTTTTGCGGTCCTATTTTCCTTGTATGTGAGCCCCTTTAGTTGAGCTTGGTATTTCATACCCCCTGTGTGTTTCCTATAGCATGTTAAGTTCCTTATGTGCTCATTTACTTGTGTACATTTTTTTTTCTGGAAGAATTAGTTGTTTTGAAAAATATTTACTGTCATTTATTGTTATTTATTTTTCTGCATGTGCATCTCAGTAGTGAGAACGTTGGGGTTTAGACATTACACATCACTTGTGCACACATATCACACCCTAAAGTAAAACGCTTGGTTCATGACCCCAAGCTAAGCCTAAAATTTAACTTAACTCAACCAACATTGTAACATCATTTGAGGACCAAAACAATATTGTAGTTAAGTTAGGACACTGGGGATAGGCATCCAAATAACACCCCTTTGCCACTTACATCTGAGACATAGTTGTTGTCTTCTAGGGAACCAAAATACTCTAGTATTTATTGACACAAACACGACCAGTCTATTGGGGTGCCTCCCACTCTGCAAGGGTAAGACGCAACAAAGGCATTCTAGAAGTCAAGGTTGAATACCGCACTCCATTCTGCACCAAAGGCTATCCCTTCACAGTCTTCCTCGTGCATGTCGAGGACCATATCAGGTTTCGAGGACCAAAGGGCTGAAGCACCAGGAAACCATCCCAGAAGTGTCTTGAACGAGTTATCCTAGTTTCTAGTCTATTAGGGCTCTTGTACCTAAGGTTCCTCTCAATAGTGGGATTATCTTAGCCTCGGGTTCTTCCATTTCGTATTTTTTTACTATGGATTTGACTAGCCAACAGAGGATACGATTTATGGGGGGATTCCATCTTGTAGCTAGGATATTTCTTTTACTTATACCCCATATGTTAGTTCGTCATTTTATTTAAAGGTACTGTTGCTTGTTGGCTTTCTCTTCGCTTTGTTGTAGACTCGCTTGTTGTGACACGTTGTTGTAGTTCGGTTTTAGAGCTTTCTTTTTGGCCTACATGTCACCATTTATTAGCTCTCCTTTTTTGCACTCAATTGTAGTTGTAATTTTGAGCTTGCGTTTGACACCCTTGAGCCTTTATTCATCATATCGCACACCATCATGTCATCATTTCTCCACCATGCTACTCATGGAGACTTAGGAGGCATACCCCTCAATCTGGTTCCTTGAATCGTCCTTGTCGGATCCATATTCGGCGTCGTTCACCACCTTGAGATCCACACATTGCATTTGAGTCTAATTCAAATTCCTATCAATCCGAACCTACCTTATTCACTGCCCCATCTATCCCAATGGTTGGTGCACCTACAAACCCATTTCAGGGGGTATGGTTGATAGTGGACTTATGACCGCTCCATTCTTCCTACCGATTATCCCTTATATCGGACCTACAGGTCCTGGTCCTAGTGGGCCCCTTGCCACTACACACATCGATGTTGGTCCTTTATCCACTAGTGGTGGCCCCACTCCAGCCACCATGATTCACACCTTACCTACAATTATGAATGGAGGCACTGGCCCTCTACCATTATTCTTTCTATTCACACCATTCCAGTGACTACTCCAACTGTTTAAATTCATCCCTACAAACCCCCATTTGCACGCAGAAACTACATTCCCATCGGCCTCAACACCATTCCTAGCCCTCCTCGATCTAGTCCAGGTCCCAGTCTACCATTCATGGCTAGTCTCAACCTGCATGACTTGGCGTGATTGACGAATGACCCCATCTTTCATGACCCATCGCGGCCTCCTATGATTACGAAAATCCCCTTGGGTATCCCTTATTTTGAGGGAAAGGCGGGAGAAGACCCTCAAAACCACATCATGTCCTTCCACTTATGGTGTTACTATAATAGTATAATGGATGATTTTATCTGATTTTGTCTATTCCAGTGCATACTCACTAGTGTTGCAGCCAAATGGTATATCGAGTTTCCCCATGCTACTTATCCTGACTTTTCCTCGTTAACCTCGATGTTTCTCCAGTACTTCCAACTACCCATCCATTACGATGAGGAAGTGGAAATATTATTATTATGTAGATAGAACACTGCTACCCATATGATAGATCATATCCATGAGTGGCGTCGTCGTCGTAGCTTGTGTAAAATCCAGTTAGATGATATGATTTTCCTCGACTGGTTTCTCAAAACCTTACTCCCCCCTACTGTCAAAACCCCAAAATTTCCGAAAAATTTAAAATTTTGTAAATACAGATAAACTTCATTAATGCAGTCAACTAATTGTTTTAATTAGTTATATGTTGATGATTTCATAATCTAAATTATCTACTTGATTATGTTTATCTTATAGAATAATTCCTTTTCAGTTTAATGACTTGTTTTTTTTTCTTGCGACCACAAGGTGGAACTGTCTTGGTATTCTGGGCTTACTTAGCTTTTCAGCTAACGCAGAAAGTTTAGCTGCTTGTCAATAATCATTACGCATACAGATATATGTTCAGTAAAAGAATATAAATGCTATTCAATTTCAATTCTTTATGAGGTAAAAATCATTAAATCGTTGTTCTTTTTAAAGATGCCATGAAAAGGAGATTCAGTCCTATCAGTACTGGTGACAGTTGCTTTCTCTCTCTAGTTGTAATTTACAGTTTTTATTGCGTATTAATTCTTCGATGTTTATCAGTGTTTACCATAGTCGTTGTGTGTAAACGCCTTAAATCTTCTTTACACGCGGACTAAAGATGGCAAGGTTAATACGTTAAGGGTCTATCTTAAATTGTGAGCATAACCCCTTTACTTCATAATAAATTTTTGGTTACTCTTTGCAACGTGAAGGTAATGTGCAAAAGTTAATAAGTTTCTATATTATTAATCCTTCTTCCAAAGATTGAAGTTTTAAAGGAATTATATCTTCATTACACACTACTTTCAATTAGACTATAATAGAGTTGGTAAATTAAGTTCCTCTGCTCATAATTTACTTGGAAAATATTATCCAATTATTGTTAATAAATTATTAAAAATTCCAATGTCAAGCCCCTTAAGCATTTTAAGACTTAACATGCTCAATAGCAAACCTTACTAGTTTGATAATTAAATATTTAAAGGCAATAAAACTAACACTAGCATGAAGGGTATATACCATAAATTGGTTTTATGAATTTATTTTATAAACATTGGAAATGATGAGGATATTGTTTTCACTCTTATGTTGATTGTGATGTTCTTGGAATTTTTCTCTTTCGATTCATTATAGTCCAAATGTTATAATTGTTATTAAATATTTCTTGACAAGATTTGTTTCTGAAGGATCTCTCTAGATAACATTAACATAATCAAATTTGAGGAAGGAACGGTCGCTCCTTATTGGAACGATCTATTTTTGACAAAACACAATAACAATCCATTTAAAGGGAAAGGGGTATATCTTGATAAACTTTGTGACTTCCCCTTATCTCAACGATCGATTTCTTTCTATCAAAAATACCAAATTAAAATGTCACTTATGAGGAAAAATGGTCACTCCTTCTCTAATCTATTCCTTCTCAAAGGAATATATCAAATGTACATTTAATTTTTCATGGATACTCCTAGGAGATTTGTTGTTGATCAATCAATCGATTTCGAAAGGAGCGATCACTCCTTCTCCATGAATCATTCACATTAACATTTTCATCAAAACATCTAATAAATAGACACTAATTGACAAATATAAACATTATATGTAGATTCCTATATTAATAATAAAATATTTACTATATTGTAGGTGAAATATGTCTATGTTGTTGACCCTTAGTCAATTCAAAGAAATCTCAGTTCTTGATCTGTTAAAAAATCACAACCTTGATTTATTCAAACATCCATGGTATGTTAAGATGGATGAACCAGATAATTTGCACCCATATTTATATCTCTTCTGCTTGGATGAGGAAGGATTTCTTACTCGAGATGGAAGATTGAAATCTACATATTCCATTAGTGACAAATCATTACATGTTCAAGTTGGATTGATTGAGCCAGATACATGTTTCCTCCTACAATTTGAACTTGAAGTTTTTAATTTTCAACTAGATCTAATGAAAAGTCATCCATATTCGGATCTGGTTTCCTGTGTGAACCAAGGGTGGGTTTTTTTCTTTTATGATCATTGTAATCAGTTTTCAAGAAAGGAAACTTTCAGTAATGAAGAAAAGAATATTCGCATAGAAGACCTCATCTATATTTCATTGCATGAATATTCAAAAAAATATGACAAATGTTGATCATGGAAAAAATATTATGTACCTTCGAAGATCCTTTATCAACAATATCAAGAAAGATGTGAGCAAATATTCTTTCAAGCACTCAAATCAATTATTTTTAAAGTTATTTTTGTGAAAAAACATTAAGAGCTTCGAAAGCTCAAAAGACGTTCAACGAGAACATATCAAATACTTTTTATTCAATGAGAAATTTGTGTCTATTGATGTAACAAGATGTAATATTACGCCTCCTCGTCTACAATATTGAAAGGTTGATGATGACATATTGTAAGGTTGATGATGATGTCATGGAAAAGATGGTTTTATCCCCTGTCTCGACTTTTACAACAACTTTGAGAGGTATTATGTTTCCTTTCGATAAGGTGACTGAGGAGGGATATGTTCCTAAAAGTGAATAGGAAATTAATTTTCCTACATTAAATCTTTATATATTGGATAGACAACATACTATTTCAATGCAAAAAAATCATTGAAAATGATAAATATCAACCAGTCCATTCAAGATATCGTCATCAAACAGATCGTCTTTTACACAAAGTTATTCCACAAAACATTATCAACAACAGCAAATTATGAAAACAACAAAATTTGTCAAAAAATAAATTTGCAAGCACTCCCTTCATTGATTGTGAAAGCAAGGGAGAAATGGATATCCCATGGAAGGCCATCCCAACCATGCAAGGGAAACATTTTCAACAAAGAGTGGCAAGTATAAAGTGTTTCTTCTAAATAATTAATGCCTACAAATTGTTGAATGTGTTCTAAAATTAATAAATGAAAAAGTATCTTCAATTTTATGTATTTTTATGCTTTCCAAGGTGAATGTATGGATATCTTTGTTGTTACAACTAGGGAAATCCTTAAAGACAAGATGAATCTTGTTTTTACATCTGATCGATTATGGAACAAATGCATGTTTGTTTTTGAGCTTTAAAAAATTGGTTCCTTTCCATTCTCACCCAAGAGCATCAAACAAGATAATTTTGTTTAAAATAAAATAGGGCATCATGGATCTATTTTTTCAGACCATTGTGTGATCTTAATGAATAGGAATTGACCACTGTGGTAGACAATATAATCAAGGGATTAGTTTGTCCAAGCACATCAATTGACAAAAATATTTGCGCAGATACTTTGTTTTAATATTGCAAGCGGATTAATGATGCACAAGAAAGGTCAACCAGGCATTCGGTTTGTGGATATTTCAAAATTCATGTTGTTCATCCTTTTCGTTCACAGAGAATTACTGATGATAATGTTGTTTAAAGTTATAATATTTCTTCAAATCATTTTCAGCAACTGTGCAATATTTTAGGCTTCGATAAACAAGCAAAATATACTGGAAATAAGAGAGAGAAAGAAGATGAGGATAATTGTACCAAAATTCCAAATGAACCTGAGAAAATATTGAAAATATATATAGAGAAAGAGGAGATCGGTATGTCCATTAATTCCTTCAAAGCTATTATAACAATTTGCTTATTTATGTTTTTGTCCAACGTATTTGGTCGGCACACTAAGATCCATTTCCTTTTATGGTGTTGCAATAAGTTGTAAACTTGTTATTGTTGATATCTGTAATTGTGCTTGTGCCTACATGGAAGAAGATATGCCTGTGTTATTGTACTACTTAGAAGCAATTGAAGCGACTTGTACTTGTTCTTTTACATATTATATGGAAAATTCATGTATGGTTTCTAAAACATTCACTCAATTCTATAAGAAACCAAAAAAGTAGTAAAGGAGTAGCCTACCTACGGAGTTTATAGAAATTTCTCAAATAACTTTTTAATAGGATCCTTTGTTCTATAGTATTGAAGAAGTGAATTGGAGGGGGATATTTTTTCTACTCTTCCTATGGATATGGATAAGAAGGACGAGAACTTGCCAATGATTGGTTTACCTTTGTCCAAGGTTCTGAATGATAGTTCAAGAAGCCATGTTTTTGAAAAAAGAAATGACACAGGAGTTCTAGGATCACGTGGTTTGCATATTGATCTCTTCTCAAGGTATATTTCTTTTGATTTGTGTAGGAGGTAGAGTTCTTCGTTCGTTAACCAGGTCACCAAATAAAATAATTATTTCTATTGTGGAAATAGTACAACAATAACTATTTATTAACAGTTTCTGTCATGAATTGGCTATAAAGTAAGGCATTTGTATTAATGTTTTCAAATGTCTTATTTCACTGTATTTTATTTTTGTGGTCGGTTATGTTTGATAAATTTTTCAAATTCCTTTTCTACTAGAGATTTAACTATAGAAGACACTCAGATATCATCCAATAAAATTATAATATCCAGTGAAGACATTGAAAGTGATGGAGAATCCACAAATAATTACCAAACTGGTAAACAAGATGGACAAGAAAGGTCTAAAAAATAAGAATGTCATAATCGGTCTTTCAAACAAAGTTAAATTATCTCAATTATGATCGGGAATGGTATTATAGTAACTTTGAAAACTTTCAAAAAGTTATAAAAAATTGCAGACTTGCAAATTTGCAAGTCAAGACAATTCGATTGTTTTCGGACATGTGGATTCTCCACTGTGAGAGAAAGCGTCGAAGATGTCTATGGATAGTATCCAACTAAGAAAGATGGAGTTGGGATCCCTGGATAAAAATGAACCAAGATAGGATTTGGTGGCAAATCATGGTAGCTATAGCACTGTTACTCTCCACTCAAATGTTGGTTGGTCATTGACAAGTAAGAGACAAAGGTTATTTCCTACCTAATTTGGTAAAACAAATTTATTTCAGGATATATGAAACACACTATTTCTATGCAGCTCCCCATAAAAAAAAAATTATTTATATTTGAAATGGAAGGTTTTCTATTTTGCAAGATAGTCACCAAAAATGCCTCCAAAAAGGGAAAAAGGTTGAATGAAAGTGTTAACACCAAAAATTTTCCACATAGCTCTGTATGGTTCAAACCATAATTATACATCATAGTCCCACCATTATTTCCTCCATTTTGACCTTCACAACTAAAATTACACCAAAATTGGTCCAAAACATTATTATTCCTCCCCCCACAAATACAGGAAAGTTGAGCATTTATTGCAACATAACCCGACTCTCTCCAAAACTGGCCAAAAAACCCTAAAATGAGAATGGGTCAAAAACGATGGACAAATACCATGCAAAATAAAATACCATGGGTAAGAAAACCTTGGATAATCCTATAAATACATTATGAAGGTCTCCCCACAACAACTTTTGTATTCCTTGACTCCTTAATTCCATAAACTTGACCACTTCTCACTTCCCACAACTTTTTCCACATTATCACACATTACACGTCAAGTTCTCTCCATGTAACCCTTGATCCCTTTCCCGGTGACAACCCCTTGTTGTAGATAAACGGAGACCAGGATCATGTGATCCTATAGACCATTTCCTCAAACGGCCACAGTGGCCCATTTTAAAAGGTATTTTTGTTATTTTATTGCATTAGTTATATATAAAAATATAAAATTGTTTTTATTGTTTGTTATAAGTCATGTCATAGTGCCTGCACCCCCCTGGCCCAAGCCAACAATTTGTTTCTTAAAAAACCCCCAATTATGGTCGGATTGCACCTATTCAGTAGAAAGCTACGACCCAGGTCACACCTTTTTTTTCGATAAGTGCAACCTAGGTCACGCCTTCTACCCCTATAATTGAGACTTGGAACAAAAATCCATATCGCACTTGTCCAAGATTTTGGAGTGATCCCGATCACTACTGTGTCCCAGTTTTGTGTGAAATGTCGCATAGAAACCCCTATTTTGTGTGACCTGAGTCTTTTTTCTGGTTTTCTATCCCAATCGTCACTATTTACAGTTATTTGCGACCTCGACCGCACATGTTCCTCCAACAGGTGTGACCTGCAGGTTTTTCAATCCTTTGAGGTGTTTGAGGCCCTTTCCAAACCCCATGTATGTGTTCTACCCCTTCCCCGATTGTTTCCTTTTAGATTTGATTGCTTACAACCCCCTCGTTTGTTTTATTTTCCTCAAACAGCCACAGTGGCCTATTTTAAAAGGTATTTTTGTTATTTTACTGCATTAGTTATATATAAAAATATAAAATTGTTTTTATTGTTTGTTATAAGTCTAGGTTGAGGAATCCCTTGCACCATGAACTCTAAACTTAGATACAATTGATCTAGGGTAGGTTCTTTTGCATGTAGTAGGGGATAAATCCCCACTACAATTTTGGAGACTCCACTAGATCGATCCCCTTGTATCTTTTTTTTTGCAGGTGTTTTTATTGGTTTGTTGTACTTGGGTACCCTTAGTCATCACATATCTAACCCCCCTACGGCAAATCCAAACTAGTCATGTCACAGTGCCTGCACCCCCCTGGCCCAAGCCAACAGTTTGTTTCTTAAAAAAACCCTCAGTTATGGTCGGATTGCACCTATTCAGTAGAAAGCTACGACCCAGGTCACACCTTTTTTTTCGATAAGTGCAACCTAGGTCACGCCTTCTACCCCTATAACTAAGACTTGGAACAAAAATCCATATCGCACTTGTCCAGGATTTTGGAGTGATCCCGATCACTACTGTGTCCCAGTTTTGTGTGAAATGTCGCATAGAAACCCCTATTTTGTGTGACCTGAGTCTTTTTTCTAGTTTTCTATCCCAATCGTCACTATTTTACAGTTATTTGCGACCTCAACCGCACCTGTTCCTCTGACAGGTGTGACCTGTAGTTTTTTCAGTCCTTTGAGGTGTTTGAGGCCCTTTCCAAACCCCATGTATGTGTTCTATCCCTTCCCCGATTGTTTCCTTCTAGATTTGATTGCTTACAACCCTCTCGTTTGTTTTGCGGTCCTATTTTCCTTGTATGTGAGCCCCTTTAGTTGAGCTTGGCATTTCATACCCCTTGTGTGTTTCCTATAGCATGTTAAGTTCCTTATGTGCTCATTTACTTGTGTACATTTTGTTTTCTGGAAGAATTAGTTGTTTTGAAAAATATTTACTATCATTTATTGTTATTTATTTTTCTACATGTGCATCTCAGTAGTGAGAACGTTGGGGTTTAGACATTACACATCACTTGTGCACACATATCACACCCTAAAGTAAAACGCTTGGTTCATGACCCCAAGCTAAGCCTAAAATTTAACTTAACTCAACCAACATTGTAACCTCATTTGAGGACCAAAACAATATTGTAGTTAAGTTAGGACACTGGGGATAGGCATCAAAATAACACCCCTTTGCCACTTACATATGAGACATAGTTGTTGTCTTCTAGGGAACCAAAATACTCTAGTATTTATTGACACAAACACGACCAGTCTATTGGGGTGCCTCCCACTCTGCAAGGGTAAGAAGCAACAAAGGCATTCTAGGAGTCAAGGTTGAATACCGCACTCCATTCTGCACCAAAGGCTAACCCTTCATAGTATTCCTCGTGCATGTCGAGGACCATATCAGGTTTCGAGGACCAAAGGGCTGAAGCACCAGGAAACCATCCCAGACGTGTCTTAAACGCGTTATCCTAGTTTCTAGTCTATTAGGGCTCTTTTACCTGAGGTTCCTCTCGATAGTGGGATTATCTTAGCCTCGGGTTCTTCCATTTCGTATTTTTTGACTATGGATTTGACCAGCCAACAGAGGATACGATTTATGGGGGGATTCCATCTTGTAGCTAGGATATTTCTTTTACTTATACCCCATATGTTAGTTCGTCATTTTATTTAAAGGTAGTGTTGCTTGTTGGATTTCTGTTCGCTTTGTTGTAGACTCACTTGTTGTGACACGTTGTTGTCGTTTAGTTTTAGAGCTTTATTTTTGTCCTACATGTCACCATTTATTAGCTCTCATTTTTTGCACTCAGTTGTAGTTGTACTTTTGAGTTTGCATTTGACACCCTTGAGCCTTTATTCATCATATCGCACACCATCACGTCATCATTTCTCCACCATGCTACTCATGGAGACTTAGGAGGCATACCCCTCAATCTGGTTCCTTGAATCGTCCTTGTCGGATCCATATTTGGCGTCGTTCACCACCTTGAGATCCACACATTGCATTTGAGTCTCATTCAGATTCCTATCAATCCGAACCTACCTTATTCACTGCCCCATCTATCCCAGTGGTTGGTGCACCTCCAAACCCATTTCTGGGGGTATGGTTGATAGTGGACTTATGATCGCTCCATCCTTCCTACTGATTATCCCTTATATCGGACCTACAGGTCCTGGTCCTAGTGGGCCCCTTGCCACTGCACACACCGATGTTGGTCCTTTATCCACTAGTGGTGGCCCCACTCTAGCCACCATGATTCACACCTTACCTACAATTATGAATGGGGGCACTGGCCCTCTACCATTATTCTTTCTATTCACACCATTCCAATGACTACTCCAACTGTTTAAAGTCATCCCTACCAACCCCCATTTGCACGCAGAAACTACATTCCCATCAGCCTCAACACCATTCCTAGCCCTCCTCGATCTAGTCCAGGTCCCAGTCTACCATTCATGGCTAGTCTCAACCTGCCTAACTTGGCATGATTGACGAATGACCCCATCTGTCATGACCCATCGTGGCCTCCTATGATTACGAAAATCCCCTTGGGTATCCCTTATTTTGAGGGAAAGGCAGAAGAAGACCCTCAAAACCCCATCATGTCCTTCCACTTATGGTGTTACTATAATAGTATAGTGGATGATTTTATCTGATTTTGTCTATTCCAGTGCATACTCACTAGTGTTGCAACCAAATGGTATATCGAGTTTCCCCATGCTACTTATCCTGACTTTTCCTCGTTAACCTCGATGTTTCTCCAGTACTTCCAACTACCCATCCATTACGATGAGGAAGTGGAAATCTTATTATTATGTAGATAGAACACTGCTACCCATATGAAAGATCATATCCATGAGTGGCGTCGTCGTCGTAGCTTGTGTAAAATCCAGTTAGATGATAGGATTTTCCTCGATTGGTTTCTCAAAACCTTACTCCCCCCTACTGTCAAAACCCCAAAAATTCCAAAAAATTTAAAATTTTGTAAATACAGATAAACTTCATTAATGTAGTCAACTAATTGTTTTAATTAGTTATATGTTGATGATTTCATAATCTGAATTATCTACTTGATTATGTTTATCTTATAGAATAATTCCTTTTCAGTTTAATGACTTTTTTTTTCTTGCGACCACAAGGTGGAACTGTCTTGGTATTCTGGGCTTACTTAGCTTTTCAACTAATGCAGAAAGTTTACCTGCTCTTACAGATTTATAGGTAAGAAAGATCCGGTGCTGCTTGTCAATCATCATTACGCATACAGATATATGTTCAGTAAAAGAATCTAAATGCTATTCAATTTCAATGCTTTATGAGGTAAAAATCATTAAATCGTTGTTCTTTTTAAAGATGCCGTGAAAACGAGATTCAGTCCTATCAGTACTAGTGACATTTGCTTTCTCTCTCTAGTTGTAATTTACAGTTTTTATTGCGTATTAATTCTTCGATGTTTATCAGTGTTTACCATAGTCGTTGTGTGTAAACGCCTTAAATCTTCTTTACACGCAGACTAAAGATGGCAGGGTTAATACGTTAAGGGTCTATCTTAAATTGTGAGCATAACCCCTTTACGTCATAATAAATTTTTGGTTACTCTTTGCAACGTGAAGGTAATGTGCAAAAGTTAATAAGTTTCTATACTATTAATCCTTCTTCCAAATCTTGAAGTTTTAAAGGAATTATATCTTCATTACACACTACTTTCAATTAGACTATAATAGACTCTGGTAAATTAAGTTCCTCTGCTCATAATTTACTTGGAAAAGATTATCCAATTATTGTTAATAAATTATTAAAAATTCCAATGTCAAGCCCCTTAAGCATTTTAAGACTTAACATGCTCAATAGCAAACCTTACTAGTTTGATAATTAAATATTTAAAGGCAATAAAATAACACTAGCATGAAGGGTATATACCATAAATTGGTTTTATGAATTTATTTTATAAACATTTGTATAGCATAACTTTGGATAGAGTTATAAATGTTTTAAATGGATGAATTCCATGTTTGTATAAACAAAGGGGTCATAGATTTGACTGCGCCCATGAAGAGTCTATGGTTTAACTTTAAATTAAAGTTTTATAATCTTTTAATATATATATCCCTTGTTGGTATGATGTGCTAGGTCGCATATAAGTTTATAACCTTGCAATGTTATAACCCTAACCTTCGATAGATTAAAATCGTTGGAGCATCTTGTTTGTATAATGGATGGGTCGTAGTATTGATTATTTCTTTTATTAAATTTAAGACCTAACATTATACTACTATTATGATGTTTACTCCAGCGTGCAAGCTTGGTTGACTTTGGGGTGTCGAACCTTATAGAAGTTTTGAGATATCCAAGTGATTGGAAATTAATTGTTTGTTGATTGCACGCCAAGAACACGCCGAGACTATGCAATTTCACCCACTGCATGCAAATAATTTCCATGAGTACGCGGACTCATCACAGCCAAGTGTTAAACGGTTAAAAGGAGCATTGCCGAACCCTAACTTATTATTTTTCCCGTTGTTTTCGGCCTCCGGCCGCTCTACTACTATGTTGGTAGTCTTGGTTGCTCGCCCCGTCGCTCTGCTACTCATCGCAGGTAGTCTCACAGCTCGCTTCTTTGTCTCCTGCTCGTTGTGAGCTCACCCTGAATGCTCATGGAGATGAGCTGTAACGAAATGATTGCTGCATGAACTGGGTTGTTGGTTTTTCCTCCAGGGTTTATCCGTCACGGCTTGCCCATCTCGATTCTTACCAGACTGTAAATTCTCCTTCTTCCTTGGCTCAATAGTGAGCATTGTGGCTTCACCCCTCGATTTTTGTTGGGTCTTAGGGTTTAGCAGCATACTGTGTTTTTTTTTGTTGAAGAGCCATTACGGCACAATTGTTTATACTTGCTGGGCCGGTGACTACAAATCTCTGTCGCTGTGGATCAATACTGTGTAATAATACCTTCTCCCTTGCAGCTAATGAAAGGTTTTCTTCTCTTCACGTTGGTGGTAGCGCTTCTTCTCGTGGGTGGTTATGTATCGGTGAAGCTTTGAGGTAAGAAACACTATTTACCTTTTTGTTATCCTTGCAGATTTATTTCGATATAAAATTGCTTATGTTAATGCAGGGTATTAACAGCATCGTTCTTTGTTGTTCACAGGTGTCGACATGTCCCTCTGCGTGGTTGGTGCGAGGCTGTGGCAACGGCTTGCTCACGGGTAAGCCTTGGATACCCCATGGCAGTTCTTCCTTGTCCGGTCCCTTATGGGACATTTGCTGGTTGGTCGTCGTGGCCTGCAAAACCCTCATGGTTTTGGTTTACATGGGTTACTTGGTTCGATGTTTTTAGTTGATGTTAAAACCCTTACTTTATGCGGGGTTTCCGGCTTAGGCCGTGACTGTAAATTTTGGTTTTTTTTCTTGTTACTATGTATATATATGTACATGAAGGAAAGGCTGTTAAAGCCTCACTCTGTGTATTTTGTTTGAAGCCGAGAGGCATTAGAAGAGTTTAAACTCTTTGGTTTTACACCTCTGTTATATATTTTGAAATAGTAGGGTTTTTACCCTAACTCCGTAATATAAAGATGAATATACTGTATCCTTTTTAAAATATCTTTGATTTACAATATAACACTGTAAAATATTTGTTTTACTTATGTTGTATAACTGGTTATTTAAGCTCGGTGATTCGAGCATGTCTATGTTTTGTAAATTTCATTTCTGCAAGTTATTTATCTTTAAGTTTACTCTGTGAATTATTTAGGATGACTGTATATTGTTTTTATATTATCTTGCTTTGCTTTACTTCATTCTAATAAAGTTTTTAAATATTGTTATATAATTTTTAACCTTCAAAATATAAAAAATTTCATGTTTTTAGTGTTGTACTTATGTAACTGATAGTTACATCTTTTAAGTACATAATTTATATTTACTTGATATTTACTATAATGGGATAATAATATTATTTTATTTACATACTAATACTGTTCCTATAATTATATATTACCTTTATACTTAGTCCATTTATAGGTGTATAATGAGAAAGTATTTTGTTGTTATATTCTTATACTTTCTGTATCAATTAATTTATGAGAAGTTCTTTTTTTATTCTATGTATACTATGTTACCCTATTTATGTTATAATATTAGTATTTATAAAATAAAAGAAATAACAAACTAACTAGTTGTATCTTTATAATTAAATCCAGATTTAACTATACTTACTTATAGTTTGATTGCAGTAAATACAGTAGTTATTTGTTCTACACAGGAAAGAAATAACCTGTAGAGATGAAAGGCATTCTAATTTAACCCGACACTACATATTTTAACTTTTATATATTTTCTTCCTTTTGTTTCAAAGTAGATATAAAGATTTCGAAAGTGAATACTGTATAAAGAACTGTTTCATCTACCAAGCATACTAGTGTCAGTAAAATGATATAGCTTCTTTTTCTGTTCTAATAATCTGACATTCTCAGTCTAGATTTAACACTATTCTATGTACAAAATATTATTTCTTATGATAATAGATAAAAGAAAACATTCTATTATTCAAGCTAACATTTTATTCTATATTTGCATCATACTATCCTCATTTAAATACACCGCCTATGCTAGAGTACGATCTGGATTACTCCAGATGGGGAAAAACACAGGTAGGATTTGTTTCTCAATAAGAATGATTTCATTACTAAACAAATTAAGATATTCTATCTTCTAAGTTCTTACATCATAAACTGCAATTGCATCATTCAATCACACACAGATAATAACATAGAAAATAATACATAGCAGAACATGTTCTTAGAGCTTGGTCTACAACAGCAATGGAAGGTCGTTCCTCCCTACCAACTCCTGGAGAGCGCTCAAACAACGACTCCTCAGGACCCTCGAGCCTGCTCTAGTCTCCCTGGTTGTAACTAGGTGCTGCAAATAATCAAGTACTAGTCCTGAGACTCAATACCGGTCCTGAACTTATCAGACAAATCTCTCAGCTAGAAAGTTGTATCATATCAAGTTACTGCAGTTCATCCCTCAAACACCTTCCTTACAGTTTTCCCTTTTTCCCAATGAATTCCTTGAAGTGCATTCCACCTGAATGATTCTTCTCTTGGAAAATATCTGAACAGCCTCAGCTCTCTACATTGGGTACTTTTAAAAGATTGCCTAGGTCTTTTTGGGTTAGTTGTCATTAATTGAGCCACCTGCTCTGATCCCACTTTCTTGGGGGATCATGACCCCAAATGTAGGGAAGTTGCCACCTGCAACATAGGAAGTGTTTCAGGATGTTGCCACTTGCCTTTTTCTCTCCACCTAGTTCCTTCCACCAGTTTGACCAGTAACACTCTTATTAATAGCTCTCCCAAGTTGTTGTCTCCACTTTTTATTTATTAAAATAAAATATTCAGAATTACATTAACCTAAGACATATCCACGTCTTTTGACTCTGCTGAGTCATCAGTTCCTACTTAGCATTAAATTTAACATAATGTCTTAGGAATCAAATTAAAACAAATAACATTATTTTACAAAATTGGGGTATGTGACACCTACCGCCAAGGATGTTGCATCTAAGTGCCCACAAACTGAGGAAGAAGCAGTCCTCAAAGCACAATAGTTTGATATTATCTATTCCCAATCAAGTTATCTTTATACCATCATACCTGATGCTCCTTGTGTTGGATCCTCACAGCGCGATACGTAGGGGGCATCCCATGTTGATGATGAAGTCAGCAACTATATTACCCAGCATCCCCATTTGTACACAACCTCTCCTTCGATGCCACCTCACTTCGGTAACACCCCTAATGTTTCCAAATCTGGCTATGCCCCATAATTTTCCCACGTAGCGGCTCAGTTCGGAGCCACACCTTCATATGTGTCTCCTGCACCAATTCCTCATCTTCACAGACTGAATTTCCTAGCACCTGTGTGTAATCGATAGATGGCAGGATTTGCAGCCCCTCCAGCTACTTTTTCCTACTACCCACCACTTGTTCAACCTACATTTACTCCAACCCAACCCCTCCTATTCCTCAAGGACAGGTCTACGCTCAACAGAACCTCCCTAATCAACCTGCCCCCAATAACCAATAAGGGAAGGGACGACGACAAAGAGATAGGAACTGGGGAAACCACCAACCTCAAGGTGGTGGCCAACAACCCAACCCTCCGAATAAAAATGGAGCTAATCCCCCTACATAGAACCCCCAGCTTCCACCTAGACCTGGGAAGAACCCTCAATTGCGGACTAATCATAAGTGTACCATTTATGATACTTACGTTCATTATACACATCATTGCCCCCATACAAATCGAGAATGCCACTTGTTACAAACTAATAATTGACATGACCCTAATGTGGATGCTCTGGCACATCCAAACCCAACACCACAAGGTCCTCCTCCTATGGTGTTGCAGAACCCATTACTGAACCAAGGAATGGTTGCAACTAAACCCGTATTCCCATAAAATACCGCAACCACTTCTGCGGGTCAACCCACTGATCCTGGTGTCCATCGCATTATTACATTATCGCCTGACGTCAACTTACAGACTTGACGAAACCAGTATGGATCCACCATGTAAATCATTAATACCTCCATGGAATCTACCTCTATTGTTCTCGATATGTCCTTACATTTACCGAGACCCCCTTGGTTCCCTTTACATCGCATCATGAACAACCCTATTGCTAGAGCCTCTCTTAAGTACAGTATCATCAACGACTTGGCCTAGTCTCCCTCTACCATGTCTGCTCTGGAAGTCCTCAGAACTTGTCCTTTGCAATGCAAAGCTTTATTATCTGCTCTAAATCTTGTCAACCCCTTTGATTCTAGTTTTATCACTTTCAACTTGGATTAAGGAGAACCTATGATGCCATCATATGTAGCCTTCCAGTTTCCATTCAGTGTTCATAATTTGGTCATTCATCGATCCATCATCAATGAGGGGGCATCCACTATGTTATGTCAAACTTTGTTTAGCAAAAACTCGGATCTGCAACCCTTCAACCTTCAACCACCGCACTGCGTGCTTACGATGGTCATGCTACTCAACCACAAGGCGTTCTCTCGAATGTCCATGTTGAGTTAACCGAAAAAACTATGTTGATTGATATTGAGGTTTTAAACGCCCAACTCGATTACAACCTCCTCTTAGGATGTAGTTACATGTGTGAAATGTGAGCCATTGCTTCTACTGTATTTCGACTCTTCATGTTCCCTCATGATGGGAAGATCATGACTATCGACTAATTGACGTATTATGATCCTAAAGGACTGATCACCCTGGAGCATGTCCTCCCTACGATCGACACCACCATCGACATATATCCATCCCTTTCATTTATGTTGTTGGCCCAGGCCTATTTACCAATGCTCCTTTGACAGACACCTTTTTGTCCCTCCCACCCCCCCTCGACGGCTGACATATTGTATTTGTGTACTATCACACCCAGTAACATTCTAACCTCTTCGCAACCTCAGCTGCAACTCCAACTACATACCCCAAGAAATTATTGGGGTTCATTCCCCCTCCACATGATCCCCTTCCTCTTTACACCTTCTGGAATTGTGAGTAAACCATTCATGGGTAATCTCAACCTTCTGGGCTTTAGTTTTTGTATTTATATGTGGTACCTTGATCCACCAACCCTCCCCACTACACCACAGATCATGTTAAACCCACCTCCTAGTACACAAATGACTTCTTTTGTATCTACTCTTCCCACCCCCCCTCCCACAAATACTGGGGGAAAGGAACCTAAAGCCCCAATAGAACCACGTCCACCTCCAGGCTCCTACTTGTGCTTTATGCGAAGTCCTCATCCATGCGACACAAAATTGTCCCGCTTTTCCAATCCTTCACACCCACATGTGCACTGTAGTCAAGACCGATGACGCTCTAGTTGTCAACGTACCAACCATACCTGTGCTTAAGAAAAAATCGCTATGAACCAACCACTCATGTGCATTTTTTGGACTATATGGTCATTATTCCCACCATTTCCCAAACTTACCCGAGTATCGGTGTCTCCTCAGCGACCTTCATAGGCGCTCCCGTGAATCTGAAATCACTGTCCTTTAGGAGATACACCCCCTGGCCTCTTCCTTGGACACCAATAATACCATTTATACGATATTTAATTCCAGTAGTCATTACCTCCTCATCCGTGGAAGACCCATCTGATCTATCCACACGCTACTTTCACAATGAGGAAGAGATCCTCGAAGCTCTTTCAACTCCTGAATATCCTTTGGATGATCTACACCATCACTCCTTCTTCATCCCCGATGAACCTTCCTCATCGTCGGTAGAATTCTCTCTGCCCCTTTCAACAGGGAGAGCTCTCCTTTGTACACTTTTATCATTTTTTGGACTAAGGAGACTACTGTACGAAAAAGAGACCCCATTGGAGTCTTCTTCCTGTTTTCAAACTCTCTAAACATGAAAACACCATCGAGAATTTACCATCTTGGGCTCGACAAAAATACACGAGACAGTATCATACTGAGCATAATTCTATCCCTTCTTCCAGCTCCTTAAAATATGAAGAAGACACAAACGGTGCCCACATATATTGCATTTAGTCTCCCATTATGGTAGCATTCCACCCATTGGGTCGCCTTTGTTCAGAGTACTTTGAGATGAGTATCCCTTGGATCCCCTGGATATGACTGGTCCATTTACTCCCCCCAGTATCTCCCATTGCAGTCCTCTCCCCCATTACACAGCTATGATTCCCTCCCCCATGAGTTAGTATCATTTGCTTCCAAGCCAGCCTTGCCATTTTACTCTAAACAAAGGAATTTTGAGTCCCCTGTACTCCCTTTCCCTTGTTCCCCATTCAGTGTCTCAATCCCATTATTGTTCCATATCCCTGGTTGTCCCCCGTGTGCTTCTATCAAGGAAACCTCATTTCCTTGATAGTTGTAGGTCTCCCTCTGTTGACGTCAACACATCTATTCAAGAGGGTAAACCCAGAGAATCATGTATCTTGGTCTCATCCACCTCATTGATGGGTTCCTTGGACCACTTTAAAGGAGTCCTTAGTGCCTTTTGGGTTGGTTGTGTCTAACATGCTCGACTTCAACTCCATCATCACACCATTGAGATTAGTATAGGGTATTGGTTCCTTCATTATTTGGTCGAAGACCCCAGTTGTCACCCCACTCTAGCACATTGGTGAGTCTATTTTTGGACCCAAACAGTTTCATCTCCCTTGTGATTTTCGGGTTGCATTGGTGACAGTCTTCAAAATCCCCTCAGTGTCTTGCTTCCTTGTATCTACAATATTTGATGTTGTTTATCTTACCTCATAGCTTCTGACTCTCAGTCATTGAGTCCATACAGTTGTGTACACCTTCAGATTTAGCAAAGCATCAGTTGTTGTGATATTGCATTCCATGATAATTCCATTGTTCCTATGTACCATTTCTTTAGATTAGTAAGTGTATTTAGCCTCCCATTGATGCCACCATTATGTACTTCCAGTTGTATGTATTGATTGGCTCCCATTATTTGAGCCTTGATCCCCATTTGTATATTGAGACATTGTACGAGCATGGGTATGCCCACCTCATCCATATAGTATGTTTGAGATTATATGTACCTCATCCATTTTGAGAAGAAATACAAATACAAAGCCACTGCAGTTCAAATGAGGAAACTCTGACTCTTCCATGGTTCCCTCTAGTTTCTCCATCATTGTCACCATTTCTCCTTTGATCCTATGATTCCTATTGGCCATACAATGAGCTCCTACCCTCACAAATCAAGGGGAATTATGTTGACCCCAAAAATTGTCCACATTGCTCTCTATGGTCCAAACCATAATTATACATCATATTCCCACCATTGTTTCCTCCATTTTTACCTTCACAACTAAAATTCCACCAAAATTGGTCCAAAACATTATTATTCCTTCCCCCATAAATACAAGGAAGTTGAGAATTTATTGCAACGTAACCCCACTCTCTCCAAAAAAGACCAAAAAACCCTAATCTGAGAATGGGTCATAAACTATGGACAAATACCATGCACAATAAAATACCATGGGTCAATACGATAGGTAAGAAAACCTTGGATCATCCTATAAATACATTGTGAAGGCCTCCCCACAACAAATTTTTCATTCCTTGATTCCTTAATTCCAGAAACTTTTCCACTTCTCACTTCCCACACCTTTCACCACACTATCCCACGTTGCATTTCAAGCTCTCTTTGTGTAACCCTTTATCCCTTTCTCGGTGACAACCCCTTGTTGGAGACAAACAGAGACCAAGATCGTGGGAGCCTACGAACCATTTCCTCAAATGGATGCAGTGGCCCAGTTTAAAGGTATTTTTGTTATTTTATTGCATTAGTTATATAAAAATATAAAATTGTTGTTATTGCTTATTATAAGTAAAGGTTGAGAAATCCCTTGCACCATGAACTCTACCCTTAGATCTGGTTGATCTAGGGTAGGTTCTTTTGTACGTAGTAGGGGAGAAATCCCCACTATAGAAAGTACTAATGAAGAATTTGAATTTAAGTAACATGGAACATTATAGAAATCATGACCAAATGCAATACATTTTTTGGAGCTATGTCTTGTAAAATTTGATGTTGGAATTTGATCATCTAAATGTGATGTCAATGAAAGGAAATCATTGTTTATAAAATTTATAAGGACAAATATAAAAGAAAAAGAACTTAGGGACCGAATTTTATTGTTATGGTTTTGAAAGAGATGTACCACAGATAAAGAAGGAAAGAGACAAAAAAATATGGACAAAGTGTGGGAGAAATTCCCAGTGAAATCTTCGAAAAGTAATACATTAATGATTTTTTTGGAGGGTGGTGATGTGCAAGAACATCCATAAGAAAACTGTATTTTGCATAAGTGCTTCAATACACCATCTGCTCAAGAAGATAGTGATATGATACATGGAATCTATTAGGATTTAAGTAAAATACATAAATCAATTGGTTTCATAACCTTCATTGCCTCGTTCAAGAGAGGCAACCATTAAATGTAATATATCATTGCCTTGTTCAAGAGCGATAAACATTAAATGTAACCTATGGAAATTTTAAATAATTAAATGAGTTTTTTGCTTTTTTGGGTGAAGTTGGTATTTCTTCTGAATCCAACATATTATTAGTTTAGTGTGATGCTTGTATTAAATCTTTTGAATCTATTAAATTTTGGGTGATGTTTGTATTAATCATCTGAATTTAACATATGCATTTACAACTTCATGTTTGTGATTATTAACTTGATGAACAAAGTGTTGTCATTCTTGTTATATATATATAGTCACGGATTTTGGATGCAGTATGGAGATATCCACAAAAGAAACTATTGGTCTTGGGAGTAGAGGGATTTATATTTGGAGTTTAGATGTTATCCAAAACAGAACCATTTTCCAAACAACCTCATTTTTTCCATAATTGCTATCATTATTATGCGGAGATGTTTAGTCTTGATATTATCAATGCTGCAAGAGAACATTTTGATATCGCTATGTGGTTTTTTTCCCTCGATATAATGGAAATTGAAAAATTCCTTGATAGATTTGAATGGTTGAAGAATGAGGACTTTGTATTTATTTGGGGTCGAAAGCAATGTAAACATAGTACGATTTATAATTTCTCAATTTTTGCATACTATAATATTGGTGAATTACTGCACATATACAAAAAGTCATTCAAACATGTTTTTATCCAATATGGATATGTTATTTCCCTTCATCTATAAATATCATGTATGATTATATATATATAATCATATATAATCATACATGATATTTATAGATGAAGGGAAATAACATATTTAGAAGATAATAGCAAGGAAAAATGCTTGAAAATGCCAACTAGTTGGATATTTGATGTTTCACAAAAGAAAAAAATACTATATGAAAACAATGGTGTGTTCTATGTTGAATCATCTTGGACCTCATTCAAAAATGGGGCATTGGTTCAAAACATTTAACTTCAAATGACCTTCAAATTATCGAGACAACAATTCATTTAGATATTTGTATAATTTGACAACTTCTACAAATTGATGTAAAAACAATTTTGTATATTAATTTTGGACAATTCTCATATTATTAATGGAGATAATATCATTAATTTGGTGATGTGTTTCAAAAATTGCATATCATGCAATTAATATACTTAGAAACATTGAAACAAAATATTTTATTGATTGGGTTGTGTGTGTTTTTTTTTGTTTGCAGATACCAGAAGATTAGTTATTGGTAAACCCTTGATTATTTTAGATTTCAATGTAGTTTTATTACATGCAATATATAAAAATTTAAAAAATAAATAAATAAATAAAGATTTCCAAGAACACCAGATATCGAATCAAACACAAAGAGTTATTTTATATGTCCAAGATTTAGGGATTTTTTTGAAAAATTATTTAGAATAGTTGAAGTGGGTAAATGGACATCCACACAACAAAAACATGGATGAGTTTTTTCCATCATTATTAGAAAGTACAAACTTGAAAAGGCAACAATTTAGAGTTATATTAACACAAGGTTATTGTTCTCGGATAGCCAAAGAGGGTTATGATCGTGATGGGAATCCTTACGTATTTCTCAAACCTTTTAAAAATGTTTGGGACATTTTGATCCATGGTTACGACGCTATAAATATAGTGATTGTAGATGTCTTGACAAAAATACATGTTTGTAATGAGGAAGAGAATTGTATTATAAAAAAAAATTATGTTTGCCACGATATCGATGCATGGCACATTATTGTTAGATAGATTATGGCCTTGCTTGCTTCACTTGAATGGTGTGAGCGATGTGAGCCCAATTGTAAAAAATATGGAACTAGTTTGTTAAATAATATAGTGGAATTTTGTTTGTGACAAATAAACTCATTGGGTTTTTGTATATTCAATTGTGTTATTACAAAACTTGTAAATTGTCGAATTTGGTTTTCAAAAGTGCAAAATCAAAACTTGAAAGTGCCAAAATCGGTTTTCAAAATTGTAAATTTAAGTATTGAAAGTGTCAAAAACAACACTTCAAAAAAACAAAATCAGGTTCTAAAAGTGCCATTGTAATATTTATCATATTCGAAAAGTGCAAAAAACAATTTGAAAAGTGGCAATATCAAAGGCAAAAGTACACTTTTGGAACTTGGAATTGGAACTTTTGGAACTAGATATTGCAATTTAGAATCCTTGATTTTGAGGTTTATAAAGGTTGTTTTTTACCTATCTGCAAAGGGACTTGGACTAGAATATGTCCAAATTTAATGAAATGGGTGTTTCTTTCAATATTTATTAGTTTCATAGCCATAGGAGAATTAGGAACAATCATTAATCCATCACATTTCCTCAAAGAAAAGCAAACAATGGGAATTTCAGATAGTGACCCGGGAATGCATATTCTATTTCATCGATTAGCTCTCCAGTTCGATAAGTTCCCACAGATATTTTTATGCAATTAATGGATTCACGCAACCTCACTCATATTGGTTTGTTCAAAAATAGACTTAAATTCAATCTATTTATAGCTAGCTAGTCAACTAGGAATTAATTACCCCACCTCTATTACTAGTGGAGATAGGAGCAGTGAGTAGTTCGGAAATAACCAATCCTTGGAAATTATGACTTGTAGAACAAAAAGGTGAATGAAAGAGTATGTACTAAAGTCTCCATCAATATGTGTTTCGAGTAGTAGACCACCCCCTTAATGTTGGACACTCCCCTAGTCTTACTCCTTTAATGGCTCAACACCTCCTTTAAATGTTGGCCCCTTGCTACATAATCTGCCAATAGAGCAATGTGGCCTGCACCTATATTTTTTAATCATAGGTATAATAACATCAAAAGTAGACTCATAAAATATGTATCTTCTGAAATATAGTATCATTCATTTGAATGCTAGTAATTGTCTCATACAAATGCAATATTGTAATAATGAAATAGTTATCTAGAAACCAACGTTTAATACTTTAATATCTAGGCAGATCATTAGCAGCAAACACAAAATCTGTAAAATTATCAATTCCACAAGATCTTTAGGCTAGATTGAACCTCACAATAAAGAAGAATGAAGGAGATCAATTTTACAGTAAAAAAATCATAAACATGCATAGTGAATTGAACATAGAAGGAACTTGTGAATTGGAGCAATAAATAGACTCAATATTCATTAACTAATAAACACTACATCCATAATACAAAAGAGGAAATTTGAGTCCTCTAGGAGTGATTCGAATCCTATGAATCAGAGATGACTAACTTGGATAAAATCACCACTTGACACTCATGAGTGCAACTCCAAATAACTGAAACAGTGAACAATCAGTTAATTGACCATGGTAGGTGAGCAAAGGTGCCTTATTCCTCAAATCATGCAAAGTAGGTTCTTGGCTAACTGAGAGTGAGCTAAATGTGTCCCATCGGAACACAAATCAACACTAACTAGGGTGAACTGATGGTGGGACTCTCATAACTCAGTGTGGGCTCCTAAAATCTAGGGATTGGTCTCTGAATATCCTAAATTGATGCATGAGGGTGCATCAAGTGGTAGGTGGGATAGCATATAACTTCTCCATGGAACTAATGAAGTGGAAACATCTTCATAAGAAAGGAAACTAAATATGTGTGTGTGTGTGTGTGTGTGTGTGTGGTGGAAAAGGGAGGATTACAATAATCCTAACACCCCCCCTTAATCCAAATTTGGATAACCTAGGCCCTGGAAACTGAGACTAAAGGTCACCCATACAACAATAACTGAAAAAATAAATTCTCAATAAAATGAGGAAACGAGGAAAACCTTATGGGAAAACCCCTCCCTCAAAATGAACAGTAGGGAATTGGATCAAGCCTTCAGACCAAGTAGAGATATGAGATAAAAAAAATATCTTCTCGGTAAAATACTTTGCAAAATTTTATGCAATATGCTCCTCTGTAGCGAATTAATGCAGTCTGATGGTCCTGTTGTGCACTATTTCCTTGATATATTGCATGTGGACTTCTATATGTTTGGTCTGCTACTTTTGTATTGTATCACTAGAAATTTTAATTGCACTTTGATTATCACAGAAAATGTCTATGGAGGAGAAGTGTGAATTCCAAAAATTTTCATAATACCATGTAACCAAACTTCCTGAATATCTGCATTCACAAACCCTTGATACTATACTTCAGTTGAAGAGAGAGAAAGAGTTGCTTGCTTCTTTCCTGGCCAACAATTGGTCTTGATCCCAACATGAACACAAACACCGAAGTAGATATTCTGTCAGTACTGTCTCCAACCCAATCTGAGTCAGTAAAACCAACTAGATCTAGCTAAGCACCAATAGAATAGTGAATCCCAAACTCTCTAGTACCATGCACATAGTGCAAGATGTGTTTTGTTTCCCTCCTATGCAACTCATGTGGCTCTTACATGAACCTAGCAATAGCTCTAACAACATATAATAGGTCATGTCTCGAATGAGCCAAGTACGTTAAACTACCGATAATTTTCATGTAGAGTGTGATATCAACCAAGGAAGTAGGGCCGCATTCTTCCAATATGATGCCAAATAGAAAGGGAAAGGTGTTTCTTTGAAATCAGTCATATGGAACCTCTTGATCAAGTCATAGACGTATCTAGACTAAGAAACCATGATCCCAAAATATTTTTGATTCACTTCAAGTCCAATAAACTATCTCGGCAACCCTATATATTTCATGGATAAATACTTGCTCAAAGCTGACTTAATGTCCCTCTATCCAGCAGTTGAACCACCAATGATGAGAAATTCATCCACATATAATACAATTAATAGTAATCAACCTCCCTTATGTTGCATGTAGAAATTGCAGTCAGACTTTCACCTTTCAAATCCTTGTGACAATAAGAAGGCATCCATTTTTGCATACCATGCCCTTTGGGCTTGCTTGAGCCCATACAATTATTTCCTTATTCTACATACCAAGGAAGAGTTTTCAGTATACCCCTCAAGTTGTCTCATGTATATCTCTTCTTCCAAGTCACCTTGGAGGAAGGCACTCTTCACATCCATGTGATGTACCTCCCATTTCTTCAAAGTTGTAGTGGACAAAACCAGCCTTATGGAATCCATTCTTGCAACAAGGGAAAATGTTTCATTGTAGTCCAACCCATGATATTGTGAATACCTCTTTGCAACTAACCGAGCCTTGTATTTGGTAGGAGATCCATCAGATGCTAGTTTTTTTTTGTAGATCCATTTGCACTAGACAGGCATTCTCCCTAGATATAAGGAGACAAGATCCCATGTCTTGTTGTTCTGCAATTATTCATATTCCTCATCCATGGTTGCTTTCCACCTTAGATCATGGAAATCCTCTTTGTATGACAGTGGATCAGAACCCAGCATCATGTAGAACCTCTCTGGGAGAAGTGGACATGTATGATGTAGCACACGTTTCTCATCATGAAATTGATATTTGGTTCTCCTTCTGTCATATGGATTCCCAACATTGTTCCCAGCAACTTCAATGACTTTTTTATCCCATTTGGGCCTTCGATTGGGAATAGTAGTTGGATCTGGATCTAGATCTTCTTGATATTCATTCTCAATATCAAGATCTGGGTCCTCTTGGTCTACAGCTTATGATTTTGAATCTGAAACATTAGTAGAAACATCATCATAAGCAAATGGTGTAGGTTGAGCATTTATATCTTCCTCTTCAACTAGTTATATAGCATGTAATGGATATTCATTGAATTGGACACTCAACTCTATGAAGCATCTATTGGTTGCAATCTCTATCAACTTGTAATATTTTTCATCATCTGCATATTCCAGCATAATGCATTCGCTACTTTGGGGTTGGAAGGATTTCCTCTTTTCACATGGGATTTTGTCCCATGCTTCGGATCCAAAACCCCTCAAATGTGAGACATTATCCTTATGTCACATTAGTACCTCGAATGGAGTGACCCCATATACTAACTTGTAAGGTACCATGTTTTGTATGTATGAAGCATAGTTCACTACTTCAGACCAACGATATGGTGGAAGATCCCTCGCTTCAAGCAGGCAGATGTCCATCTCTTTCAATGACTGCTTCTTCCTCTCAACTACACCATTTTTTTGTGGTGTGTATGGGACTGATTGTTGTGTCTGAATTCCTTCTGAAGCACAAAGCTACAGAAAATCTCTTTTGATGTACTCCCCTCCATTTTTTTATCTGAGTGATTTGATCTTCTTCCCAAGAGTGTTCTCAACTAAGGCCTTAAAAAATTTGAAAATCTCAAACACCTCATACTTCTGCTTAAAAAAGTAGATCCAACATTACCTGGAGTAGTCATCTATGAAGGTTAGAAAGTATCTGGATCCATCCATGGATGTTGTAAGCATTGGTCCTGAGACATTTTTGTGTATCAAATCAAGTGTGGAGATAGCTCTTATTTCCTTCCCAACATCATACGTTTGTTTTTTATGCTTCCCTTCCAAGTAACCTTTGTAGACACCTTGAGAGGACATAATGAGGGGAAATACTTCAACCATTTCTTCATTATGCAACTGTTGGAGGTAATTGAAGTTTATATGGTCAAATATCTCATGCCAGCTTTTGTTGGTCTCATTGGCATGGGTCAATATGGAACTTTAATGTGAGTATGGAAAAAAAGTGTGAGAACTCATAAGCCTTGGAGGCATGATTTATAACACCTTTAGCTATCATCTTCCCAGTAGAGATATATGAGATCTCAAATGTATCAAATTCAAAAAAAAACTCTCTTTGGGGAACCAGTGTGGGTCATCTGATACACAGAAAAAAAAATTGTTGCTAAGGAGGGAACATATAGGACATTGTTGAACACTCCATGCTCGAATTGAAATGATACCTTCTCAACATCTGGGATTTTAGTATCATCTCCTGTGTGAATGCTAGGACCATCAATGAGATCTAGAGAAGAAAATGACTCTTTGGAGGCAACCATGCGGTTGGAGGCTCCAGAATCAATGAGGAAATGTTGATATTGTGAAAATCTAGCATTCAGTGCATGGCATCTCTCATGATCATCGATCTTGCTTCCAAGATCAGTCTTCCTTGTGCCTTTTGGGAGGGAAATATTGTTCTTCTTGAGAAGTATGGCCATTTGATATATAGTTTTATTCATACATAGATTCTCTATATGGTTTCCTCTCTTGCAATGCGGACACTTGGTATTTTCAAACCTCTTATGCTTATCCTTCTTGGAATCTTAGGCTCCATCTAATGGGTTAGGCTTCTCCTTTGGTTTGGTTTCAGTTTTTTTCTTGTCCTTCCCCTTTTGAGTACCTTTTTCTTGTGCATTCTTTGTCTCCCCAACCAAAATATCTTGATTCTTGGAGGCTCTGAGGGATCCCATTTGGATCAACTTATCTTGTTCTTGGATTAAGGATTCAGTGAATGCATCAAGTGAAGGCATTCGCCAGTTTGGGGTTTTCAGTCTCCCAAAGTGGAAGGTGGACACAAATAATGAAAATTCAGGTCCAAACTTACTCATAATGGATAGCACCATATGCTCATCCTTCTTGTCAATTCCACATTGCTTGCACTGCATGACCAAAGACTTGAATTTGGTGAAAAAATTGTTGGATGGTTTCAAAACTGCTAGGTTAAGTATCAATCAATTCAGTATCCAAAATGTAGCCTCTTATATAATCCTTATTTCCAAACAATAATTTGAGATTCATCCATACTTCCCTTGGGGTTCTTAATCCATCAAGGTGGAAGAGAAACTCGATGTAGATATGAATACACATAAAACCAAAAGATTCCTCCAATTTGTTCAGGTACTTCGATTTCTCTAAAGCTTGTTGGGGTTCGAACTCCTTTCCCATTGTAACCTTATATAGAGCCTTGTTGCATAAGAATATATACATATCAACCATCCAATCCATGTAATTGAATGGTGTAAGGATTCTTGATGTCAAGTAGGTTGAATTCTCCATTTTGCAGTTGCAGGAGCAACACAATTCTTCCGAATTATTCACAAAACCTACATAAAATTCTGAATTCAGAGGTAAACCAACTCTACAGAGCCATGATACCATCTAAAACTATCAATTCCACAAGATCTTCAGGATATATTGAACCTCATGGTAAAATAAGAATGAAGGAGATCAATTTTACAATGAAAAATTCATAAACATGCATAGTGAATTGAACATAGAAGGAACTCGTGACTTGGAGCAATAAATGGACTCAATATTCATTAAACAGTGTACAATACATCCATAATACAAAAGAGGAAATTCAAATCCTCTAGGAGTGATTAGAATCCCATGACCCAGACATGACTAACTTTGGTAAAATCACCATTGGAGACTCACTAGTGCAACTTCATACAACTAAAAGAATGAACAGTCAATTAATTGACCATGGTAGGTGAGAAAAGGCACCTTATTCCTCAAATCATGCAAATGAGGCACTTGTCTAACTGAGAGTGAATTGAATGTGGCCCATCAGAGCATGACTCAACATTAACTAGGGTGAACTGATGGTGGGCCCATAACTCAGTGTGGGATCCTAAAATCTAGGGATTGGTCTCTAGAGATCCTAAACTGATGCATGAGGTAACATCAAGTGGTAGGTGGGCCCAAGATAACTTATCCATGGCACCAATGAAGTGGAAACATCTTCCTAAGCTAGGAAACTAAAAAAACACTATGGTGGACAATGGAGGATTACAATAATCCTAACAACATCCTTTAAATGCCCATTATTGATAGAATCTAAGCTTCCAAGAGATTCCCCAACAGCGTTGTAGATGTCACTTTAGTAGCTAAAGTATAAGGTACTTGATTACAACTATTATTTGTAGTATTTTTAAAATATAACTTAAAATATTAGAAAACATATATATCAACTTCAACTGTTTTTAAATCATGATATCTTTCAATCTTATGATAACTCACCTCCTACACTAAAATAAGTATTAGTTTATATATTAGCCTTTTTATATCATTCAAATAAATTTATTCATTTTCATTATTTTTCATGTAATCATCTTTAATTTTTTCATTTTTTAATTACCTTATAAATTTGTTTTCATTTGGTTTGTTGCATCAAGTTCTTATACTAGATTCCAGGATTTGCATGGTAAGCCACTTGCAATGGTGAAATTTTATCTTAGCTAATCACTATTTGAATTTTATAAGTAATTGAGATGTCTCACTCTTTTGTAGGAGTCGAATCTAATATGTGGCGAAATTTGTCTTTTTAGAATATTAGATTCCCATGTTTGTACAGTAGGGATGTATATTTAGATTGATAGATTTTCTATATTTTGTAACCCTACTAATTAGTTGAAGTTGATGTTATGTCAATGAAATGGATTTTTATGGTAAAGAGGCAATAATAATGTGCTATACAGATCCAATAGCACACCTTCAAGAACCTCTTGAACCTCTTGATCTAAAATTGTGTAGGCCATATAAATTTATTCATGGAAACTAGGTAAAGATTGTTTTTTATCTTAATACTTATAATATATGTGTAAATATATGCATAGATGTATAATACATTATTGATATGTATGCATAATCAAATAACTTTTTCAGGATTTGGTGGTGTATAATACATTACTGGGATATTATTGGTATGTGCATAGGCTCAACCTCTACCTAATACTAACTAATAATCATGATTGATCTCAATGGTTCTTTATCAGCTGACATTAGAGAATAAAAGGTAGATATTCATTCAAACAGTTGAGTGTTGAGTATCCTGTGTAAGTATCTGTATTATTTTAGGGAGGAATTTGTTCCAAATTCAACAATTGAAATTTCACTCCTCTCAAATTTATGATTCCATTATTTCAAAAGTGTGATGGTCTCTCTCATATGAAGGATTTTGTTCCAAATTCAACAATCGAAATTTCACTCCTCTCACATTTATGATTCCATTATTTCAAAAGTGTGACGGTCTATCTCATATGAGTGACATATTATCTTGATTTTGAGAAAACAAAGATTTGGGGTGAAATGAAAGTTCGTGCTTATTAGGATCCCACATTCTAACTGTGGCTTGAGAGGTTTACACTAATTTCTTACATTTTTTCTCATTGTGTCTCACCCAATTACAAATTACAAGGGTCATCTAGACATAAAAATTAAAAACATACTAAATATCAAAAACCTATTTGAGACAAAACTTAGTAAGGACAAAACCCATGAAACAACATTCAAGATCTACTATACAATTCATTAGGAGTAGTCTTCAAGTTTTGATTAAAAAAAATGCCCTTAATCATTTTGATAGTGGCATATATACTTATGTTGATATGAAATGGGCATAGCAAGAGGTGTGTGATAAGTTCAATTGATGAATAAATCAGTGACGAATCTTCAAAATAAGGAAATTACTAAGTACTTGGGTAACAAGGAAAATTATAAGCAAAGGAAGTTTGAATCATTGAAGTTTATTTAACTTTTTGTGAGTGGGGAGATGGTATGAAATAAAATATTAAAGAGCTATATTTAAACCTTCTCATTAGGCACATAGTACCTACATTACTAGAAATAAGTAATGCAAAAGAAAATGAGACAAATGTTTAAAATATAAAGACTAGGGAACAATATTCATTAGGATGTGTGTAGCACATCAAAAGACTAGGGAAGAATAGGCGTTATTAAGACTCCTATTCAAGTTCAATGTTATTTACCAATTGGGTCATTTTAGCAATGGATGGAAAGGAGGCTTGGAAATTCCTATTAAGAAACAACATCCCACAAGTTTCTCCTCTATGAAATAAACCTTGGCAAGTCCCTTCTCTTCAAGCACTAATCACTACCCATACCATGTGGTGGGCCATGGAATTGCATCCATAAATAATAAATCCCTTAGATCATACTTAAATTATCAACTTAGGATTTCATACAAAGTTATATGTAACGTGCATTGTATATGCAATTGCAAAGGAATAACCTCTCTAGTAGCATGAATGGGAATTTAAACTAATAACAGTAAAGGAACCTAATTTAGTGAACCAGAAAGAATTCTATTTTAAAATGGAGATAACATATATCTACAAGTTACATAAATGCAAGTTCTATCCATTCAACTTAACATTTGTTTCTTTATCATTGGAAAAATTTCAAGCTCGACCAACTCCTCGGGTTTACCTAAGTATCCAGTGGTGAAGAACTTCCTTACTATATCTCAAGTATATAGGATGCGGAAAACAGAATAACTACAAATTCCATTCAAATTCTTGAGATGCAGAGGGGAGTATTAATTAAATAGAAAAATAGATTAAAAAATATAAAGTAAAGAAACTTGAGCAAAAAATACAGTTAACTATTGAAAGCATAAGAAAGGCATATTTCTGAACAAAAAATGAAAAGAAATGTTTCTATAGGAAAAATTATAGAACATGTAGAATTTCTACAAGAACTGTAATCTGAATTTAGAAATGATTAAAATATATAAATAACTAAATGGAAATGCATGGAAGGATCCTCATTCATTCCCTTGAGTGGGCCCAACCCAAGGGAACTCTTGGAACCCTTGCTAAATGAACCCACTCCAAGATAAAACAAAACTAGCTTTTCTCCATTATGACATGAACACTAAGGTAGAAAATTGCTTCTCAATACAAATTCACCTTGACCACCTTGACCAGCAAGGGAGGAATGAAAATTATAAACATAAGAATAATAATAAACTAAATAAACCATATGTTCTGATCCTACTACTATTTATACTTGAGTAAACTCAAAAGTTCCCATGCAATCAACCCCTCGAAATGTGGAAGATGTCTCCTTGTTAACTAGAAATCAACATGCAAGTTTGGTGGAATAGACCCCCCTTAAGGAATTCGACCTTGGAATTCAATAACGTGATTTATCACGGTATCTAAGTATTTATCCAAGTGGTGGCAGCTCATTAGAAATATTTTCACTTGAGTAAACTATCCCATACAATTAGCTCCTTGATTTGTGGCAGTTGTCCCCTGATTAACTACAAAGACACATGTTAGTTTTGTGGAATTGACTCCCCCATGAAAAATTCAACCTTGCCTCCATAATTTCAACCCCTTATTCTCATTGAATCCTTCTTTAATTGGTGGAAGCTCATGAGAATAATTAGGGGACATAATCCCTTGAATTTCTCAATCTTGTTTTAATTTGTCTAGCTAACTCATTGAAGAAGATTGAGCTAGTTGTTGTGACTTTATCTCTTTCACTTTGATTTAGATAACTTCAACCTACAACTCCAACACAAATAAAGAACGCTTTGAAAAATACTAGCCCATCATCTCAACAAACAAATAAAAGGAATAAGAAAATTAAGTAAACATTACTAATCAAATGTCAAGATATTCATTTAACAAATAACACCAAGCATGATGAGAAGATTTTGCAAGATGACAAACAACACCAAGCTTGATGAGAATATTTGGCAAGATAAAAAACAACACCAAGCTTGATGAGAAGCTTTAAGGAAATGATAACTTCAGAGCATGGAAGTATAGTATGCTTCTCATTCTAGAAGAAAATGAATTGGAAAAATATGTTGAAGAAGAGGTTGAAGAGCCAGAGGGGGATGAAGCTAAGACAATGCATGAGAAGAACATGATTAGGAAAAAGAGAATCATTGCAAATTATATTAAGTACTATCTGGTCCCTCATGTTTCATCATTAAAGTCTCCAAAGCAAATGTTTGATGCTTTGACCAAATTGTATGAAGAAAAGAATATCAACAGGAAGATTACATTGAGAACACAACTTAAGAATGTGAATATTTAGAACTAATAAACCTTTCAATCCTACTTCACAAGGGAATCTCAAATAAAAGAACAACTTGAAGGAATTGGATACATAGTTGAAAAAGTCGGAATAGTGATGACTACTTTGAATGTTCTCCCAAGTTCACGGAAATAATTTATTCATGGAATTTGTTCCAGAAAAAAGCTAACAAAGTTTAGAAATTTGTGGGAAGATTGCATGCAAGAAGAAGCTAGATTGGTAGCAAGAGAATAAAAGTTGTATAATGATGAAGATCAAGCACTAATAGCACATGAAAGAAAAGGAAAAAGAAAGAAAGAAACCCATTCCCACAAGAAGTTCCAGAAGACACAAAGGACTCAAAAGGATTACTCAAATTACAATTGCTACAGCTGCCATAAGATGGGACACATTACAAGAAGTTGTCTTCAAGTAAAATATCAGGTCAATAAAGGGAAGAATAAAAGACATCATACTCATGTCGTAGAAGATGGTGAACCTATTCGGAAGAAATCAAGAGATTATGGTTCAAGTGAAAAATAATATGTGTTGATATCAGCTCTTACAAGGGTAGTCACTCATGGAAGTGACACATGGCTTGTTGATAGTGGTGCTTCTAAGCACATGACCGGTTACAAGGATTCTCTCTCAAATCTGGTGTAAAAGGATTCACCTCATAAGGTGAAGCTTGGTGATGATTATCAAAATCCCATAAAATGGGTAGGATAATCCTCCTACAGGTTGGATTTTGGAAAGCCTATGAAGATGAAGGATGTCTTATATGTACCTGGTTTGAAGAAGAACCTTCTATCCATTTCCACATAGGATAAGAAAGGATTCAGAGTTTCTTTCATCTATGGAGAATTCCTCATGTGGCTAAAAGGAAATACTATTGATGATGCTATCATGATTGGTGTTGAAGAAGGAGGACTATACAAGCTAAAGGGACACTCAAATTCAGCATTGGTACATAAAATTGTGAATCCAAATGAACTATGGCATAGAAAACTCACTTGGTTGCATTACAAAGAATTTTAGATTGTGAGCAAGATGATGATAGGTCTACCAGAGATTCAAGCGAACCATGATGGTATATGCAAAGGATGTTCATAAGGAAAGAACATGAAGAGTTTGTTTCCAAGCAGTGACAGCAAAGCAAAAGAATTCTTGGACATAATACATTCTAACGTGTGCAGACTGATGTCATCAACATCACTTAGAGGGTATGTATATTATATGTCTTTTATTGATGATTACTCGCGTAAAACTTGGATTTATTTCTTGGAAGATAAAAGTGAAGTATTTAGAAAGTTTAAAGAATTCAAAGCTCTCATAGAGAATCTATCTGAAAATAAGATAAAGATATTAAGTTTTGACAACTGAGGAGAGTTCACATCAGATGAATTCAAGACATTCTACATAGAAGCTATGATTAAGAGGGAGCTCACTACTCCCTACAATCCTCAACAAAATGGCATGGAAGAAAGAAAGAATCGACCAATAATGGAAGCAATGAAGGCTATGATCCACGATCAAGGTTTACGATTAAACCTATGGGCATAGGAAGCTAGAACCGATGTATATGTGCAGAATGGAACTCTTCTCCATGTACTTGGGAATAAGACACCAGAAGAGATGTTTACCAGAGAAAACTTATAGGTTAGCCACCTAAGGATATTTGGTTCTTTTGTATATGTGCGTGTTCCCAAGCATAAGAGAATGAAGTTGAATCCTTCATGAAAGGAGGGTATATTTGTTGGATAAAGTGAGTCATCAAAGGCATACATAGTCTACATTCCTAGTTACAAGCAGATTGAGACTAGCAGAGATGTCACCTTCTATGAGGATGCATCTTTCAGTAGGTCACGAAAAACTCATATAGATGAGGTCCATGATGAGGAGATTGAAGCTCCTAGAGTGACAGATATTGTTGTAGATGTTATACCAAAAGTACATGTTTCAAAGGATCGTGAGATGAAAAAACCACAGAGACTTGTATATCCACCCCAAGAAATTATTATACATAAAGAAGACTAGCTTCGGCTCTAGAGGTTATTCAGGATGCAGAGAAGCATGGTGCTCCAGATGGATCCTTTAGAGAGAGCAAGATATTGCGACCATATTACAGCTATGTGGAATTGTTATGTGACATCATTGATGAAGAGCCTTCTAGTTATGAAGAAGCAGCTGACAAGAAAGTATGGAAGGACTCCATGATCGAGGACTATCAATCCATTATGAAGAATGATATTTGGGATGTCGTTCAGAGATTGAAAGGGAAGCCAGTGGTAAATTCCAAATGGATCTATAAGGTGAAGCATGCAATAAACGCCAGTGTCAAGAAGTACAAGGTAAGGTTCATGGCTCATGGTTTCTTCCAGAAAGAAGGAATAGATTATGATGAGACATTTTCTCCTATGGCGAGATACACTTCAATTCGAGCTATACTTGTGATAGCTACAATGATGAAATGGAAGGTACACCGAATGGACATGAAGACAACTTTTGTGAATGGTGTAGTGGAAGAGGAAGTGTACGTGGAGAAGCCACAAGGTTTCAAGACACATGAAAGGCATACACATGTGTACAAGTTGAAGAAAGCCTTGTATGGATTGATGCAAGAACCCAGGGCATGGTACGGTAGAATTGACAGTTTTTTTATGAGCTTGGGATTTACCAAGAGTAAAGAAGATTCCAACCTTTACTACAAGGTTGTGGATGGTATACCGGTGATATTAATATTATATGTGGATGAATTATTTCTTACAGGGGTCGAGAAGCTCATCGCAGAATGTAAGAGTAATCTTGTTACAGAATTCGAGATGAAATACCTAGGTATGATGCATTACTTCTTGTGTCTAGAGTTGTGGTAGAAATTGGATGAGATTTTCCTTAATCGAGGAAAATATGGTGTAGTGATCCTGAAGAGATTGGGATAATGGATTGTAAATCCATGCCTACATCGATGGTGACAAACATGAAGTGATTGAGTGATACTTAAGGTTTGCTGAGATTCCGCAGTGAAGATTCATGGCATCTAGTGGAGAATATGCGGTGAGATAATTAATTGTTGACGTTTCAGGTCAGTAAAAGATCTTGTAGACCCGAGTCTTAAAAAGGGGGTTTACCTCATTCCTTGTGAGTGTGGGAAAGCCTACATAGGTGAAACAGGATGATCCATCCAAACTAGGGTTAAAGAACACTGTGCAGATATCCGTCTCAATAGAACCCACAAGTCAGCCTTAGCGGAACACTCGCATAACACAAAACACCCAATTAAAATTGAGGATATGCAAGTGTTAGCACAAGTCGACAACTGGTCAAGGAGAAGAATTAGAGAGGCTATTGAGATAGTAAAAAACCCTAAGTGCCTAAATAGAGATGACGGCCTGTCCATTAGTCGATCGTGGTTGCCTAACTTAACTAAGTTAAAAACCTAAAAACCTAAAAATTAAAAAATTAAAAAATTAAAAATTAAACTTAAAATTTAAATTAAAACCTAAAAATTTAAACTAAAAATTTAAATAAAATAATTATAATTAAAATTAAAATCAATACCTAATAATTAAACGTAATAAAATAGATTAATTCCCCTAACTATTTTTTCTAAAGATAAAAATATAAGATTAGAATAAAAAAATTTAAAAATCTAAGATAAGAATTAATTATTAATAAAGTTACTAAAGTTAAAAATCTAAGTTAAAAAATAATTATTAATTAAAATCTAAGATAAGAATAAATTATTATTAAAATTACTACTATATAATAACAAATTCTTTACAATATTGGAATTTTTTAATAAAAATCACAACTACAATAAATTTACAAAGTTAACTGAAGTTTAAATATATTAATTTGATAAAAAATTTAAAAAAAAATTAAAAAATTTTAAATTAAAATCATTAAATTTATAAAGTTATACTTTAAACAAAATTAAAATCATAAAGTTTATAAAGTTATACTTTAAACAAATACACTAATATAATTTAATTTAATTATTAAATATAATTTAATTTAATTATTAAATAAAAATTAATTTAATAATTATTAGATAATAATTTGATAAAATTTTGATTATTAAAAAAAATTTGATTTTGGAATTGATAAATTTATTAACTATACCTTAAAATTCATCTTAAACAAACCTCTCTACCCTAACCTTTGGATTTTAATCTTAAAAACAAACAAAATTAATTAGGGTTTTAAATAATAAAAACATTGTAACCCTAAAAAACTAACCTTCTACAAGACAAACCGTGTTGGCCCTCTTAAAGAAACGGTTTCTGTATTAATGCACCAATGAAAGATGAACAATCTCCAGGCATCGCTATGTCCTGAATGTGAACCACGCTTGGTTTGAAACGTTGACAATTAATTATCTCGCCGCAGATTCTCCACTAGATGCCATGAGTGATACTTCATCAAATAAAATGGATTCTACCATGTATAGACAGATGATTGGTTCGTTGATGTATTTAACAAACATGACGCCATATATATGCTTTGCGGTGACATATGCTTGATCTAAGACATTTTCACTTGATTGTGGCAAAGAATGTGATGAGGTACCTGAAAGTTACAGTTGATTATGGACTCAAAAATGTCTCAGATTGTGAAATGAGACTGCATGGATATGTTGATTTAGATTGGTGTGGTAGTTTCGCAGAGTGGAAGATTACATCAAGATGTTGCTTCAGTCTAGGGTCAGATGTGATTTCTTGGCTCTGGAGGAAGCATACTAGTGTGGCACTTAGTACGACTGAGGTAGAGTATATAGCAACATGTTCAGCCAGTAGTGAAGTTGTGTGGCTTCGAAAGTTGCATCCAGGATTGTTTGATCTCGAGTTAGAGGTGACTTGTATCTTTTGTGACAACCAAAGTTGCATGAAGTTGTGAAAGAGCCTCGTGTTTCATGACAAGTTTAAGCATATTGATATCAGGTACCGTTATATTCGAGATATTGTGTACAGGGGAGCTCCCTCATGAGAGGGAGTAATAAGTTATAGATGCAATTCCATGAGCCATAGCACACTAAATGTGGCTACAGAGGGTGGTCATTTACTACTAATATCGGGTAGAGTCGGAGAGCGTGACTAGAATCAGGAGGACTGGAGAGTGACCACACTAAAATTGGTTGGACCATAAACCTAGATTCCATGTGATTCGATTGTCAAGTTGAGATGGTATCCAGTTGAGCTGGTATCCAGTTGGAGCTACTATGTGTGTGTATGTAGGCTTAATAGGACTGGAAAGCGTGACCAAAATTAGGAGGAATGAACAGTGTGATCATACTCATAATAACTAGAGTGTGTGACCATGTTCATTTAGTTGGATCATAAACCCATATTCTGTGTGATTTGGTTGTCCAGATGGAGATGGTATCCAGTCAAGATGCATTCGTAATGGTATCTAATCAATGTTGGATATGTGTGTCTAGATTCTGTATGAGTTAGACAAAGTCCTGTATGACGTAATGTACACTCCCGGATTATACCCACTAGGTGAGATGCTATGTTATGATGTTGAGGTCTTAGATGCATGATGAGAACGATGGATTTATCGTGTACAAAACTTCTAGTGATGGATAGATTTGTGAAAGTCAACAATTAAATGGTCAAAGAATAAAGTTGTTTAGAAGTAGTGTTGAAGATTGTTCCACAAGAATACCTTCCTTTCTAAAAGGGAGTGTCGATGTTTTGTGTAACTTCGGAAGATATTCATTTGATATTGTAATAACTCTAAAAGAATAATGCTAAAACATACTCTCAAAAAATCAAGTGAAAATAGTCAAGTCGTCCCCACAGAAATCATTGGGTAAAACTACCCCCGTCACTAGGTAAAACTTCTCCAACGCTGAGTGAAACTGCCCCATTGAATTCATCCCTGTAGTGAAAAAGTCATACAAAAAATAGTATAAATAAGGGGGGTGCATTCCTCATTTGGATACACAACACAAGTTCACTCAAGCCGGTGAAACAAGTTCGTAAGAGAGAGACGGAGAGAGAGTATTTGGAGGAAGACTTATCTTGGGGTTAACTTTATTATATGTGCTTCTTGGGTATTTTCTGTGAGATAGAGCTTTAGTTATTCATTGTATTCACATTGTACTTTGTTGACGAATCTATACTGGAGAATTTTTGTTGGGTTTTTCCAGTGAAAGGGTTTTCTCGAGATAAATATTTTTGTTTATTGTTGAATGTGTTTCTTTTAGTGATCTTTATGCATGCAATTATTATATGATATGTCAAAATGAATGAAAGTATAACATAATTGCTTTTAAGTCAAAATTCTAATACATGCTAGCCTTAGTACTAGGTGTTCAAATGTTCCTTTTATTCCCTTAAAATGTTGTTTTAACTGTTCCTCTTAGTGTTGTAGTGTCACTTTCCTACAATACTCTCTATTTCCAGTAATGTTGAAAAATGTGGTTCATGTAATACTCTTTTTTTATTTCATCTTATCTTTATCTACCTTGTAGATGAGCTTTAAAAGTGGATAAGAATAACATGCCATCTTTGAATTGTAATACTCTTTTTTTTATTTCATTTTATCTTTATCTACCTTGTAGATGAACTTTAAAAATGGATAAGAATAACAAGCAATCTTTGAAATTATAAGTATAATGCATAAGAAAGAAAATTGTCTTGTTTAACCAAGACATAAATTCTCTTTAATGAGGGTGCTTTCATCCTTTTTGCATTACCATTCAATGGTAAAATAAGTTGCAAAGTGATGTATTGATTATTTATATACGTGTAGTTTCCCTCTTTTGTTGTGCAAATGGCCTCCTCGGACTTGAGTTTCGATGCCCTCATCGAATTTAAAACTTTATGATATCATTGTAAGCCTTACATAAACATATAAATTGACATGAGTTAGTATGATGCCTATTTACTTAACCTTTTAATGTTTGTATGAATGTTCCATCTTGAAGTATGATCTTAAAATGCTTACTTGATTTCATTTGTTAGCTCGCTTTGTTTCACTTAAGGCTTGTTTGCTTTCACTTGTTGGCTCGCTTGCTTATCATATTAGGATCTCTTTACTGAAATGATTGTTGACATAGATGCTTCATGAATTCTTCATAATTTATATTAATGAATGATTCTTGAAAACTTGATTCATGTTTTTGGATTATCAAAGAATCTTTTATTTTGCTTGATGGTTCTATTTGTAGAGGCAGAGTGTTGCTTTTCTTGTGCGTGTTTGTAATTAATTTTTTTAACCTTCTTCAACTTATAATTTTTCTATGAAATTTTATAGGGAGATAAATAAATATGTCTTATATACCCTAAAAAATATCAGAGATTTATTCCATACGAAGAGGGAGTAATAATCAAATTCCTCTTCTGCATAGGTTGTTAAATGTTAGAGTTTTTTCAGTGGATTCAAAAAACTCACTCCAAGAAGATTTTTAAAATTTTCTTTGGCTCTCTGAGAATTTTTGTAGCATTCTGCCAAGCATTGATCTGTTGTTTGCGGGCATGGTGTCCCTGGTACTCTGAGTTTCTCTGCTCATCGTCCCTATTGGAGGAGTTGTCCTTTTGTTTGCAGGCGAGTTGGCTTTGGCATTTGGTTTTTTGCTCTGAAGTTTAACCTCCCTTCAGTGTTTTCTATTCTGGATCATGTTGAAGGTTCTTGGTAAGATTGGTCTGTATTTCTTCCTGCAAAGGCTGGAGTGTGATGCCTCAGTTCTTGGTTTGATCTTCAGAGTCTCCTCTCTGGCGGTTTCAGGCCTTGCTCTCTGGCGTTTAGACAAGGTTTTTTGAAGTTCTTACCTCTTTCCTTCGTCGAGTATCCTGCTTAAAATCGAGTGGTGAAGATTGCTCTTGTATGGTTGGTGTGTTGGCCAGGGTTGTATCCTTTTGCTAAGGCTGGAGAGTGGCTTCCTGTTCCTGGATTTAATTTTAGAGTCTTCTTGCTCTATGGCAGTGTCTTCATGCCTATTGTCTTCTGGTGGCTCGAGTCTTGTGGAGTCCGGAGGGGATCCAACATTGACCCTTCCTCCTGTCATTGATGCTTTCAAGAGATTGATAGCTACTTGTGGCAAGAGGAAAGGGGGTCCATCGCAGAAATTTTTCAAGAAAGTAAACATCCCCTTGGTCAAATTACCTACTGAATGGACTTGTTGTACTGCTCTAAACCTGGCTGAGCGTGGGCTTATCGGGAAATCCACAGGCCTCTGTCCTTCTCTAAAGTCCATTGACGGTTGGGTGCAGAGAAACTGGAGGCCCTTAGTATCTGACAGTATCTGAAGTCACTTTGTTGATGGAGGATATTATGCTTTTTATTTTTGACTCTGTAGAGGACCGTGACCTTATCTTTCGAAATGGTCCATACTTCATGGGCCCCCAGGGACTTTACTTGAACAAGTGGACTCCTGATTTTGACCCTACTCAATATGTTCCATCTACTATCCCTGTTTGGGTAAGGCTCCCTCATCTTCCGTTACACTGTTGGAATTCAGAATCCCTTGAATCCATCGGGAACAAGCTTGGTAAATACATCGACAGGGATGAAAGGAAAGATCAATTTCCATGTGCAAGAATATGTGTTGAAGTTGATTTGGAGACAGTTCTGCCTGAGGAAATCAAGTTAACAGTTGCAAAATGGTCTCATATCCAAGAGTTGGACTATGAACAAATACCTTTCAAATGTAGATTCTTCCATGTTTATGGCCATTTTTCCCGAAATTGTAAGAAAAAATCAGAAGAGGAACTGGAAAAAGAGAAAGATGACCAATGGACCCAAGTCCAGAAAGCAGAAAATTCCAATCAAGGCCCTAGAAAGAAAGGAAAAGAAGGAAAGACCATGAAAGTAGACTCTATTGTTGGGAAGAATCTTCCTATACCTCAGGCTGTCGATAACCCCAAAGCCCCTTCCAATCATTTTGTTGTTCTTAGTTCTTCTGAAGCTATCCTTGAAGAAGGTGAAATGAAATAATTCGAAGGGTAGGAGGTTGAATCTGAAGTAAATACATGTGTCAATGGAACAAGTTGGTCCATCTATATTGGAACTTCCTTGGGCAAGAGAATCCTTGCAGCATAACCATGTTTCTCCAATTGGTGCCAAATCTTCCCCTTCTTATGCAGATATAACTAGGAAGAAGTCGGATGATAGCTCCGGATCTTTTGATGAAGATTCCATTGAGCAACTTTCGAAAAAGGCTGGAAGGAAGTCTAGAGAGGAGGCTCGGGAAGAAGAGGTTGAGAGGCTAAAGATGCAAGGCAGCCAGTCCACCATTTAAATGTCATATGGGAGGATCAATAGAACCAGGCCCCCAAAGGGAGTAATTACTCCCTCTCACTTGGGTAAATAATGTAGATCGTCTCTTGGAACTGCAAGGGATTGGGGAACCCAATCAAAGCTGAAGCAGTCAAAGATTTAATGAGAATGTTTTCTTCTGAAATTCTCTTGCTTCAAGAGACTAAGATAGAGGAGGAATCTATCCTTCTCTTAAGTAAAAAAAATGGAAATTGGACGCTGAAAAAGCTGTCAGTGCAAGAGGAACCTCTGAGGGATTAGCAACTCTATGGTGTGTTGAGAATTTTCAGCTAAAAAGATGGTTTGCCACCCAGCACTGGATTTTTACAGAGCTTTATCATTTCTCAAGTAAGATCTCTTTGGCCCTCTTTAATCTCTATGTACCAGTCAATTACATTGAAAAAAATTGTTGGAAATTGTTATCAGTCTTCTTAGAGTCCAACTCTCCTGTAAATATAATAGTAGCGGGTGATCTTAACAGTACATTAGCCCCGAATGAGAAAAAATGCGGCCTTCGTAGAAAGGATCATCTGCAAGACACGGTGGAGGAGTTGATCCAAAGCTACGAATTGATTGACTTAAAACCCAAGCTTGGGTGTTTCACATTGTCCAATAACAGAGTGGGTGCCGCAAACGTCTCTGCCCACCTTGACCAGTTTCTAGTTCATAGCACATTGATGGACGGGAATTCCATTATCTCCTCAAAAATTTTACCCAAACTCATGTCAGACCACCACCCCATTTCTCTGTTGTTTGAAAAAGAATAATATATTGGGCCAATCCCATTCAGGTTCAGCCCTCTCTGGATTGAGAGGGAAGGGTGTTTGGATGTTGTGTCTCAAGCTTGGTCTCAGTATGTTGACGGATCCCCTAGCTTTCTCTGGGAACAGAATTTGAAGAATACCAAATATGCGTTGAAGAAATGGTTCAAAACAACTCTTACTACTCCTACGACCAGTCGGCAAGAGAGAGTGTCGGAGTTAATAGAAATCCAATTAGGGATGGAAGAACGTGAGATTACCAATTCTCAGTTATCCCTAGAACAACTTGCTCAATTTAAAACTTCTCAATCTTTTCGACAAGAAGAGGAGAATCTTAGGCTTAATTCTTGAAGCCTCTAGCTGCAGGCGGGTGATAACCTTCTTCCATCATCAATGCAGGGATAGACTGTCTCGAAATCATATTTTGTAAATCTCCATTGGAGAGGGGGATATCATTAAAGGTCAAGATCTTTTAAAATAGGCTGAAAGTAGGCAGTTTCAGCTTTTGTTTCAAGATGATGGTCTCTCGGATAAGGAAGTGTCTGCAAAATTTTTGGAGAATGTTCCTTCTCTTGTCAGCTCAGAGGATAACTATGATTTAATGAAACCCTTCTCTGAAAAGGAAATTTTGGATGTCATCTGGGCAATGGAGTCGGATAAAGCTCCTGGGTCAGATGGTTTTTCTTTCCAATTTTATAGAGTATGTTGGATCATCATTAAAACATATATGATCTATATGGTGACAGCCTTCCAAAATAAATCTAAAGTGGGAGGGTGTACTAACTCTATATTTCTCGCTCTTGTCCCTAAGGAAGTCAATCCTTCTTCCTTTGACAGGTTCCGTCCTATTTCGCTGTGTAATGCCTCTTACAAGATTTTAGCCAAACTTCTAGCCAATAGATTCAATCTCTTTCTAGGTAAGTTGATCTCTCCTCTTCAAGGGGGGTTTTTAAAAGGCATGCATTTAGTTGATAATGTAATCCAAGTTCAAGATGCTCTCCATTCAAGTTTCCAAAGGAAGGAGAAAGGAATGTTAATTAAGTTGGATATGAAAAACACCTTTGATCGAGTAAAGCTCCCCTTTCACTATGAGGTCCTTCTCTCTTTTGGTTTTATCTCTGAGTTTGTGAACTTGATCAAAGCTTGCACAAATAGGCCTTGGATTGTGCCTCTAGTCAGTGGAAGACCCACATAATTTTTCAAAGCTACAAGAGGTCTCCGCCAAGGATGTCCGATGCCACCTTTTCTATACATCTTGATGGTTGAAACTCTTAACAGAAAACTCTCTATTGAAAAGGAAGTTGGTTACATCCTGGGCATTAAGATTGCTATGGGTGTGGACCCAATAAACCATGCCCTCTTCGCGGATGACTCTCTTCTTCTAGGAGGGCCCTCATTGATGATTGCTCGGGACTTTAATGAAATTCTTCAAAAGTTTTGCCTAATTTTAGGAGCCTTGATCAACAACAATAAAAGTGTCGTTTATGGCTGGAACATAGATCACTCGGCAATTCTTTGAGTAGCAAACTTCTTGGGCTTCCCTAGATTTGACAAGTGGGAGAAGATTAAGTACTTGGGGCTTCCTTTAACCCTTGGAACTTCCCCTCCTTCTCTTTGGCTCGAAGTGCTTGCTAAGTTAAAAGCAAAAATTGCTTCTTGGGGTGGTCAATGGTTAACCAAGGCTGGAAAATTGATCTTGATTAAGGCAGTTCTTTCAGCATTTCCTATTTTCCAATCCTCTTTTATGCTTGCCCCTAAGTCTTTCTCGACTCAGATTTCCAAACTTTTGCGAGATTTTCTCTGGAATGGCGGTAAAGGAAGTCAGAATAAGATGCATTTGGTAAGATGGGAAATTCTTAAAAGACCTATTTCAAAAGGTGGATTACAAATTCATGACCTTGGTCTGGCTAATCTGGAATTGGGTGGCAAACTGATTTGGTAGCTCTTTGTGGACAAAAATCACCTTGTCCTTAAGATCTTTAGGATGAAATATCTTAAGGGTGGATATTTTAGAAATATTACTTCTTCTAATACACCAACAAGAACAACTAGTTGGAATTCTTGCAAAAGAGGTTTTGACTTTTTTAACCAACAGCTTATTAGAATCCTTGGCAATGAGAAGAGGATCCTTCTCTGGGAGGACAAAATTTCTGGAAAACCTTCTCTACCCTCTGACATTTCTTTAGCGGAGATTATGGATTGGTCAACAAACAAAGGTCTACTCCGCTTGGCTGACATATGCTCTTAGGACAGCGTTAGCAACTGGGCTGGTTGGTCTCTCCCTGCACTTCTTGCTCACCTTAGCTCCCAAAAAAAATTTATCTCCTCTCTTTCTGGTCTCGCCCCTGTCCATATCTCCTATAAATATAGTTGGGGTTGGGGAAATGATGGTTCTTACACAGGTGCAAAAGGTTTCAATGCATTGCAAGCTTCTCACCTGCGATTTGGAAAACTATCTAGAATTCTCAATGTCTCCCGAAGGTAAAAAAAATTCATGGTTTTTATTGCGTAATAAGGTGTTGACAGGTGACAATCTGCTTAAACGTGGCTTCAATGGCCCCTTTCGCTGTTTTTTTTGCAAATCAACCTTGAAAACGGCTTATCATCTTCTCATTAACTGCGTGTTTTCTAAAAAGGTGTGGGATCTAGTACTCCTCGGTTCTAACTTCTCTGCTCCTATTCAAAATATTGTTAATACTTTGTATCTATCCTAGCATGATCGACGTCCCCAAAAATATGACTCTGTTATCTGGCACAAAAATTGGCATTTGATCCTGAAGTACATGTGGTGGTCGCTTTGGATTGCCAGAAACAATTTCATCTTCAACGATCGAGTCCCAGTCTCCCAAATCGTGGCATTCAAATCCAAATTGTTTATTGTTGAATATGTTGGACTCATGTTTTCCTCTTCTTCCCTTCCAGTTGTGTTTTCATTGTGGTTGGGTTTCTGTCCTCAAGCTTTGAAAAAATTGGTTTGTGTCAAACCTGTCAGTCCTCCTCCCTGGAGGTTTCGTGGAAATAAGGATACATTCAAGAAATTTTGGATGATTTCTCTTCAACTGTTATTTTCTTTGATGGTGCATCCAAGGGAATCCTGGGTTATCAGGTGCTGGGGGTTTGGTTTTTTCTCCTGACAGATTGACCAAATTCAGTTTTAGTTGGGGACTTGGAACCATGTCAAACAATCAAGCTGAAATATATAGCCTCCTCATGGCAAGTCAGTTTTCTAAGGTGAAAGGATACAAGTCCATTCAATTTTTTGGTGATTCTGAGATGTTGATTAAAGCATTAAATTTAGCTGATAGCCTCAATAATTCTTCCTTGAATAAATATCTGCAAAGAATTCAGAATATATTGAAAGAATTTGACACGGTTTCTTCTTTTCACATCCTTCAAGATCTAAATAATCTTGCAGATGCCTTGGCTAATAAAGCATGTCTATTGCCTCGAGGATTTCTTAGCATCAACGGAGAATCGAGTTATTTCCATCCAATTCCTTAAATGCGATTCATGCAGTTGTAATTTGTTTTAATGGGAGATTCCCGCCCTCTGTGTAATATTGTGTTCAATCTCGGGCCCTTTCGAAGCATTCCTTCTTGAATGTGTAAAAAGGTTGATTGGAATTTGCCAAAAAATACCCGTGATCTTTCATAAAATAAAAAATACCCGTGATCTTTCATAAAAATAAAAAAATACTGGTTTGAGTTAAAAAAAAGAGGGAGTAATAATCAAAATACCATACCCATGTCAAAACTGCCTTAAATATGCAAGTTTCCTATAAAAGATTGTAATTTAATTTTTTACCCAAATTAAACTCGCCCATTTCTTATGAAATTGTATTATAATATTTAGGAACATGTCCTCGACACTCTTAAAAAAAATTAGACCTTAATTCAACTTATGAATGAGCAATGATAAAAATATAATACATGTATCAAATGTTATGAATGAGCAAGCTTCTTGTATAGGATTGTAATTAAATTTTATACCCCACTTAAACTTATAAATGTTTTATAAAATCGTAGGGAAGATAGAGTAACATGTCCTATACACCCTTAAATTATTTCAGACCTTAATTCCAACTTATGAGGGAGTAATTAGGAAAATGCAGTCCTACGTCAAATATGCCATTAAATCTACAAGCTTCCTTAATACTATTATAATTGAATTTTATATCCCACTTAAATTCATCCAAATTTATATAATATTATATTTATAAAGTAAAATATCCTCTACACCCTCAATTTTTTTCAAATCTTGAATCCAACTTATGAGAGAGTAATGAGGAAAATACAGTACCTATCTCAAATTTGTCATTAAATATGTAAAGGATTGTAATTGAATTTTCCACCCCTATTAAACTCAACGGATGTTGATTAAATTGTATGGGTATATATATATATATATAAATATAAATATAAATATGTACTATATTACTTGCAAATTATTTCAGATGTTGATTAAATTGTATGGGTATATATATATATATATAAATATGTACTATATTATTTGCAAAAATATTTCATCCTACAGATGTTGATTAAATTGTATGGGTATATATATATATAAATATGTACTATATTATTTGCAAAAATATTTCATCCTATTCTANACATGCATGTGTTTTGGTCATAGAAAATTGTAAGGACCTATACTTATTTAAAAGTGTATAAATCTTGGCGAATCTTACCAATTTTTAAAATGTCAACTATAAAATATTTGGCGATATTTTTCTAAACATATTTCAATTTTTAAGGATTTTATTTAGTTTATATAATAATCTAGTGATTTTTAGGTTGAAAAATCCCCCCCATCAAAATTGGGCGAAACAAGACTTCAAAAAATGCAAATTGGCGAATCTCTTTTTTGAAAAACAAAATGGAAAATATAGCTTGTGGGCTAAATTTCGCCCCTAAAAAATTTCTTGGTTTTGGTCCATCATAGGATCTATAATTTATGAAATTTTATCTATAATCATTTGCATACATGACCTGTGAGAGCAGATGTAAGGAGTACCAAGTACAAAATTTATTTATTTTTCATATCTTTTATTATTTCTCAAAGCAAGGGCATCATTGTTGGTTTTCACCAATCCTCTGTCTCATGGTGCCATTGCTAGTTTTCACCATGAGGAATATTTTATTTCTACAAACCTATACCCGCCCCAAAGGAGGTTTTCAAGTAAAGGATCGTCAAAGGTGCCTCAAAGAGGTTTTCACCATAGGAATTTTTTAATTTTGTTTTATTTTTCTTCTCTTTTTATTCATGAAAAGAAATATATCTATCCTACCCTACTAGGAAAACATGGCCTCCCTTCTCAAGTGTAGGAATACTTCTAATGCATCTACTTACGTATAAGGATCTCAAATACACTCATATCCAAGTTTAAAATATATATACCTTAGTAGATGCCATGATATAAGGGACTAGTTGTACAAGTGGATATGGTGCGAAGAAATGTTGAAGATTGGAAAGGTACCATTGGTTGATGATTTCTTGAATCCAAGACTTAATGTACTCATGATATCTTTGGATATCTTCCTCATTTGCAACTATTTCCAAGTCTTCATCCTTCGTGCAATGAATTTATTATGAAACTTGGCCATTGCTCTCTTGGATGCACAATGGTTCTGAGAAAAAGCATGTAAGAAATTCATCAACCTCGGGCTCTAATGTTTTCTCCTTGTCAAATGTTTTCCATGGATATTCAATTTCCTTCATATGCATGCAAGTGTTACTAGAACAAAAACAAGGTTCATTGATCTAACTTGCATGCATGGAAAGATGACTAAAAAATATCTTCTTCATGATTTCCATACTCAACTTCATTGAAATATAATGACAAAGGAAAAATTCATCATCTTCTTGTAAAATTTGTTGTGGATCTCTTCTTCTTATGTGGCTTCTTGGGATGCAAATCTATCTTCGGTTACAACTCTTAGGTTGGAAAAAGGATTTGAGAAAATCCTTACAACAAGTTATTGTCCTTTCTTCAACAAATGGCCATGAGTTCCTACTTAGGAATACACCACAAACATGGGGTTTGATACATATAAAGTGTATTAATGCATGCAAGCTATTTTTTTAATTTGTTCAAAAAAAATTCAAACTATTCATAATACAATTTTAGTACATCCCTAGCAATGGTGCCAAAATGTGGTGGGCCATGAAACTACAACCATAAATACTAAATCCCTTGTCTCGTACCTAAATTATCAACCCAAAAGTTCATGCAAATTTAGAAATATTGTGCATTGTATATACAATTGCAAAGGAATAACTTGTCTAATGGCATGAGAGGGAATTTAAACTAATAATAATAAAGGGGCCTAAATTGAAACAAATATAACATATATCTACAAATTGCAGAAATGCAAGATATAACTATTCAACTTAACATTTGCTTATTTATCATTAGCAAAGTGACAAGTTCAAGTGCCTTATTGTGGCTCGGGTATATTGGATACAAGAAACAGATTAACTATTAACTCCATGCAAATTATCAAGATGAAAAGGGCTAGTTTTATTTGAATTGAATAATAGATGCAAGGATATAAATTACATAACCTTGATCAAACATAAAATTAACTACTCTATGCATAGAGAATAAAAAGAAAGCTTTTTACATGAAAAAATAAGAGAACATGTAAAAATTCTACATGAATTGTAGTCCAAATTTAAAAATTATTAAATGAAGTAAATAACGAAAGGGAAATGCATGCAAGGATCCTCACTTTGATCCTACTACCATTTATACTTGAGTAAACTCAAAATTTCTCATGTAGTCAACTCCTTGATTTGTGGAAGATATCTCTTTGTTAACTAGAAATCAGCATGCAAGTTTGGTGGAATAGATCCCCCTTTATGCATTCTACCTTGGCCTTAAATAAATTGATTTATAATGGTATATAAGTAATTATCCAAGTGGTGGCATCTCATGAGAAATATTTGCACTTGTAAATTATCCCATGCAATTAGCTCCTTGATTTGTGGAAGTTGTCCTCCAATTAACTAGAAATTTGCATGTTAGTTTTGTGGGATTGAATCCCCCTTGAGAAATTTGACCTTGACTCCATAATTTTGGACCCTTAAGATCATTGAGTCCTTTAAATGGTGATAGCTCATGAGAATAATTAGGGAACCAAATGCCTTTAAATTTTTCAATCTTGTTTTAGTTTGTCTAGTTAACTTATTGAAAATATTGAGTTAGTTGTTGTGACTTGATCTCTTCCACTTTGATTTAGATAGCCTCAACCTAAAACTCCACCAAAAATCAAGAATGCTTTCACAAATACTCTCCCATTATCTCAACAAATAAACAAAAGAATAATCAAATTATCCTTACTAATCAAATATCAAGATATTCATTTAACAAATATGCATAGGATTTAAGTACAATTATCATAAGTTCATCATTAATCACACATTCTTAATACTTTTTTTCTTTATAGGTATACCCATATCATAAAAAATAATGTCTCATTTTAGGGACCCATCACCATAGTCAAAATAAAAGGAACATTCATATGCAAAGAATTTGAAAGGCATGGAAGGTGATCAAGTTTTTCAATACCTAGAGAGGTATCTCTCAAAGGATTGATTTATATTTCATTTAAATATGCATATGATGGTCCCCTCTTGTAAGTCCCCTCTCATAAAGAGTGATAATAAGTGACTTGTTAAAAGCCCCTAGTTCTCTTCTCTTCAATTGCTCCAAAAGGGCATCATCTCAAAAAATGAATCGTTAGAAAATTTTCCAAGGGATTGGATATGGCCTGAGCTCAAGATAAAGTTTGGGATGGTAAACCTTGACAAGTCCATCCTCAATAGAATTCAACAATTATTTATCACTGTCAGAAACCTAATCCTGGATTATGGTTCCATAGTTAATGTATATAATGTATGTAGAATATGAATACGAAAAGTCACGTTGGAAACCAAAATGGTTGGTTGGAAGGTGAAACTCACCACCACAACAATGTATAAATAAATGCTTTGGAAATGCAATAATATGAATCGGGAGTTATTCAATCCTGTAGTGGTATCAGAGAAGATGCCTTCCATAACTTCTGCCTTCTACGTTTCAGTCCTGGAAGCATGTATGCTTGCCAGTCCATTGTTAGAATGTTGGTTTATTATTGTGTCTTCCCTGTGCTCAGAGTTGAACATTGTGCCTGGAATTTCTCCTCCATCCCTACTGCACGCACTCTAAAATTGTCTGTAGCTCACCTACCTTTCAGTATCCAACATACTTTGAGGAATTTTTTTATGACAAACACCCAATTATGGAGTTGTGTGTTGAGGACCGTTTCTTGAGGTAGAGTCTATTTTTTATGAAACATATTCCTTTCCATGCTACACTTTTTAAGCTGTGACCTCCATTTTGTAAATTTTTCAGCATTCTCCCAACCCGGTTTCAACCACCATTTCCATCATAGTTTAATACCCAACCCAATTTACTCTCAGCTGCAAATTAAGTCATTTCTCATAAACAATTTATGACTGAAACACAAGAAGAATATTACTACTTGTAATGAGCAGCACTTAAAAAATAGTCACATGTAAAAAAAATAGACTCGAAAATTTTTGGTCAAATGAGCCAGGCATAACCCCAACCTCTGGGGAAAACCTATTCTAGGGAGAGGGAAATTTTATTTTCTGCAATAAAATGAAAGTACAACAAAAATAGAGATAAACATATCTCAACCACAGTGCTCAGCAAGTTGACTGAATTCATAAATATTACAATCAAAATGTATGCCAACTCGCTGCCTCAAAAACTGTACCAAACTGACTGTATAGACTGACTTGATTTCCGTGCCCACTGTATGGATTGCCTCAATTTGTGTGCCCATTGTACGGAATTTCGTTCCCAAAAAATACTTCTTATCGAAAAATTGTGCCCAAAAACAACTGCCTCGAAAAACATGCCCAGAATTTTCCTTGGGAAATGTGTTGTGCAGAAATGTACTTTCTGCTACTGTACAGTCTTGGGAAACGTACCCTCTGCTCTTCTCTCTCAACCTGCAAATGTTTTCCTTATGTGCTCTCCAACTCTCATGAAAAACATAATGAGACTCAAAATGCCTTCCCTTGTCATTTCGGTGTCTAAATGAGGAAGTTCAATAGTCATCTAATCCAAGGGCCCAAAATGAATTAGATGGATGGATGAGTTTAAATGCACTTTTAATTCTCTCCAAAATTAATTTCACTCACCTCACTTAAATTTATCAAAACGTCACTTTATTCTCTAAAGTGAAAATTAAAACTCATCTCAAGTTACTAATTGCAAGGGTCACTTTAATTTTCCCCTTTTAATGACTTAGGCAAAAAATCACTAGGGGAACACTTTCCTAGGTACAAAAATCAACACATTTGTATTTTTGGTTTGTATTTAACTCAATGGAGAAATAATGTATGTTGCAACTGATGTGTATGTTGTATTGAAGTCGTAATATTGAAGAATATAATCTTGTAATTGTTTGAAGTTGCATTTTGAACATGAGCTTGTGACCATACCTGTACTCGTATAAAAAAAGAGTGTTGTGACTTCCTTGTCCACATTGATGGTGTTGATCACATTGAATATTGAATGGTTGAAGCTGAGATCTGGCATTCTTGCATTCAACTGCAAGGAGTGTGCATTCTGGATATTGCTTTATATCTACATAGAGCTCTATTGGTGTAAGTCTGAGACTGCTCGTTATTGTGCAATCATTCTGCTGGAGCTATGACCTACCTGAGACTATGTAAAACAAGATAGATATACAATAGTTTTGAAATAAAATATGTACATAATACCTTTCTAAAAAAGGTGATATATGGATACATAATTGTTTTGTTAGGGCTGCAGAATTATTTGTAATAGGCTGCAAAATTGTGTAATGAGCTGCATAATCATTTGTATAACTTGTAAAGGAGCAGGAACTTAATCCTGCATCCCATATCTTTTCAAATATTTTGTAAGTTGTACGTTCCATATCAGAGATGCACTCTTTGGAATCTATTGTTGGTGTTGACCTCACAGGCAAGGACACATATCCATAATGGTCCAAAAAGATAAAATCCACCTTCACATACAATGACCTATGGGACAGTGTTTATGAAGGAAAGACAATTTGGATAGAATTAGATGAAGACAACCATTGATCCAAAACCTCATACATCAGAGAAATAACTTGTTTTTTGGTAATCCAGAGACAAGAAATCCTTAGCCATTATCACTGCCAGTGTCAGTGAAGAGGTGACCCAGCATATTTTTCCTGCAAAATCATGTTTTAAAGCATTAAAGACACTAAAAGACTTCTATGACTCACATTCTAAGATGGAGATAATTCATTTAATATAAAAATTATTCAGTTTAGAAGTAAAATATAATGATCCTATGTTGGTTGCATCTAATATGAGAGAAATCATGCATAAGATCCAAGCATACGGTATGAAACCTAAACGTCCACTTACTACATTTGTAAATTCAATTTATCCAACTCACTCCAAGTACCTTGAGTCCCTGCAAGCAAGCGACAAGTTCAAAGGCTTCACCTTTGACATCCTGGTATAAAAGATTGCATACAGAGATAAAGCCTATGGTAGGAAATCAAGCGATCATGTTAAAGGGTCTCTTTGCTTTGATTAGAAAGAAAAGAATCATCCCAAATACCCTTCCAAAGGAGATAGCAGCAAAAGAGTATGAAGAAGAAGAAATTTCAGAGGTAGAGGGGGCAGAAACAACTCAAGCAAAAGATCAAATATGAAGTGTAACTATTGTGGAAAGAATGGACATGAAGCAGATCAGTGTTGGGAACCTTGGGCGTCCATCAAAGGAAGACATAATCAAAATAAAGATGATCACAATAAGAATAAAGAGGTTGGTAACGCCCCTGACTCGACTCATTGTATAGTTGCACACTATAATCTTGGTATTAATGAAATAAATTCTCTTTCATCTTACAAAGATTGTTGGCTACTTGATACTGGTGCAACTTCTCATGTGACTTTTAGAAAAGATTGTTTTGAAGAATTTAATGATATTGAAAATGGAATAGTATAATTTGCAGACAAATATAGCGTCAAACCAAGGGGAATTGGTTCAATCAGGCTCAAGTTGCATGGTTTCCCTGATTTTGTGTTAAATAATGTTTTCTATCTTCCAGAGTTGCAAAGAATCATGTTGTCCTTAGTGCATATTTGACAACAAGACCATTCCATCCACATGTTTGATGGAATTGTAAATATAAGAAAGTCCTTTGACAATAAGGTCATCATGAACAGGTATGAAGATGGAAAGTTATTGAAGTTGAAGGGTTGTTCTGCAACAGTTCAAAACATTTCCTATATGTCTCATCTTGAAGAAGGTATTTTGTCATCCAGTGTATTGTGGCATGCAAGATTTGGTCACTTGAATTATAACAATATTCATTTGTTAAGAAAGAATGGTGTATATGGTTTTCCTACTAATCCTAAGCAAAGGAACATATGTGATGCATGCATACTAAGCAAACATAGTAAGCAGCCTTTACAAGAGTCTAAATTCGGAAAGAAGCTATGCAAAGAATCTATGCAAAATGGAAATAAGCTATGCAAAATGAATATGATGCACTCATAAAGAATGGAACATGTAAGCTGGTTGACCCTCCATTTGGAACTAAACCAATTGGTTGCAAGTAGGTATATAAGAACAAATACAAACTAGATGGCTCACTTGACAAACACAAAGCAATGCTTGTGGCAAAAGGCTATGCACAACAATAAGGAGTTGAATATGAAGAAAGATTCTCCCCCACAGCAAAATGGGCTACCATCTGCACTTTTCTCTCCATAGAAGCACAAAATGGGTGGAAAGTCCACTAGATAGATGTAAAAATTGCTTTCTTGAATGAAGACCTGAAAGAAAATGTCTTCATGTCTTAACCAGAAGGTTTTGTTGTGAAGGGACAAGAACACAAGGTATGCAAACTTGTCAAATCCTTGTATGGCCTAAAGCAAGCACCATGAGCATGGTATGAAAAGATAATTGAGCATCTTCTAAAGCTAAATTTCAAGCATTATAATCTTGATGATGCAAAATTGTTTGTGAAGAAAGTTGGAATATCTATTATTTTGTTGTGGTATATGTAGATGACCTTTTGATGACAATGGAAAATGAAGATTATATAGCATCCATAAAGAAATATTTGAGGAAATGTTTTGAACTAACTAATCTAGGACATCTTCGCTACTACTTAAGAATTGAAGTGACTCAACATCCTAAATACATTTTCATATCTAGGAAGAAGAAAAAGTATGTTGGAGAATTGTTGAACATATTTTGCATGACAGAATGCAACTCTCTCTCAACTCCAATGGAACAAAATTTAAAGCTCACATAAAGTGAAGGAAAATAATTTGAGGATGTGACCAAGTACCGACCGCTTGAAGGAATCATTATCTACCTTACCACTACCAGACTGGATATTTCTTATGTTGTTGGAATTCTTTCCAGATACATGCACAAACCTTGTGAAGGACATTGGTATGCTGCAAAAAGAGTTCTAAGGTACTTAAAGGGGACTCAAGTACACTAAGGTGGAAGACTTCAAACTCATTGGGTAGACTGATTCAGACTTTTATGGCGACAAAGAGACCATAGTTTCCACTTCTTGATACACAATGAGTCTTGGATCAGCAGCTATTTCCTGGAGATCACGCAAATAGTTAGTTCCACCAGATTCGACAACAAAAGCAGAATATGTGGTAGCTGCAGAATCAATAAAGGAGATTGTGCAGCTCAAGAAGATACTTGAATATTTGCAAGAGAAACAAGAAAATTCCACTCCCTTATTGATCGACAACACTTTTGCAATCAACTTGGCCAACAACCCTAGATTTCATGATCGAACTAAGCACATCAACAAAAAGTACCATTTGATTTGACATCATTTAGAGGCCAAGACAGTTCATTTGCGTCATTTTTCCGCAAATGAGCAAATTTCCAAAAGCTTCACCAAACCACTTGGATGAGAAAATTTTGAAAGCTTTAGAACCATGCTTGAACTCACAAAGACCCCTTCTTATTAAGAGGGGGGATTTTGGAAACCTAATCCTCAGATTATGGTTCCATAGTTAATGTAAATCATGTATATAGAATATAAATATGAAAAGTCACATAGGAAACTGAAAGGGTTGGTCGGAAGGTGAAACTCAACCACCACAACAATGTATAAATAAATGCTTTGACAATGGAATAATATCAATCAAGAGCTATTCAATCCTACAATCACATTGGAATTGCAAGGGCATTACTCTTGGTGGCATGACTAGAAGTGAGGCGAGGATAAAGCCTTCATCAAACACAAGCCTATGGAAGGCTACAAGTGGCTTTCTTCCAAGCTAATTCTTGATCATTGTTTGAAAAAAATATGGCACCTTAAATCTAAGTAAAAGGATTGGGATTTTCACTTATTGATCGACGACACTTCTGCAATCAAGTAGGCCAAGAACCCCATATTCCATGATCGAACCAAGCACATCAACACAAAGTATCATCTGATTCGACATCATGTAGAGGCCAAGATAGTTCATTTACGCCATTGTTCCACAAATGAGCAAATTTCTGACATATTCACCAAAGCACTTGGACAAGAAAAAATTGAAATATTTAGAACCATGCTTGAACTCACAAAGACCCCTTTGTATTTAGCGAGGGAATGTTGGAAACGTAATCCTCAGATTATGGTTCCATAGTTCATGTAAATAATTTATATAGAATATAAAAACAAAAAGTCACATAGGAAACCAAAAGGGTTGGTTGGAAGGTAAAACTCAACCACCACGACAATGTATAAATAAATGCTTTGGCAATGGAATAATATGAATCGAAAGATATTCAATCCTACAATCACATTGGAATTGCAAGCGCCTCACTCTTGGTGGCATGACTATAAGTGAGGCATGGATGAATCCTTCATCAAACACAAGCCTATAGAAGGCTACAAGCAGCTTTCTTCCAAGCTAATTCTTGACCATTGTTTGAACAAAACATGGCACCTTAAATCTAAGTAAAAGGATTGGGATTTTCACTTATGAACCCTATGGAATCCAATGTTAAAACTTAACAAAGCTTTATTTGTCTATATTTCAGTCATGGAGGTCTTCCTAAAGATAGGAGACTTACTTAACCAATTGTTCATAATACTCGCTACCCTAGGGTGGGCATGTCAAAACCCTTAAGCATTTTTTTGGTTTTGTCCTCTTTCTGAGTCTGCTTGTACTTGGGCTTGGGTTCAATTTCTTTCTAGACGTCATCTCCTGGCCTCCGTCACATAGAAAGCATCCTTATTAGGAGGGTGTCTACCTTGAGCCTTAGAATTTCCTTGAATGCTTGTTTGTGTTGAGATGTTTTTCTTTCTATAAATCAAAAGTAGCATTGCCTTCTGCCTTCTTGTGGTTTGAAACCTTCTTGACATCTACAAGCTTTTCCTTTCATATCATTGTCTAGGTGATAAATTATAGGAGTAGATGAGTCATCTAGAGTGGTTTCTTAATTTAAGGGGTGGGGGTTCCTACAATATGAGTAGGGACCCCCCTTATTTCCTCCCTTGTCTACTGAGCATAATCTTTGCAGTGACGTGTAGTGAAGGTGTTCCTTGCCATAGAGCTAGAAAATTAATTAGAGAAAGGAAAGGGCACAAACACAAGAAGCCTCCTCCCCCAAATCAACAAAATGACAATTTTTAAGACAACCAGATCCCTTGAACAAGGAAATGATTGTTAGGGTCAGATTTTTGTTGAAACTTAGTTGAGTACTAAAGAGTGGGGACTAGCTCTAATTGATAGAGATGACCCTCTACTTGATGTTGGATTATTTCTTATTTCATCTTGATTGAGTTTTTTTGCTTGGGCCACATTATTTACATTGATGCTTCTTGTGTATGTAATTGTTATATATAATGGGTGTTAAGGAAAAAAACACCCACTTATAAGTTTTGGCAGTCTTTCAACACTATTAATGTTTTTTCTAATGCATGTGTACCCGAAATTTTTATTGTACACAATCAATTTATGTATTGTTTAATAAATAGTAAAGGGAATTTAATGTCCAAAAAAATGTTTATTGTTCAAATCACAAATGTTAAATCAATTTAGAAACAGACTAATCTTTAGTTTCCATCTTTGTAGGCACTTCTAGAGTGAATGAACCATAGGATCTACCTTTACTAGAATCAATGGTATTATGATTATGAATTTAAACTTCTTATGAAATTGCTTGCAACACCTCCAAATGGAGCTCATTATCACCGCATGCTAAGTATCACCTTCATCCCACATCCTATTGGTCCCAACTCTTAAGTTTTATCACTTCCCTAAGCTAAACTCGGATTATTACTTTCAATAAGATTCCTAGATGGATACACATAAATAAGTTTCATATATGATTTTATAAGCAACAATGCATAAAATCATTAACTTGTCTAACATGCACAGTGGAGATGGAAACCAATCACATATATAGTTTAACACAACAATTTACCCTGGAAACCCCAATGGGGAAAAACCAGCAAATAGGAATTTATTCAATTCCGAGATGGAGAGAAATATAGAATTTTTTACAATCAAAACTTATACAAGTAGAGAAACTTGATGCCTTGGAAAGGCATGAAAAATCTATGGGAAAAACGCTAGCTCTACGACAGATGCAACTATTTCTCTGAGGAATGTGCACTCTACTCTGATATACTATGTAAACTCTGATGAACTACATCTGCTAATGTCTAGAAGAAGTGAATCCCTCTCTCTCCTTGAAGAAGTGATCCCTTCGGCCCTCTTCTCTGATCTGCTCAAACTAATGAAGAAATGTGCCCCTCACTGCCACAAAAGTGAGCCCATACAATTGAGTGTGCCCTCTATCCTTAGAAATGCACCCTCAATCTCTATCTTAGTCAATCTCTGATGATATACAATGTGATGATCTCACACTCCTGAAAGATGCACCCCCCTCATTCTCAGAAGGAAATGCACCCTTTCTCTTCCAGGAATGGGCTCTCTCTATCTCAAAAATGTGCCCTCCTCATGCATTGATTCGCTTAGTCTATAGCCTCCCACTATCTTTTCCCTATATCACACAAGTGACTGCAATTTTACTCACTGCATACCTTTTCTAACTCACTGGTGAAATTAGGTTTCAAAATACCTAATTTCAATTTCATGCAAAATCCTTGTCATACAAACTTTAATTAAAAAATTCACACATGCAAATCCCGCATGCAACTCGTAAACGTCTCAGAAACTTCTGCATGCTTCTACCACTAAATCCATGCAGGATGGTAATGTGTTTCTCACACATTACACTTATGCATACCCTGATAATGTCCCTTCATGCACGGAATAATCACATGAAGGACATCTCGAGATACAAATCTCAACACTCCCTCTTAGTGAGGGAGGTCTTTCTAACAAGTCCTCCATCAGAGTCCCTCTTCAAACCCCTCACACTGCATGTTGTAGAAGCTCCCTCTGTCTCTAGAAGCCAACTCTCTACTCATCATGTACTCAAACCTGTAGACCTATGTCTGACTGTAGTGCTTTGAGATGTCCCATCTCACTCTTGAGCACCATCCAATTGTCTCATATTGAACCAAATCAACCTCTTCTTAGTACTAGTATAAGCTTCCTGCTTTTCTCTCTGAACTAAGGATTGACTACTCTATACAACTTCAATCCTTAGAGATTCTCTCTCTCTGTCTATTACAGACTCAAAATCAGTTATCCACCCATATCCCCCTAATGTAGGATTTCCATGCACTACATACTCCCTATCTCTCTGATGACCTATCAACACTAGGTCAACGGAATCCACTCCCACTAGATAAATTAATATGAACATTGTTGCATATCCATCATCTTCCAAGGCTAGAATTGAGCATATGTAATATTTCATCCCTAGAACATAGAGCACTTCTGACATCTCCAAAAGTTCTCCAAATTTGAGTTAGAACCTAACGTGCCCAACTTCCTTCATTGTATGCATAGTGCCCTCTACACTCTATAAAAGAGGATCTGGACTTGTCTCTAAAAGGAGGGATGCATCTCACCTTCCTATCATGTCTCTATAATACCCACTGTCAACTATCCATCTCTCATCAACCTCAACCTCAGGTTTATTAATGTCACAGCTTGACACAAATGAGGCAAGGGAAAACTCTTTCTCAAACTTTATAGTGAACTCATCCACCCTAGCGACTATTGCAACTCGTCCCTCCTCCTTCTTGCCCTTATTTTTATAAGGACATTGAACTGCATAATGGTCGTACTTGTTACAAGCATAACAACATATCTTACTCAAGTCCTTTTGTGAAGTGGATCTCTCACTCCCCTTACTCCCTTTGTCTCAACTATGCTCACAAGTGCTACGTCCTCCCCATCATTGCCATACTTGTGATCTGACTGACTGGATCCCAATTTCAACTCCTCTTAAGTGAAATCGTCCCACAATTTATCCTAGGTGGGAATATTCTCTCTGGAAATGATACAACAAAAAAAGGTATCTCATGGTTTAAAATCCTTTTTAAGGCTACCCTAACCAACTCTACATCTTCAACATTCTCACCCACCACACCAAGTTCATCTTGAACTTATGTAACTTTGGTAAGATAAGTAACTGAACCACCTTCGTTCATCTTCACAATGTGAATCTTTTCCCGCAACACCATCTTTTTGTTTGCATTGCCACTCTGAAAAAGCATTGTCATTGTTTCCCACATCTCATAGGCATGTGTATTTCTTCTTACATGTGGAATCATATGATCCTGCATGGAATCAAGAAGGATTTGCTTGGACTTCAGCTTCCTCTTTTGTACACAACCATATCTATTGGATTTGTAGGAACATTGATGGGATCCTTGACTATATCCCATAACTCATTCTCTTCCAACAACATCATGATTATTTCCTTCCATGCATTGAAGTTGGTACCTCCATCTAACCTAACTTCAAATCATAGTTCGTTCGTCATGACCATGTAGATCTAACAAACTGTAATTCAAACCCTCCTGAATCAAACTTGCATGTATATCTATACTCGATGAACAAGATAACCCTCTCTATCGTAGATCTAGTCTCTGCTCACACAGATTTGAACTCTACTCTCAAAGATCTAATAGATATGATGTGTTCTCTCACACATCTAGACTTTGCTTTCACAGATATGATAGATATGCCACAGATCTGGACTCTACTCTCACAAATTTGATATATCATTATGCACTCTCTGCAATAACACTGTGTAAGCCCTTGGTTTCTCTCAGAGATGACACTCTGATGCCATGTTCAGTTTTATCACATCCCTATGCTTAGCTCTGATTACTACTTTCAATAAAATTTACAAATGCATACATAGAAATAAATTTCAAATTTAATCTTATAAGCAACAATACATAAACTCATTAACTTGTAACATGTGCAACAAAACTGGAAACCAATAACATATATAGTTTAACACGACAATTTAACCTGGAAACCCCAATGGGGAAAAACCAGCAACTAGGTATCTCTTCAATATCAAGCCAGAGATAAATATACGATCTTTTACAATCAAAATTATACAAGTAGATAAACCGGATGCCTTGGAAAGGCATGACAGATATGTGGGACAAACCCTAGCTCTTCAACAACTGCAATTGCTACTCTAATGAATGTGCCCTATGTTATGACCTACTTTGTAAACTCTAATGAACTGCTTTTGCCAATCTCTAGAAGAAGTGACTCCCTCTCTCTCCCCGAATAAGTGCTCCCACTACCCCTATTCTATGTTCTGCTCAAACTGATGAATAAATGCACCCCTCTCTGCCACAGAAGTGCGCCCCTACTATGGAGTGTGTCCTCTATATTCAAAAGTGTGCCCTCGTTATCTATATCGATCACTCTCTAATGAGATGCCAATCATCCCTCCTCAATCTATGTAGAAAGACTCAACTTCTCTCAACCCTCTCAGCTTTAATAAGTGTGCCCTCACTCTCAGAAGTGCACCCTCTATCTTAGAAGTTCACCTCTCTATCTCTACTCAATCAATCTCTGAAAAGATTCAATGTGATGATCTCTCACACTCATGAATGATGTGCCCCCTTCAATCTCAGAAGGAAGTGTGCCATCTCTCTACCAAGAGTGCGCTCTTTCTATCTCAAAAATACGCCCTCATCGTGCATTGATTCCCTCAGCTTGTAGCCTCTCACTATCTCTTCCATGTATCACACAAGTGAGTGCACTTTTACCCAGTACATACATTTTCTAACTCACTGGTGAAATTAGGGTTCAAAATACCTAATTTCACTTTCATGCAATAATCTCGTCATGCAACTTTGATTAAAAATGCATACATGCAAATCTTGCATGCAACTAGTAAAAGTCTCAAAAACTTCTATATGCTTCTACCACTAAAGCCATGCATCCTGGTAATGTGTTTCTCGCACACTACATTGATGCCTACCCCAATAATGTTTGTTCATGCTAGGCATAAGCACATGAAGGACATCCCAAGATACAAATCTCAACACCAACTAGGTACATGTTGGTTGTGATAAAGAAAAGAAGTTCACCTATTTGAGTGAACATACACCAAATCTTGACTTTTGTGAGAGGTTAGGTGATTCCTCTCCATACAATAAATTAACTCACTCCATTTTCCCTCACATGTTGACGAACTAGTTACCTCAACTACAAAACGGAGATTGTATGATTAAACTTTTAACGTAGAAACTATAATAAAGAATTGTACACAACTTTTTAAATTTTGAAATAAAATATTCAATCTTTGTTTAGAATTACCTAAGAAAGAATATGAGTAGCCAAGTAACAAACAAAAAGGAGTATCACCTCCATATTGCTATAAAAAGACAATGGGATATGTGCATGCCTCAACTATAAAGTAACTAAGTTCTCAAATATTTTCCTTAACATAGCTTGTATGGCAATGCAATCATCATAGATTATAACAATTATTAAAAATTGTACCCCAATGTTTCATAGCTTCTTCATATTCCTTTGGTTCCTTGTGAATTAAATGTAAGGGGTTGTAAAACAACTTCCATCTTGTGAAACTTAGATCCCATACTACATCTGAGAGATTGACTATTAGTCATAGAATGTTCATTAAACATAATTGAATGCAATCTCCCCATTTTCTGATAAAGGCTCTCATATGCATCCTCCAAGCATGGTTTAGCATTGTCAAATATGTGGAAAGCATCAACAATAGAAGTAATAATGGTCAATACAACCTTCAATTGCCTCTAAAAATCATTAGATAAGCGGCCAACAATAAGGCCCTCAACTTGTTTACCAACACTAGAACAAGACCCCTTCCATCTGTCACCAAGTTTGCTTCAACATAATAAATGTGGAAGCAAACTTGGTCTTTTCACATCACAAAAGTTACATTGTTACATAATGTGTATGGATTATCTTGGATGTTACCTGATTGATAAGGAAACTTTGCATCGTCTTTGCTATCTTTGTTACGTACACAGTTGGTGCATTGTTATTAATATCTTCTAACAAGAGGTTCATGGAATGAACACAAGAATTTGAATATTCATCTTCGATCAAACCCCTTGCAAGTATGTTATATTTTTTACAATTTGAACCACATTTTCACATCCAACCTCTTTAATAACATCTTTGAAGAGGCCTATCATATATGAACCATCACTAGTTTCCTTAGTGTCATGACATAATAAAAACATAAAAAATCCAACTATAAACCAATATGTCATTAGAGATTTATGGTTGATAAGTATCCAACCATTTGACACTATACACCACAAAATCCCTCCAACTCGTTTCATGCAAACCTTCTATGCCAATGTTTACATTTTCTCAAAACTCGGGGATAAGTATCATTGGAATGCATCGTTGGCCAAATTGTGTACAATCTCCCTCTAATAAAAATCCCTATGCACATTGAATGATATGTCATATGCAAAGAAAAACCTTTCAACTAATGCACCAATATTTGTATACTCACTTGCATCATAAAGATGGTCAAGTGATAGAAGACCATTACATTGATCACCAATGCAATCAAATGAGTCCCTAGTAGATATTAGTATGCATGTGCAAGGTGAGTGGGAGTAGGGAATGGTGATTTCAATCTTCCAACTATACTATCATATATCATGAAAGATGTCGTCATTGAGCCATGAACTTATTCAAATATTTGGAATCGCTCCCTTTTCCCAACTCCAATGAAATGACACATCATTGGTGCAACCCCCTTGTGTTTGCTCACTTGATGAAGGAATATTCAACTATTTAATCCATTGTCTAACTTGATCTAGAGCATGAATGAGTGCACTGTGCAACAACCCTCAACCTGCTTTTAAAATCCCTTTTGGCCCCTGGGTATTATTTCAAATGGATATCAATTTTTCTTGGGTTGGCAAGGGATCTCATGTTATGCCATGTTAATGATTGGTACTTCTATCATAATAATGGGATTGTGCACTATAAGCAATACGCAACTGAAAACTTCTAAGAAACATATCCCACAAAGAAAACTTCACGTTCACAACCAACCTTATCCAAAGAAGACCAGAGTATATACAAAATACATTCTTATGTAGTCCAAAATCCTCGGTAAAATCCTTTACAGCCCAAAAACCTAAGAAAAAAGCCATGCTCCAACCTCCAAGTTCCAAGAGTGTTGAAGCGATGTTTCTCCTTCCTCTTACAGCTCATTTTGTAGGAAAGAATGGCACAATAGAGATAGTTTTAGCCATATGTAGGTTTTAAGGTTTGTTTCCTCTTCACCCTTGCAAAGCCTTGTTGATGGTTTTTTAGGAATATTTATTTTTTCTATTTTTGTGTTATGTTATGGCTTTTTCCACTAGCCATTTCCCATGGAATCTAAAAACCCTCAAAAAACAACCCGTCAACAAATGTTAATCATTTATCAAGAAATTGGTTACCTGTCTGAATACAAGAAACAAATGATAAAAATGACATTTTTGGTTCTATTTTTATTTCAGTGTTTTTGCTAGAAACAGGTTGTGCTGATAACACTTATCATAACATAGAACAGCATTGAAGCTTATATATAATGTTATACGCCTAGAAAAAATAGACAGTAAACCCTTAAAGAGAAGCCCTATCCTCCTTCAAGGCTCAATAAAGTTAAAAGAAAGTAATACAGAGAAAATGGGAGTTACCCCTAAAAGATAGAATTCAAGAGACACCAACTTGTGTATTAAATTTAGTATAGGAGGTGCCCCACATTGGAGTATGAATATACTACACCAGAAAGAAAAGGGCGGGGGCGAGGAAGGGGGGGGGGTGAAGATGGACACCCACCTCCAAACAAACAAAACAAATGAGGGAGAACTTGAATAGTTGTGACTGATTTGAAGAGCCATATCAGATGTCATTGATACCCTTATCATAATTTGTTGAACTCCTGCATCCTCATTGTGAACCCAAGAGGAGCCGCCTTGCGTAAGGTTCCGTCGGGTCGTGTCATGGATCCTACTNGACGTTGGATTTCAGCGGGTACTTGCCTCGTAGCCCCCCTGTAACCCCCCCCCCCCCAGTCGACGCTAGATTTGTGAAGAGAGTCGATGCCCCGGAAGTCAAGCTCTTGTCCTTCGCTTCCAAGTTCAAAGCAGTTGCGTTGCACGAAAGAGGATTAGTTGGTCATTTTACAGGCCTCTGGCCATCTCCCCGCTCCATTGAAATCTGGCTAAACAAAAATTGGAGACCTCTGATTCAAGGTGAAGTGCAACAAATATTTTTTGGTCTGGGATTTTTCATTTTGAGAAAAAAGAGGACAAAGCCCTCATTTTTCAGGAATGGACCTTATTTCATGGGCCCGAGAGGCATGTATCTTAACAAATGGGATCTATCCTTCAATCCAGAAAAAAGATATACCCTCCTTAGTCCCGGTTTGGGTGAAACTTCGTCACCTTTCTCTACATTGTTGGAGTGACGAAGATCTGAAAGCTATAGGGAATACCCTTGGGAAATATATTGATAAGTCGAAGTCCAAACCCCCGATGTTCTCTTGCGCCAGAATCTGCGTAGAGATGGATTTAGAGAAAGGATTGCCTAAATCTATAAACCCGTCGATGGATGGCTGGACTCATTTGCAAATAGTTGATTACGAACAGATACCCTTCAAATGCAAGACCTACCACGAATATGGGCACTTCGCAAGATTTTGCCCTAAAAAAGCTCAGACAGAGGAAGGGGAAACTCCAAAAGAAGAGTGGAACGAAGTGCATAAGAGAAAAGGGAGCAAAGAAGGACCAAGCCAGACATCACCAGCAAAGAAAAAAACAAATGAAAACAGATTTCAAGCCCTTGAAATTGCAGAAGATGAAGGAGTAGTAATAACAGAAAAAGAAAGCGAGAAAAATATAGAGGAAGCTAAAAAAGACGAGCCAGTGCTCATGGAAATAGGGCAGGAAGTTAATCTCATCCCCACTCTCCCCCAACAAGATTATATAGAGGTTCTGCCAGAATCTTCCCAAAAGTCTGGAAGCTCAGTAACCAGGGCAAAGGCAAAGGCACATACAGAAGAAACTTCAGAGAGCGGAAGAGAAGAACTGGAACAAACAAGCAAAAAAAGGTGAAAACCTAATAAAGTCATAAGGGAAATAGAAGCAAACAGAGAAAAGGCGGCAGGAAAGCAATCAAGCCTGGACTATCTTGTAAGACCACTTCACGGGGAAAAGAATCTATCAGAAATGCAGGAAAATAGAAAAGATAGAGCCTTAGCCCACTCTTCTAAGAAATAATGAAGCTTGTCTCCTGGAATTGTAGAGGGTTAGGAGGAAAACAGAAACTGGATGAAGTAAAAAGAATAAAACAAAGTGAATCAATGTCTATCATCGCTATCCAGGAGACAAAAATGCAATATGATGACTGCTTAGAAGTCATGAAAAAAATATGGAAAAGTGGTCATGGAGCTGTTGTAAGTTCCCAGGGGGCTTCAGGAGGCATAGTTACATGGTGGGACGCAACCTCTTTTAAATTCATCTCTAAAACTGAAAATCGTCATAGGCTATTTGTAGAACTTGAAGATCTCAATACAGACGAGATTCTTTGGATTGGAAACGTTTATGACCCAACCCTTCACGACCACAAAGAATGTTCGGGTACACAGGGTACTCCCAAAAGACCGAACACCTTGAGCAACCACTTCACACAAATAGATCACAGATCAGCACACCGATGTTTGTCACATCGTTAAAACCCTCAAGAGGGAAACAGTCCACGGCCCCAGCCAAATAGATACTTGGAGCAATTTATTATGCAAAAAAAAAAGTTACATGAGCTTCGCATAATCGATCAACTAGCCAAGGACCCTCTATGGTCTTTAAATAGAAATCATAGATCAATCAGGTGTTAAACCACGGATCAATGGTAGGCATGATCTAAGAGAAGTTGAACCGTCGGATCACTCTATGTCTAGAACATATCGTGACCGTCAGATTAGAATATTTACAAATGCATACTAATGCATACTAAAGAAACACACTTTACCTAATGGATATATTACACAAGTTGATCTTAACTAACTCCTAAGTGTCTAAATATCCTAACATTCCCCCTTAAGAACAACTTGGGATATGATTGAAGGATTTACAAAAGTGACATTATTAGGTGAAGGAAGGAGGCATTAGAGCCTATCCCCCCTTAAGGACACATTCCTGAACTCCTAACATAGATCGAAGTTTAGAAAACTTCACTTCTGTAAGAGACTTGGTGAAGATGTCTGCAACTTGATCATCTGTAGGGCAATAGAGCATTTCAAGAACACGATCATGAACAAGATTTCTGATGAAGTGCATGTGTAGCTCAATGTGTTTACTGCGCTGATGTAGAACTGGATCTTTGGCAAGCTTGATGGCACTTTGATTGTCGCACCAAAGTGGAGTAGGTTGCTGCTGCTCGAATCCAAACTCTGAAAGGATCTATCGAAGCCATAAAGCTTCCTGACTGGCATTAACTGCAGCTCGATATTCTGCTTCTACTGAAGAAAGAGTAAGTGCTTGTTGTTTCTTACAAGCCCAAGTGATAGGTCCAGATTCCAGACTAAAAACATAACCTGCAGTAGACTTCCAATCATCAGGATCGCCGGCCCAATCTGAATCAGTGAAACCAACCAACAAAGGTTTCCCCCTGTACTGTAATGAATCCCAAACTGAATTGTACCTCGAATATATCGAAGTATTATTTTTACTGCTTTCCAGTGACTTTCATGAGGAGTATGCATATAACGGGCAACATGACCAACGGCAAAGGAAAGGTCAGGACAGGAATGAGTCAAGTATAAAAGACTACCAATAAGCTGACGATACAAGGTGGCATCTACTTCAGGGGAAGTACAAGTGACAGAAAGTTTGACTCCAGACTGGAAGGGAGAAGGGGTTGGTTTACAATCTTCCATGTGGAAGCAACGAAGAAGGTCACAAGCATACTTAGACTGGGAAAGAAAGATTCATTCTTTGGTTTGCAAGACTTGGAGACCAAGAAAATAATGCAAATGTCATAAGTCTGACATTTCAAAATTTTGCTGAAGACTGAATTTCACATGGGTTATAAGTTTAGGGCCACTACCAGTAAGGATAAGATCATCAACACAAAGAATAAGTATGATGAGACGGTTTCCTACTTTCTTGTTATAGACATTAGGATCAGAATGGCATCTAGAAAAACCAGTGTCAAGGAGAAAGTTATCCATTTTGGCATACCAAGCTCTAGGAGCTTGCTTAAGGCCATATAAGGATATCTTGAGTTATCTTGAACATATCTAGGAGGTTGTTCCATGTAAATTTTCTCATGTAAATCACCATGTAAGAAGGCAGACTTGACATCCATTTGATGGACTTCCCAGTTATGTAAGGCTGCAAGGGAAAGAACAAGGCGGATGGAATTCATTTTTGCGACAGGAGCAAAGGTTTCATTGTAGTCAATCCCTTCAACTTAGGAAAAACCTTTGGCAACTAACCTTGCCTTAAGTCTTTCAACACTTCCATCTGATGCATACTTAGTTCTGTAGACTCATTTACATCTGACAAGTTTTCTTCCTTTTGGAAGAGGAACAAGATCCCAAGTATTGTTCGCCATTAAGGAACGATATTCTTCATCCATAGCTGCATCCCAATTATGCAAAAGTTTATGGATCATGATTCTCGGAAACTTGAGCCAAAAGAGAAGAGGCTTGCTGAAACTGAGAATGTGTTCGGTGTTGATGTCTAGGATCACCGGCAAGATCACCCGCTGCTTCACACGTGGAACGGACCCATCGAGGAAGTATTGGTGCTGGTGCAATTGGAGGAACATGAGCAGGCAGAGGTGGATTTTCATCCTCACTATCATCATCAGAAACTGGAGTTGGAAACCTGTCAAGGAAGTTGGAATAAGAAGAAGAAGGCACAATCCCC